>VUYV01000022.1:7399703-7423274 GCA_008711295.1 Anarhynchus alexandrinus | reverse complement strand
GGGGGGGGGCGGGGGAAGGGGGGTAAGGAATTGCAGCTGCTGTGGGAAGCATGATTTGCAATTGCCAGACTTTTATTCATTTAGACTATATGGGCTGAGTTGGTTTATGCCAGTAACCTGTGCCTCGCTGGTTGGCAAGGAGTTAGTCCTCATAGAAGATGTAGGACTGCAGCTTGATGTGGTACCTGATGTAGTACCAGTGAGAAGGAAAGAATACAAATGAGAAGGCTACAAATAAGCATTTTTAAAGCTGTAGCTTCTCTATTTTATTTCCACTTCAATGGAAAACCTAAACTTTTCACCCTACCACAGAATACTAAAGCATCTCCTTCAGGGCAGTGTGTTCAGTTAAATGCACTAAAGGTGAATAAGCAATGCCAAGCAAAGATTCCCTTCAGATCATTAAACAAAGCCCCTTTTTTCATCTAGTACTAAAGCTATTTCTTTATGCTTTTTTTCTGAAGAGGAAAAAAGTCCTCAGACACCAAACATTCTGGTAGCATAGTCTGAAACGTCTCTTAATGTAAATACTTTTTCAGCTATGAAAAGTAGGTGTGTCACTCTCCAGACCGCCACATTAAGTTCTCGGCCACCAAACCGCTATACTTAGCCCCTGGTGCTATCACAGTGCTGAGTTCCCATTACACCCGACATATGTAACACAACCGAGACACAATTCTGGTGAGGAAGTACTAAAGACCAACAGAGATGAGGGTCATTCAAATGAGGAGCAGCTTTGACGTTCACATATCTTTGGGGGGAATTTGAAGCAGGTTGTTTTAGAGCTTCCACTTTACTATGCAAAAATCAAAGACGTTAAAGCTTTGAAGAAGTGTGAAATGGGAAGCACTTTTTCTTTACTTTTGAGAGAAAGCAGATTTGGTACCAGGATAGTCTCGTAGTTTACCAGATCAACTAGTCATCAAAATGGAAAGTTGACAGAAATGTAGATGGGTGTACACCGTAAAACCTATCTAACTCTCTGCTGGGTTTGAAGGACGTGGTATTTCCTGGGCTGTTCTAGATTAATGCTGTAATTACTCTGAGAGTATCAGAGCTGATGAGAGGGAGGGAGAAGAGAAAAAAAATAATGCCATATATACAAACCCCACCTTTATTTTACCCCAGCTCTAGAGGTATCCCATCTGTTACCGAAAAAAAGATCAAGAAATAAGATTTAAGAATCCCAGTTACCATCTGGGACAATCACAGTCACTGAAAGATGTAGACATATCTACAGCTGTTTATCAGATTGGATTGTTTTTCTCCAGAGCCTCAGCATTTGTAAAGATGAACTTTCTGACCTTTTACATCACAACAAAAGAAAGCAAGAGTGATGGGTTTGGCCTTTTTTTTTTTTTTTTTTTTTAACTATTTCATTCAGTTTGAGGTGGCTTATATTTATTTGGAGAGTTTGTGTGGTCAATCAATCAAGAGTTCAAAGTGAAAATTCAGATTACTGTCAGCTTCATTGTCAATGTGTTCATAGGTGGAACTAAAGCCTAATGAAAAGGTAGATCAAAATCAGAACGTGTTGTTAAAAACATGTTACCTCATTCATTAACTTCTTTCCTAAATCTATCACAATATTTAAAAGGCAGCACTGAAGTTTGTCAAAGAGACATGAGCATCTTGGCTTAAAGGAAAACGAAATTGATGTCATGATTCTTCTTTGAAGGTCTCTTTGGCTACTTCTGGAGCCAACCCTTTTTCCAATCACATTTATTGCTGTTACTGCTAAAAGGACAGCCTGCGCACTGCAGTGTGAAACTCCTGTAGCTGATCACGTATAATGTGAGCTTGGGGAATTCCACGTTGCAGCTCATTTTATTTGCGCAAGAGATGAGAATGTGGAGTATCTCGTCATCCGAGTACTTACAGGCTGGTCTGGTCACACAGCTTCCGTCCCAACATAGCAGAGCTTTGGCGACGCTGTTTGCCTTTTGGAAGTGAAAGGAACGGGGCAAGAGGAAACAAGTTTTTGTAAACTTTTTCCTTTTGCAGTCTGGGCCTTCTTTATCATCCCTTGCAGCATAGCTTTTATGTTCCTCCAGCTCCAGGTTTGACGATACCATGACAGATGGTATTTGGTAAGACTAAACGATACACTTCACACTTAGTTTTAGAAAAAAGAAGAGAAATTAGACCACAGGCCTAGATCAGATGATGATAAAGTTGGAGAACTGAGGAACTCATATGACTGGGGCAGGGTGAATGGTCATAAGAATTTTTTCCTTCATCCATATTTCTAACGTAAACAAGGGCAAAATGACAACAGCTAGAAAGTGGGCAAAAGAAATGGGTGAAAATCAGAACAAAGGCAGTTGAGAGAAGGGGCTGAGAAAATGGAAGTGAAAAGCAGAAGCTGAACTAGTGAAAGCCTACAGTTAGAAGACATGAACTTTAAGGCTGGATACACTGATATTACTTCCTCATGTTTCTATTTTTAAATTATTTTTCCTATGAAATGGCACCCTTGTATTCCAACAAAGTACTTTACATAGGTGTGTGACTAAGTTTTTCAGTGTGACACATTGAAAGGATGTCTAATAAATAGCAATTTTGGTTGTATGCCACTATAACGTCTATCTTGGCATTCTCACCCTTTTGTAGGTTCTCTAGAGCTCTGTCAACTCGTGCTATTAAAAACATTGCCAAAACTTCACTTTTACTGACGTGAGGTACAGAGAGCCCTTCACAACTTTGAGATGACAGGTAATGCTTCCAGGGTTTGATATTAGGAAAAAAGTTAACATAAAATAAAAACCCAAACAAACAAACCTTGACAGATCTGATCTGAAATCCAACACGCAGAGAACAGAGAACTAGTGAGACTATTTTGTAGAGTCATTTTTGGAGTACAGGCACGTGAAGAGCATTGTGCCCAGCCAAAGGAGATAAGTGAGTGCTTTCCCTCTCACTCCATCAGTACAGTGTACTACTCCTTTGAACTAAGAAAGGGAATACATCTTTGAGGCTAGTATATAGTTCCAAAGTGTAAGAAAACTCAACTGATTGTGGTAGAAGATTTTTTTTTTTTAATATGAAAAAAGGTGTGAAACCTGCCAACATCTACCGCCACTAAAAAAAACCCACCCCAAAACTAACCAACAAACTCTCAGGGTAAATAACTGCTCTGAATAATATTGAAGTCCTACTGAGAGCACATCTGGACCATTTCTCCTTAATGCAGATCTCTGTCCCCTTTCGGAGATGGAAGGGAGATTAATTAGCTTTGCTGCGTTTCTGCTGGGCTCTTGCAGCTCAGGCAGCCGAGGTGCTTTCCACAGGGACGGTCACCCACCGAGGAGCACAAGCACTATTGCAGCTTCTGCGGTAGGGGAGGGAGCTTCTGGGAAGGGAGCAGGAAGATCACCCAGCTGAATGCTGAGAAGCAGGAACTTTGAATTGCCTGGCTCTTTACAAAAGCAAGCCAAACACGCACACAGTTCCTAACTTTATCTGAGAACATAATTTGGTAAGGACACAAAAAATAAGCCTGATCTCTGCCAGTAGGCATTTATCTGATAGCTGGGTGTACCTCAGAGTTATCACTCCAGACACTAAAAACAAATGCCAGTCAGAACTTCTAGCTGTGCTGTCCTCTGCCGCCCGCTATTATTCATTTTTACGAGGAAGAAAAGGGAGTGTTTCTACTGGGTGTTACGCAGTTTGCACATAAAAATGGCTGAGAAGAGAATTATCCAATTCACTGAACATTCATCCTTGGGTTAACTATGGATGAGTGTTTGTGTTCCTTGTGTATTCTGGTACTGTTAAAAAGTTAATCCACCTGATGCCAGCTACACGTTTATTCACCAGCCCCTGTGAAACGTTTTGCAAAATACGGTTTCTTTGTCAACAGCATTATCAGAAATGACAGATGTCATACCTAAGGGCTGTCTCATCTGCAGGGGACATAGAAATGAAGTTTTGTTAATATTTTTATTTGAAACATCTTGGGTTGTTAAAGAAAAGAACAAATTAACATTTTGAGGATGGTGTTCTTACCTGAAGAGGGAGTTTCCTGCCCCAAACATTACTGTAACATACCGATCATCACCACTGTGTAGGGAGCTCTAGTAACTGCATTAATGACACAGAGATCTTAATGAAAGAAGAGATTTTTACACGAGTGTGTCCTATTCCAGAGTTGTGATGATTAACGTAGTGGTACAGCCAGCCAGTGTAGACATGGCTTGTACTGTGGCAGTCACCAGCTTACCCCACAGGGGAACCCCACTAGTGACTGGGTGGGCAGATCCTTAGGGCAAGGCTGTGTGCTCTGAAGAGTTTTGGTTCTCTGGCACGCACTGTGTGTCTCATTTCTTTGTCCTCCTTCTCTTAACAGCAATGCCAGTAAAGCCCTTCCTACGCTGTCACCGATGCAATCTGATCTGAAGAGTAGACTGATTTTTGAAAAGGATTTATTTTCCAAAGAGAAACAAAGTTAATCTCACTAGGGCTGCGTGCCTGTCTTAAGACTTGCTTTCATGGGCCCAGCAGACTCTTCCACTCCAAAGAGCAGGAAGAATAGAATGGTCCTTCAACAACACGCAGTGACAACACAAACATGCTTACATGTATGCGATGAAGAGATTTAACATAATTTAGGACAAAGTTAAAGTAACAAGAATCGATAAATGACAGCAATTATTAACTCTGAAACTGAGATCACTAGTCAAATTTGTGGTAAGGAACCCAAAAAAGGGGAGCATGCAGGATTTTTTATAGGAGAAATGAAATAATTAGAAAAGAAAAGCCTCCCAGAAGCATGTATGCATTTGAGACAGGAAGGCATACAAGGCCAAGGGCACCCAGCAGAATTGGCTCTGAAGCAGGGGAAGGACTTTCTTCTATCTTTCTTGTATTTCTTCAGAGAAATCTGAATTGGTTCCAGGCAATTTTTACACTACTGGTGATTATCAGTCTGACAAGTGTCTAAGTACAGGGCATATTTCTGGATTCTTTTGTAGTAAATACAAGACTCTAAGTTGGGTCAAATAAAGATGGCTTTTGGAAGGACCTGCAGAAACAGCCCTATATACAAGATATGCATTATGGTTCAGAATGAGAGAGTTAAGACAACAATTCAGCTCTTTGAAGGATTTACTGGGGGCTTCAAACAGATGGGTATTTGGAAAGCCTTTTGGTTTCATTAATTTCTTGTTTTAAGGAGGTAAGAGGGTAAATGCAGTATTATATTTTCTGTCAACAGTCTTGTCCCCCAGGTGTCACTCAGAAGACAACCAAAACTTAAGCTAAAGGTGACTGCCCTTTAGTGTCTTGCTGAATGAACCATGTCTTCCACCTTGATTTACCTGCAAATTTCAAAGAATGCCTAAAAGTTATTTTTCTAAATAAGATAAATAGAAGGATTCCTCCTCTGACAAATACTTAAATTCAACTGAAGTGTCTCTGATAGTGTCTAACCACAGGGCTGTTTGGGTTTCTTTTTAGTCCAGTTTACTTGTATTTGTGTCATCAATGAGGCTTGACTGGGAGAGCACACTATTTGCACAGGTGTGTTATTTACCTTCCTGGTGGTCTGTGTGCAAATGCTAAATTTTCCACAGCATTTTTAAGTTTTACCTGTGTTCATGCAATTGGAACAAATTTTGTGTGACTGTTTTCCCAGTGGAATATCCGGGTAACCTAACCGTTGTTACTGATTGAAACATCTGTGGCAGTCAGGAGGAGGAAAAAAAAAATAGCAATGTATAAAACAGTCACTTTGGCACTAGGATCTGTGCTATTGTCTCACATCCACTTTTATTTTTGAAGCTGAGCAAGAGGAACACGGTAGCATTTGAGGGATTTTTGTCTGAGAGCATATTTAGGCAAGAAGAGTAGTGCAACCTTGTCAGCAAAGATTTAAAACTGCACTTTAAAACAAGCTTATTTTCCTAATTAAGTGGTTGGGGTTTTGTTGTTGGTTTTTGGTTGGGGTGAGTTTGGGTTTTTTTTGCATATTGGTAAAATTTCATTAGTCACAGGCCTTTTACGTGTAAAGAGAGAATAGATTTAAACATAGTATTTTTTAAACTTGGGGCTTCTATTTTAAAATCTTAGTAAAAGGCTTTTTGGAAATAAGATCGCAGCACACTTATGGGCAACCACAAACAGAATATGCCTGCTTTATGAAAATGACCACTTACAGATTTTCTCAGTGTATGTTTCTTTTGCAAAGAAGTGAGAAAAAACAGTATTTTGAAATTCCACGCAAAACACAGTGTTGTCTTCTCAGCTGTAGGTCCAGCCAAGTGTGCATGCTGATATGATCCTCATCGCATCAGGGCAGATCTGACCTTTGACTGTTACTTGGGCAGTTAATCCTAAGCAGATTGTGGATAACAGGTGTTTCAGAGGATGACACTTTGATCTTTAAATATTCATTATTTTATTCTACTGTGTAGATGGTGCATGGAGCACGTTCTAGAGCCAAAGCAGCAATACCCTGCCTGTATTGAGTTTCACATGGATCTTGTCTTCCACAGGGTTAATAGTCTGGAGTCTCTTATAAAGCAATTTGTCAGCCAGCTGGCCTTTCAAGTAAGCAGCCGTCTAAATTCAGAGTTAAAACTTTGTGTGAGATGCCAAGTGGCAACTTGCAATGAACAGATAAGGAGAAAGAGGATACAATTACACCTCGTTTCAGTTTGAAGACTGCCATGATACAGATGCCGGAAAGTGCTGCGATCACACTTCTGCTTTCAGTCAAACTGTATTTCTCTGGCTGAAGCAGCAATAGACTTTGACCCCAATACTACAGGCACACACGGTTTAAAGAAAGGGGAAGGAGACTCAGCACCGTTCCACATAGAGACAAGGCAAGAAGCTTGCTCAGTGCAGAGCTGTGTCCTGGGTACAGTATCCCTGCCTCTTTCTGCACCAGAGGTTCTGGTGTGTGTGTATAATTATCTTTAATATCTGCACATGGGCGTCTGTTACAGGGTTGGCACTTCAGCCTTTTATAGCTGCAGTTCTTTTTTTGTTCAGTCTCAGGATCATTTCTAATGAGACCCTTTTCTATTGAAAGAAATCAGATGTTTCTATTGTGAATCATTCTGGATGGAAACAAAGCTGTAAACTATTTCATTATCTTCTTTGCAGGATTTTTTCTGTGGATTCAATGTGAAATTTTTCATATTAAAAAATGAAGTTAAATGAAGCAGGCATTTAGATGTTTTCCTGCATTACTCAGACCACGTATGGCCGAGCAGCAACAATGGCAAGATTTCCTAAATTTTAACTTCAAATTCTGTCAGTTAATTTTGGTCCTTTCCTCTGTTCCTTCTTCCAGAAGGGTTGTTCTTCAAATGAAAGTTTTAAGCTTAGGCAAATGTGTTTAATTGCAGATCTTAGCAGTGCAGATGAACTAAGTTGTGGGAAAAACAGTTTGGGAGGAGTTTTAAGTGTTGCCCGTTTGCCCCAAATGAGGAAGTGTACCAAAGCATGTAGATATGTCAGGAAGTACAGATTCTGAAAATAGACAGAGGATCCTGCATACCCCCCAAAATTGCTTTCACCTTATCAGCATAGACCTGGGCAATTTGTTGCTCGTGCAAGTAGAATTTGCAGGGTTTTTTTTAGATTTAGCAAACTGTCAGCTGTTTGTACACAACTTTGTAGTTAACAAAAAAAAAAAAAAAAGTTTTCTGAGTGCATTGAAATGAGGCAGCTAAAGGGGCAGAGTTCTGTGTAACCTGTGTATGCCTGTTAGAAAAACTCAAAATTGTAGCAGTGTTAGTTGCAGTCCTTCCTCTTTCTGTAACTTGGCTCCATAATGCAGCAGAAGCTGTCAGTTAAGGGCTGAGCAAATGATGCCTTAATCCCTTGTGTCTTCCCAGGTGGTACCATGATAATCTTACCCGACATGCAGCAGAAGCGCTGCTGCTTTCCAACGGGCAGGATGGAAGCTATCTCTTGAGGAAGAGTAATGAAAGGGAAGATTTGTACTCCCTTTCTGTAAGGTAGAGTATGACAGTGAATTTATCTAGTGCGGCACAGCTAGCAGTTTTACAATTTTGCTTACTCCCATGTTTGGTTGCATTTCTCATGCATTGAGATGACCTGCAGATTTTTTCCTCGGGCTTGAACCATTTTAATATATATTCCTAATATATTGGTATTAATCCAGGTGTAATGCTGTTGAATGACTTTTTTTTTTTTTTGAAGAAAAAAAATTCAATTGGATTTGAGAATTACTCTAATTTTTCCAAACTATGAATTAATCTTATTGGCGAAAAACATCATTCCATGGATTGGCTGTAGATTTTCAGTCTGCATGATAAAATTCTGTATGGCAGTTACAAGACTTTAGGAAACAGCTGATGGGAGTAGAAGAACTTTATGATGAGAATAGTAGTAAATACACTACTTAATAGGCACTACCTTCACCAGTTTCTGGATCAAATAATAGGAACCATCTCTGAGGGACGATCCGGTATTTGACTAGATGGTTTCACTCCTCCATTCTGTGCTAAGACTCAGTGTTAGCCAGTAATGCATGACTGATTTGAACAGTATTTCGGAAGTGACAGATGTCAGGCCCTTGAAGTCAATCACAGCAATTTACATCAGTTCAGGACACAGCCCATACAGAGCACAGGTAGCCTGGCCTGGATACTTCACTACTGAATCACATTTAAAGAATCTCCCAAGGAAAGAAGCCACAATGTTTTAGAGAGGCGACACCAAAGACCTATGCATTACACACACGAGGTAGTCCCCACGTGTCAGCTGAGTGGAAGTAATCAACCCTAAATATGTTATTAGCCTTTGGCAGCTGTATGATATATTAAGCCTCTACAGTGAAATTTTAAGCTAGTGCATTCAAGCTCATTCCTGCTTCAAACTGAGCTTCTGAACAATTAGCGACCACAGCTCAGCTGAATCATGGTAACTTTTTAAGCTAAAGTCACTTTGATCAGTATAATGATTATTCACAACCCTAATAGATAGGAACACAACATATGCCCTTGAAATTGTGACTTTCTGCGTATTTAGTACTAGGAGCTGTTATAATTTGGAAGTGTAGTCGCTCGGAAACTGAGGAAAGCGCAATTTGCACATACCCTGTTCCCCATAGCTTATAAAAGGCAAACATGAATTGCTTTGCTCCCCCCGACAGAAGACCCAGGAGGAAGTGTGCCTGTATGTACACTGCTGAAATTACTACCACTACAGACAGCCATTTGTATAAGGAGCTTGGGGCGGTGCCCAACAGATTGGAAGGTGATGTTACAAAATAAGTATTCAGAGTGGCAATGACTGAATTGAGTACAAGTCTTGGGAAAAAGAGTATTAGTATTTATAAGTAATAGCTTTCCTTAAAAAAAGTAATTCTAAATGAATTGTTGTCTTGCTGGTTAATATTTTTCAACTTCAAAATGTAACTAAATATTATTTGAGGTAATCTACTGCAGACAATTTTTTTAAAAATATGTATCTTGAAGCTAGTTTTAAAAGGCACTCAGGAAACAACTTACTGCAATAGAATAAAATTTAAATAGTTGTTCTGTTAATAGGAAACAAAAGCTAAAGTGTTAGTTTAATTGTTAGTTAGTTAATGAAAATAAATTTGCTGCTTTAACAAATGCTAACCTTAGAAGACCTAGAAAAGTCTACTTGAGGCCAATTCTAATCTCTCATTCAGGTCTCCATGTAGGAAGAAGTTACTTACTGCATTACAATATGAACTGAATATCCCAGCCTGAAGTTTGGTCTTTTATTCTGTTACATTAGTTTTTTGGTGGTACAATTCCTTTGAAATACTGATTTTGATTTTAAAGTGTTTTAATAATTTTCTGTTGTTTGTTTAACTCTAAGTTTTCCTTTCCATTTTTTGACTAATAAATCTTAATTTTAGAATAAGTAGTTCTATTTTGTTCTGATACATTTTTGTAGAAAGGGTAACTAGCAATTTTAGCTGTCATTTTCTTTTTCTCCTATTCTGTAGCTTTTACTTTCTGCCTCTGCCTCACAAGGCACTTCAGTCACTATTCTAGTTTGTTTTAAAATTAAACAATACTTAGACATCCCTTGAGGTTTTTATTGACAGCTGTAAGAAGAGAGCTCTGTATTGCCTGAAATCCCTTCCCCCAGGTAAATTAGCTGACTTTAAAAAAACTAGGAAATAGAGTAGAAGTTGCTCTCGTTGCAACATTGATGAAAGTTGCAACAAAAAGATGAAAGCTCTGTCATTGCAGCAGAGTCACAGCAGCTGTTTGCTGTTGTAGGGCATCTGCACTTGGCTTGTTCACATTGTGTCTCAGCTGACTGTAGTGCAAAACATGCAGGTGGTGAGTAGAGGCAAGTTCTACAATATCGCCAGTACTGTTCAAAGACAATATTTGTTTGAATTCCTGTTGAAATTATAAGCTCCCAGGGAAGTAGCAATAAACAATGGAAAAGACACTATAAATCTCTTCACCATATTTTTAGTATATTTGCCACATACATTTTTCCTGAGACAAAGTTTTCTCTGGAGTATTTTGGATGCTAGTAACGTTAACAGAAGTAACTTTTTCACAGGAGAGATACTTGCAATAAGTGCTTCACTGTCTTCTGAAGTCAAAATAATTGCCCATCCAGGAAATGAGGTCTTGCACACTTCTCTAAATACCGTCAGCTTTCATAAACAAATGCTGGTACTTCCCCAACAGACAAAGGACCCTGGTTCATGTTTGACATTGCTCACCATAGAGGAACCATTCATCTGAGTACAGAGACAAAGCAGACAATTTCTAAAGCCTTAGGTATCTAAAGCTAGTTTATTAAATCCCTGTTTGGGTGCAAAAAGGAGCCAGCCTATTTTTGAAAGAGAAACAGACGGTATTTCCAGCAAGATTGGAATGTTACCTGAAAAGTAAGACATATACCAAGTAATATAGGTACACTGTCAAGACTAAAGCCCAGTAAGTGAAGGGATATCCTGCTGAGAAAGAAGGCTGGAAACCTTGTTTGTGAGTCTTTTTATTGATTGTTGCAAGAGTTAATTTAACTTACTTGGCCTTTCTAGGCTTTCATCATCTCTTATCTGTAAAGCAGCAATTAGTTTTTTCTTAATAAATCAGAGTCTCAGATGTGTTGAGTATTAGTGAGGGACAGTAATGGCAGTAGTATTACTGCTAGGACAGTGATTGTCAGCCTGTGATCTGGGCCAGATTTCCTGTAGTGGAAGCTGCTATTTAGGGGTTGTACATGCCAAATGCCTTTGGCATTTATGCCTTGACAAGTTTTCCTTTTTTTATTTTAGAGGAAAAGATTCTGTGAAACACTTCCACGTTGAACATACAGGAACTTCATTCAAATTTGGATTTAATGAATTTTCTAGCTTGAAGGAATTAGTCATGCATTTTGCAAATCAGCCTTTAATTGGAAGCGAAACAGGTAAGGAGACCCATATGTTTGTATGAACATGTTTGTAGTCATCCTTCACACAGATCTGAGTAAAAGGAGCTTCCGATGAGTTATCGGGTAGATCTACTGCTGAAGTGTTCCTCTTCAGAAATTCATGTTTGTATTAACCTTAATTATCTCAGATGTTCCTCTTCAGAAACTCTTACAAATACTCTGAAGACAAACTACATGTAAGCTTACTGTGTTTTTGCTAACCTGGGCCATGAGCTCCTTTTGGTTTCTCAGATAAAAGAAAGCATTTAAAAATGTGCATGTACTGGGAGGAGCAGAACCTTCTCAAAAAGGGCAAAACCAAAGCAGAGTGTTTAGTGAGGAAATACATATTCATCTATTAAAATCCCTCAATGAGAACAAATGGAAAAGGGACTTGAAATTGTTTAGCTTCACTATTCTTCATCCAAGGAAGAAGTCTACAGTGATACGTTCCTCTTTCCTGTAGGGAATATGTCCTGTATTACCTCCCCTTCATTCTACAGTGGATCAGCCTGCCATCTGCCATCACATTGGTTTGTCTTGTTTTTAAGAAAAAGAATGAGAAAAGCACAGGCTTCTTTATCAGCATGCTACCGGAATTAAGAGTCAAAAGATTGAACTTGATTCCTACAAGAGAGTTGAACACCACCAGACTGGAATCCCTGGAGAAACACATGCATATTATCATGATAATGACAGTTTTAGGTTTAGCTTCAAATGTAAGAGTTGAAGATGTGTCAGTACAGGTTAGTGCCAGAAACTTCAGCATCCTGTGTAGAAAGTGTATGCAAATAACAGAGTAGTACTAATTATATATGCAAACAACCAGTTAAATAATAGTTGGCACATGCAATAACTGTAATATGTCACACACTAAATACGCACCAGTGCTCTTGTAACACAGGCATCAAATTCAAGGGTTGTGTTGCAATTTTTTTTCCCCCCAAGAAAAATGCAGTGGTACACTCAATATGGCACTTGTATCTTTCAAAGCATTATCTTTTTAAGTTGCTTTAAAGAATGTTTTGAACACAGAGTTCCTACATGTATCTTTTGTGCCAGTAAGCTATTTTTCCTGTGAAATCAGACATGCACCCACAGGCCTAATGCTGCAAAGATTTCAGTTGACATAAAACTTGTATTTCCCCATTCCTTCACTGCATGTGTTACAGACATTGATAATCAAGGCATTTGTGTTATATGATCTCTGTGGACAGGATCAACACTGCTGAATGATGGGCTTACTTGTCGCTTTAAAGCTCCCTAATCAGATTCTGCTGGCTCTGTGAAACCTCTTTAAGTTGGATGTGCTACAGAATAAGAAAAGCCATTTAAACATCACATCAAGAAGCCTTCCACCTTACCTCACCATGGATATCAGTAGAGTGGAAGAGACAGTTAGCACTCAGGCAATATTCCTTCAGATACAGGTGTCAAAGGTCTCCTGAGTGGTAACCGATTTATGCTAAAATAAATCAGAGCCCACTCTAAGCCAAGTGTCAGCATAGCAGAATGACCAGTGCAACACAGGGTCGCACAGCAGGTTGGCAGAAGGGCCAGCAACAGAGTCTGATTTCTTAGGCCACACTTCCTTTCAGGGAAAAGCAGCAAGCGACCTTTGGCTCAGGCATTAGTAGAAAGTAGTTGGACCAGTTTTTCTTATTCCTTGTTATACTTATAAACAATTTTCTATAGAAACACTGTGAGATCAGGAAGGAGAGAGCAAGACAGCATGATAGCTTTTTTCATCTCCTCCTTGCTTATGGACAGGATTTTATAAGACAGAGACCCATAAGACAGAATATGTAATGGTTTCCACTATCTTCCATGTAAATTTTGTCTCACTGGAGCTAGTTTTATGTCTGAAGAGGCACACCAGACTCTTTGATCAGTACTTGAACACACAGGCCTGCACCCCTGCAAACTGGTCTATGGAACACAGTGGTTCTTTCATACTGGGACAGCTGCAGGTTTGTGCTTCAGGCCCAGCGAACCATGTCTTCCTACAGCTTTGGCACTCCAAATTGCTACATGGACTCACATCTATTTTTCTGCAGTGTAATGCATACACTTCTTCCTTCAGAACTACAGATAGTTAAAAGGAAATTGGGGCTACTGTGTTCTGGGAGATAGTTTATTGAACAGGCAAGCTGAATCTCTTCAGTAACAATGTTAAAGCAATATACTATCATATTTCTATATTTAAGGAGATTCTTCACTATTGCAAACAGTGTAATAGATTCACTATTGAGAACACAGCTTTCTGCAGAGAACATGCAATAAACATGACCTTATTTGGAAAACAAAGAAAGACTATAATCAAAATGTTACTAACTGGAAAGAATTATGGTAAAACAGTTGAAGGCAATGGTAATGTGGGCATACTGTTGGGAAGGCTGTATCTGAAGCTCTGACAGATGAAGTGATTTATGCAGCAAGCAGTGGGTTGTTGGCAAAACCAGGATGACTGTTATGGCCTCATATCTAGTGTAGCATCCTGCCTACCCACCCAGCAGCCTCCTGTGCAGGAAGGGAATTTAATATGTCAAGGGATTGCCTGCAAGCACTAGTAAGTTTAAAGGTTTTAAAAAGGCACTATATATATATATTAACAGTTTTCACAGTTGCATATAAACAGGTGTGATAATGTCTGTCGTCACATCTTCATGAATGCAGTCAAAAAGATGCCCCTTCATGGTGGAAAGTCACAAGTCAAGCCTTGATCAGACGTAGGTCAGCATTTCAGCTGTAAGCATTCGGTAGCTATGAAGTCTGTGTTTCAATTTATTCTATATTACCTAGTTACTCCCTGACAGGAAAGTAGGTTCAAGCAAGATAGGAAACACCTGCCTTTGAGGGTTGTCTGATGGTCCTGTTTTGTTGCTGTCTTGTTTTTTTGCCACTTAACACGCACTGCAGAAGGGGGTTAATTACCTATTGCTTAGAAGTGAAGAGGGTTTTCACTCTTGTTTCAGAGATGTAAGAACAAATTGACTCCCACTGTACAGGGATGAGGGAATGGAATTAGGCAAGATCCAAGTGCCCAAGGCATTGAGGACTCTGAGCAACACAATAGAGCCAAGGAAGTTAGACTGGGCAAACAAATCCAAGAGCAAGTGCCCCTCTGTAGTTTGCATGGGTGGGTTTTTGTAGAAAATACCCTTCACAAAATGTAAACTATTCAGATGATGCACGTTAGAAATATTTGTCTAGTTTTATCAGTATGGGAGAGTCATTTATAGCATCTGATTGTTTTCTGACGTGGATGTGGCCAGAGTCCTTCCCCCTTCCAAGGAAAACCCCTTACAGGGAGTGTCACAGAGATCTTGGGGAGGTTATTACCTTTTCCTAAAATTAAAGAGGTATAAAAGCTAAAGTTAATAATTCTAAAAACCGGCAGCTACTGCCAATTATTTTCTAAAACTGTCTTTCCAGATGACTTACTCCTGCTTTTTTTCTCTCCAGGAACATTAATTGTATTGAAGCATCCCTACCCACGGGAAGTGGAAGAACCTTCCATTTATGAGTCTGTCCGAGTTCACACAGCAATGCAGACGGGAAGGACAGAAAGCGATCTTGTCCCAAATGCTCCCTCAGTAAGTTATGTTCTGGTGCAAGGGATGCTTCTCCTGATTCAAGTTTTAGTATGACTGTTGGAGTGAACCATGGAATAACACCACTAATTCATCGCTCTATGGGTTCATAAATGCAGGAAGTCTTTGCTGAGCACGACAAAACAAACACAGACTTGCTAGGTAGTCCCATGACAAATAAAGCATTTCACAATCATGGTCACTGAGACCTTTGATGCCCTCACAGGGAAAACATTGTCTGCAGCTAACCTAGGTAAGCCTGACCATCCAAAGAATATACAAAAGGTTTTCATTCTCCTGTTATCTTCCTCTTAGAGTGCCATCTTAGCAGTAAGATTATAAAAAAAAACAAATGCAAACACACCACAGAAAACATGCACAACACTTCTCACATCTTTCTGACAACACTCATTAGGCCGTATGCAACAATACCTATGTCAGGTTGCACAGTANAGGAAATACATTAAACAACAAAACAGTAAAAGCTACAGGATTTACCATGTTTTGTCTCACTTCGTGATTATGAGGATTAGATGACAGGAAACAGTAGTCTTGGCAGACATAAATTTATTATTTTTGCAGTCGTCTTTGTTCGTTAGAATTATTTTGCCCAGTTAGCAGTATACAGCCTCCTTCCTAACTGGGAGGAGGGAAAGAGCATCTCTGACTTTCTAGGTCAGTTAAAAAGTGACTTTTAAAAAAAAAAAAAAGTATTCAAAGATGTGCAAGACAGGCAAGGACACATTTGGAAAAGGAAACCCCAAACCGAAGTGTGGTACAACCAAGTTAATAATATCTGTATCCTGATAGGCACATTACTCAAGAGGGTTTTCTGGCATTTCTGCACTTGGATTTTTTTATTTTAGAATCACCTTGTCTTAAGGCAGGAAGACAGCTTGCTGTATTCTGACACAGTCTTAAACCCAAAATAGAACAATGTGACAAAAGAGCCTCCACCCTTTCAGCCCTAGTCATTTTGAGCACAGTAAAAAGTTGTGTCATGTTAAAAGCTACACCTTATTAGTGTGAGAAACAAGAGAACATCTTCATATCCATTTGGACCACCTGCTGTGACATCTGTGACTCACTTGGACAGTAATTAGAGACTTTAAATCCCTAGTAACTCATATGTAAGCGAGACAGGTGGTTTGTCTAGAACAGCGTTGCTCAGAACAGAGAGGAAAGTTTTTAATGACATACTGTATTTTTGGAGAAAAACATGAAGAGTTACGTTAATATGGGTTAATGAAGTTGATGAAAGAACTAATTCCGATGTCTCTCACAACCACCCCTTCATGGCTGAGTTCCACTTTAACCTCCAAAGGAACTTGACTTCCACATACAATCAATAAAAAGGCAGTATTTTTGCAAGAGCAAGTAGTAATTAACTTAACAAGAATTTGGTTTTCAGAGGTCAGTAGTCTCACAGTTAGAGCTCTACCACAGAGTTTTAGTGAGTATATTGAGAAATCATAAGGTCCCAGTATCACTCATGGTGGCAGAGAAACAGTTCAACAATTTCTCAGTAAGCACATTGAATGTAACAGGCTTTTCCTCTTGAACATATGGCTGTTTGAGAGAAGAGAATGCCTAAGTAAAACAGCAGTCCCCTCACCCCCTTGCATTTCAAGAGTGATTTCTGTGGGTTATTCCACTATTGGGTAAACCCCAGGTGCTTCTGTTTACAACATGCACTGAGACAACCAACTAACTTTACTAAATAAACTGTAACTGCAGGTATTTTGCTGTGTTTGGTTGGGAAGGTGCAGGCCAGAAGCTTGCTGAGGGAGGCACGGTCTAAGAGACTGCCTTCAGCATTAGCACAGGTCCGTGTTTACCCTAGTGGTGGATCCAGCCATGTGAGGGGAGCACAGGGGTGAGGACAAGGCATGTGGCTGTGGGAAGTTTCCCCAAGAACAGGCTGCTCTTTCATCTTACAGGTGTAGGCAAAGATGTGGGAAGTAGAAGCAGAGCTCAGTCACTAACCACAATCCCTTTCCTTGTTACTTCACAGCTTGGTACAAAAGAAGGATATTTGATAAAACAAGGCAAAATAGTCAAGGTAAGGAAAATTCTTACTCCTTGCTTCCACTCTGCAGTCACCCACAGAAACTAGAGACAATGCGGAGTGGAAAGAGCTCCACCTGCGTTCCCCTGCAGAGAGGAACAATTTGTGTTTTGAGCGACAGCAAAGCACAACTATAAACCAGAGCAAGTCAACAGCTTTAAAGGTTTTTCTTTCCAAAGAAGCATTACACTAAATTCTCACAAGACAGTTACCATCCGTTCTTGATCTTTCAGAATTGGAAGACAAGGTGGTTTACACTGCATAGGAATGAACTTAAGTATTTCAAAGACCAGACAGTAAGTAGCAAACACCAGTTCTACTCTTTAAACCTCTACAGAGGCAGCTGCAGCCTCCTCATCTCTCTGGCTTCTCGCATCTCTGTCACAGCTTCTCAGGCTAAAGCTTCCCATACTGTTACAGGGGCCAGACCTTTCTAATAGAGTTTTGCTGATGACTTCAACAGGAGGAAGTTAAGTTTTACAGCTAAAAAACATTTACTGTGCTCTGTCAGTCTTACCTACTAGACAGAGTTGTTTACTGTGCATTTTTTTGATTGTAAGCTACCAGCACAACACAGCTTTTATTGGTAGCTTTGACACACAACCTAACAGACAGCAGTGCTATTAAAATATTTCTGCAAATACTAGTAGTATATTTTGCATTCCTTGATTTCATTCTTTTATTTCAAGTAGTCACACAGTATACATAGAAAACCATTGATTTAAAACTGTCTTCCTTCCTAGCACTCTGCCATCGATTAGCCTGCTGCATCTGGGAAAAACAGTTTGTCCTTACAGTTGCAGTTCCATTTCTATCTTAAACTGAGTAAAAATAAGAAATACGTCTAGAGTTTCTCCACCCTTTGCAATACCTCCAGTTCAGGTTCCTCCATAAACACAGCCAAACTGTTCACCACTGCACCTCTGCCAAGCCCTGTTTCAAGTATCCAACAGGTTTTAACACAACAGCACACACAACTGCCCCCTCTTACCAAACATTACCATTTTATAAACAGTTATGTATTTGTAGGGCCTTCCATCAGTTTTCATTTCAGTTCAAGCCAACTTGAATTAAGTTTCCAGTATAACATTTCAAAGGGCAGCACTGCAAATGTTTGAGCAGCATTTGTGACTTACCAGGTGAGAAGGTGCCTTTGTCAGGAGCATGGCCCCCCCGCCCGGGCAGCAGCTCTGCTGTCTCACATTTTAGGGAAGACAGAACTCTTAAGGGAGAGGTGTTGTAGTCATACACAGACAGTCTACATCCCTGCACCTCAGCACTCCTGGGCCCAGCCTAGAAGAGTTAGCTGTATACACACTGCTCATACAGTAAGCCTCATCACCTCTGCAGCAAACATTACTTTAGCTCTGCTGCTATATTTCTTCCTTGCCAGCTTCATCCTTTTAAAGCTCTTAGGAATTAATTAAATCTCCAACAGCTGGCTAGGCCTGATAAGACCTATAACCATCCCCTTATCTCTGTAAACCTCAGCTGGAAATTATACTGGATTTGCTGCTGTGTCAGTTACATTATAATGCATCAACCAAACCCTCAGCAGTCTGCATCTAGCTCAAACTTTCCTGCAGTAGAGGTCTCCTCTGTTGTTTGTCTAGATCTGAGCTGACTCTCCTGGTGTTTTATATTTAGCTCAATTCATCTCACGTGAGCACTGATGTTACGTTTGCTAGTTTGGGTTTATGGTGTTACAGCTATTGTACCTCGGCCTGGAAAAACCTTGTGTGCCTGTAAGGGTCTAAATGCGTTGCAGATGAACAGAGCTAGCCTTATCTTCTGTTTTCATATGTTCCTATTTTAAAACCATTTTATTTTCAAGGCCACAGAACCGATTCGGGCACTTGACTTAACTGAATGCTCAGCCGTGCAATTTGACTACTCCCAGGAAAAAGTCAATTGTTTCTGGTAAGTTACTGTGCTTTCTCCATCTTGCTGGAAAGGTCCAAATAAGCCAGGGAAGTTTGAAATGTAACCACTGGGTGTTGCTGAAAGCTCCCTTGCCAGTTGCAGCCCTGATCTTCCTCTAACTCACAAGTCCATTTCTGTCAGCCAACCTCTGTCAGTCCTGCAATGTTTTGCCGAATTACTGCTGGCAAAAGGTTTTTTTTCTCGGCAAGGAGGAGGAGTGTTCAGTGGGTTCAGTTTTAGGAAGAACTACCAGTTGTTCTAGCAATTTAAGAGAGAGTTTTAATTGTTTACTTACAGTTTAGTGTTCCCACTAAGGACATACTACCTGTGCGCGAAAACTGGAATAGAAGCTGACGAGTGGATTAAAATATTGCGATGGAAACTGGTAAGTTGGTGTGCAGTGTTACATGGCCATACGCCGCAGGCAGCAGTGCCCTTTGTGCTGCCATCATAAACCCCCCCCCCAGTTTTGTAGCACCCAAGTGCTACAGTTCTCAGTGTCTGCAAGAAAGGAGTACTTGTTCTAGCTTTGTAGTTTTTGCATAATGTGGCTGCCTGCAGACCCACTTTAGCATTTTTGGGGTGCCCTTTTAACACACGTACTCATTATGAAGAAGAAATTACTTCCATTTTTAAGGATGCCATGGTGTAGATGGTAAACACTATGGAGCACCAGCACAGACCACATGCATCAGGTCATGAAGGAAGCAATGAGAAGGCAATGTAAAGGCTTGAAAATGTTACTTCCTTAAAAATATCAGTATTTGGGTTGATTGTACTCAACCGCATCCACATACATGCAGACAAACAGCAATGGATTTTCTTTCTGTTCTAGTCACAAATACGGAAGCAACTGGAGCAGCGTAACTCCACCCTCAGTTCCTAGCTGCACCTCCAATGCTTCTGCTCCATTGGCAGAGATTGCCGCTTTGCCAAGGGGAAGGCATCGCTTACAAGAGGACAGTTTCACAAGTCTCCATTACTCACAGCGGGCGTGTGTGCGGGTGTGTACCCGCGCACAAACGCTCACATCCGGCCCTGCGCACACAGGACCTGTACAACTGAGTGCTCTCAGGCTGTTGAGTCACGTGTGGAGACAGTTACAAAATCAGAGCGTTGGTTTGATATGCGCGGTGTATGTCTGTAGTGCACGCTTAGTTCAAACACCTGTTAACTAATCACAGAAGTAGTGACTGTTTAAAACTTTTGGGTTTTTTTGGTTATTCAGACCACTCGATAATTTATTGTAAGCTCCATCACAACTAACCGTTAGCAGCATATTCTGTAACCTTGAGCCTATTATTTAAAGCCAGTCCTTTCTGGAAACATCAAGAATTTCTTTTGTATTACATGTTTAGGCTCTAAACCAAAAGAAAAATGACAGAGGTAATTACATTTTTGTAAATAGTATCCGTATTATAATCCAGAGAATATTTGAAGGCCCTTTTCAAGGTGATGGATGAGTAACACTTAGTTCTGGTAAAATACGGTTTTGTACCATTTAGATTTATACCGCAGTGATGGCTACAAGTGAACCGTTGTTTCACATGGCATATATAGGTAATGGTGAGCAGCATCATGAGAACAGGCTTGTTTACAGGCTAGGATTATGAGAAACAGGCAGCTGGTGCCCAGCACACATGTGACAGAGCTGCCATGGGGCCCTAAGGATGGGTGACAGGGCTCTGCAGAAGCCTTTGCCTGTGGGAGCCACCAGCATTGTTAGCATTACAAGTTGGGCCCCTTACAGTCCCCCTTGAAGATGGGCTGGATTTTGTACTTTTTCCTCATGCAGAGAACTCAAAATGAAGTTTTATCCAGAACTATGTTCTAGAATTAAGCACTGCTTGCTTTATATTAAACAAGATCAGTAACAGAAAAGCACCACGTACACTAAAAATACAAGTTTAGAAGAACACATCTTCTACATAACCTGATGTAAATTTCCATCTGTATTTTGGAAGCCTCATACGGAGGTAACAGCATTGCAGCTCACTACAGAATTGAGAAACAGAAGCCCAGTGCTTTGGTGCTGTAGTCAAAACAGACATTACATTTTGGAAGCAAAGTTTGACACACTGGTGGGTCCCATGCCCAGCTTGGCCTGATCTCACGGCTGACCCAGCTGCCAGAGCTCCTGCACGATCCTGCTCCTCCTGGAGGGGTGGGGGGCCCATCTCCCTGTGTAACGGTCATGTTTCTGCTGAAACAGCGTACACAAACCTCTCCTGCTGTGCAAGTGCTGTGGCACAGGGCTTGGTATTGCTCACACAGCAGCTCAGTGTTCAATAGGTGCCTTTACTGCAAGAAGTCTGAAGAAGGAGGGAAAAAACATACCAGAAGAAGAAAGAAAGTCTAGATTTGGACATAGGAATAGCATTTTATTTCAACTTAGAAACTGAAAATATTTGTAAATATTTTTATACAGACTCTTTTCTGAATAAAATGTCATTATAAAACTACTGAAGGTCTTCTGTATTCCTGTACTGTATTAAAGCTTTGCCTTCCTTTTTCCCTTAAAGAAGTGGTTTAACTGGCACCTCCCATTTAGTTAAGAAGCTTTGATGAATTTGTGTGAGACAGAGGCAAGCGTTCAGGGAAGAGAGAGCCGATGCTCGCCAACAGCATCGCTGTTCTCTGAAAACAGCTCAGAGGTGAAGTCTGAAGCATAACCACAAAAAGCAGCCTTCCCTTTTTCACAGGAACAGGCCATGCTACAAAATGCTACAAGCGAGTTCAGCACACGGTGCCATGAACTGAAGCCAGTAAAAGAAACGGCACCTGGCTGGCCTGGGAAGCAGTCACAGGCCGGCGAGCTGAGCAGGAGCTAACGGCAGCAGTCGGCCCTCAGTGGAACACAAACGTGTTTTGTTGGAAATACACAGGGAGACACCTCGGGGCTCAGTTTGCAGCTGCTTCCACAATGAGCAGCAACAGAAAGCTCAAGCCGGGAGCTCAGTTTAAATGGAAAAGCATTGACTGACAACTTTAAATCTCTGCCAGAGCTTTTGAGCCAAGAATTCCCAGCTCTTATTTTCAGCACGTTTCCCCCGTCCTGCCTGATGCTGAAGGTGGGTGAGGTATAAGCAAGGGGGCAGCAGTGGCCCCTTCCCCAGCCTGAGGCAGAGACCTGCCAAGAGCTTGTCCTTAGCCCAGCGGTGCTCGGTTTTAGCGCTGGAAGTCTACACTGGAGTCATCACAGGGGAACATGGGAGGGAACAGGGTGGGGGGCACAGAGCAAAGGATCAATCCCCAGCGATAGGAAGCCAGTCGGCACTAACCTCTGCATCAGCACAGGACTCGGTATCTGCATCACCCAATCGAGAGACACCCCAGTTAGCTTTCAGCCTGTAAACTCCTGGATAAATTGCATTTACACGCAATTTAGAGACCTGTTCTCTCCACAGAAAAGCTGATGTGCTGTAGAGTATTATGGGGCAACAGAAGAGTGGATCAGTCTCTCATTTAAAAATACTGTATTTTATTTATATTTATTTACTTAGGAAAACCTAAGGGTAAATGAGCTGAGAGTGTCACCGGTGATGAACCCACGCAAAGACCATGAGACATGAGATCTTCACATCTGTATTACACACAAAACCCAAGAAGAAGTGAGACACTGTTTGGGTGCTTTATCTGGGCCTCAGGAAAAAAACCTAAAGCAACAGCTTTCACGGAAATAGCTTTCTTCTTAGTGGAAGCAGGATGCAGCTTGCATCCAGATTAGTAGCATTACCTTGCCAAAGTATCACCCACATAAGAAAGCCAGGATATTTATTGATTGTACCGACACGTCACTGCTAGTAAACTTGCTTTCACAACACTCTTTCAACCACATCTTTGATAACGCTATACACCCGATCTGCTTTCCAATACGTCGTGGTAGCTGGCCTGAGGATACGCCCCACCGCGTGCCCGGTTCCCCATACAGCAAGAGATCTGCGGGTCGCTCATCTGAGCCAACAGCATGATGCTGATCGGGCTCAGCCGGCTGAGCTAAACTCCATGGGAGCTATTTTGGTGGTCTCTCCAGTACTGCACGATACAAGAAGCATGGCCTAAAGTAACATCCACCTACAACACACTAGTAGATCATTTCAGATTCAGTACTATGTACAATTTACTCTTACTTAGTATACTAAGGAGCTGTGGTATTTCTTCGGAGACGTGTTATTTGACTGAGGATTATTGAATCTTTCTGTCCACTGGGCTGCAGAGGGATGCTGCACTCCGGCTATACCACCAGGTTAAGAAACTTCAACAACCTGCCTCAGTTCTTCAAAGAGGGGTGTGAGCTCCTTCTCTAAACTTACAATCAGCCCTGGAAAGAGAGAAGAGAGAGAACATCCCATCAAATGACGTAACTGAGAAGCCTCTCTCCAAACCCCGCAGCTCCCTCCCCTCCCAAGTCACAGGCAGTGTTTTCCAAAACACGAAGCGTTTCCCTTGAGCTGCTCGCTCTCCACGGGAATAGCAGCAGCACCCCGAGGGAGGGTGCCGACAGCCCCCAGCACCAACAGGGGCACAGTCGCGTGCAAGTCACCTAAAACTTAAATTCTTAAATTTTTTTTTTTTTTTTTTTTTTTTTTT
>VUYV01000022.1:6959124-7396447 GCA_008711295.1 Anarhynchus alexandrinus | reverse complement strand
GGGGGGGGGGGAGGGAGTGCCGCCCTGCCCGCCCCGCCCTACCTGCGCTGCCGTTTCCCTCAGCGTCCACCCGCGCGGCTCCGCTTCCCCTTTAAGCCTCGATCATATGACGGCGCTCCGCCTTTCCCGCACCCGGAAACACTTCCCCGTCGACGCCGGGTTAGTGCTGCTGTTTCCTCTCTCTCTCTCTCCCCGGTCCCCCCGCCCCACGTCGCCGGGGCCTGGCCGAGGCCTCGGCCAGGCCCCGGCGACGTGGGGCGGGGGGACCGGGGAGGCCCTAGTTTTGCCCCCCCCCTTTTTGCTTTACGTATTAAACCGTCTTTATCTCAACCCGCGAGTTTTTCCTCGGTTTTACCGTTCCCATTCTCTCCCCCCCCTCCCACCCGGGGGGAGTCTAAACCGGGACGGTGGGAGTTTTGTCTCCAGTTCCAGCGACAGCCGCTCTGTGCGCGGAGCAAAGCGGTACTGGGGGGGGAGGTGGGGGGGGAAGTCTGTCCCGCCTGAAGGGTAACATGCGCCACTAAACGTTGTGTTTTAAAGATTAATCTCTAAAAATCCGGAGAAACCTGACGCTCGGAGCTAGTTTCTGCCAGACAGAAGTCTCATGGTTATCCCGGAGGGTTTATAATCAGAATCACAGAATGGTCAGGGTTGGAAGGGACCTCTGGAGATCATCCAGCCCACCTTCCCTGCCAGAGCAGGGTCACCTACAGCAGGCTGCACAGGATGGTGTCCAGGCGGGTTTTGAATGTTTCCAGAGAAGGAGACTCCACAACCTCTCTGGGCAGCCTGTTCCAGTGCTCTGCCACCCTCAAAGGAAGGTTCTTCCTCATGTTGAGATGGAATTTCCTGTGTTCCAGTTTGTGCCCATGGCCCCCTGTCCTGTTGCTGGGCACCACTGTAAAGAGTCTGGCCCCATCCTCTTGCCACCCGCCCTTTAGATATTTACAAGCATTGATGAGATCCCCTCTCAGTCTTCTCCAGGCTAAACAGACCCAGGTCTCAGCCTTTCCTCTTAATGGTGCATTTTTTCCCTATATTCATTACATATGTACTGTTTGCTCCCAAAAGTATCTCGATCATATGCCAAATACGGCACAAAATTTAACATTTGTTACATGGTACCTTTTTTTTCCAGGCCCAACCCAGAAAGCAGCACCCAGAGATCAGCGATGCCGGCATGGCTGCAGTGAATCGTTAGGGGATGGGGGATACAGCACTGGGGCTTCTGACCGTCAGTCGCCATGAGTCCTTATGACCAAAGCTTCCTCTGGTAAAACCAACTGCAATCCGTCAACCAGATTTAGACAACTGGGAAGCTCGTACTTTTTAAAGTTATAGCTCCAGGAATTTGCATATTAACTCTTTTTAAAAAAAAAACGTTTGCTTTTACTATTACATTTTCATTCTGTGCTTTTTGACAGATCTACAAGAAGAAGGAATAACAACTGTTTAAGGGATGAATTAAATTTATGGAACAAACCACCTTAAAAAACATATTCTTGCCCTCTCATTTTAATCCTTTTACGGCACTCATTACAAAATTACATAAAAAATGTATATGATTTAAAGTTGTCTCTGCTGCCTATTTAAATGCATCTGCTACATTTTAGTGACTATAATGTTCTACCTTTTCTTGGAACCTTGTGAAAAAAATCAAGACTGTTTAAAAAAAGTCAAGAGTTCAACTTTAATCTTGTTTTACTAAACAATTAGAGAACTTGTAGGGAAATGTTCATCAGATGTGAACACTGAACTCGCTTGTCACTCAGGATGCTCCATAAATAGAACACATACTGATGCTGTATTTCAGCAGATGCAAATCATCTCCCTTTTCCATTATGATGTGTCAAAGTGCCATGCCAAGATTTTTCATTTTTTGCAGGACTTTCCTGCTTGCTCTTCAAAAGGAAAAATCAAGGACCCAGGCTTGTGCTATCTTCAGTTATGATCTGTATTTATTCTAGAATTAAATAAAAAGAGTAAGGAGTTAATTCTAGGTAGCTAGAAAAGATGAGGGATTTTTAGTCAGGCTGTTCAAAACCAGTTTTGTTTTTCCCTGTTCTTTCCCATATCTTATTTTAACGAGAACTTAACCTCCTGAAGAAAAGTAATCTGAAAAGATTCAAGTACTCCACCCTCTTCAATTAGCATCTTGCTCCTAAGAACATTCATTCTGAACTTTCTAGCAGATTATCTTCCCTGGTTTTGTTGAAGGAATGTAATTTCTGAAGAAAAAACCTTTAGACTTGAGAAGAAAGTAACAACCAGAGCAGAGAAACACCCACTTGAAATATTAAAACAATGTTTGCAGGCCGTATTTACAGCAGGTTAATCTTTATGCTACAGGAAATAGCATCCTTCTGCATACTACTCAGTATCTCAAAGTGTGCAACTATTTAATCTGTTAAATGCTAAGTAGCATTTTTCCACCAATATAAACATATTATTTGTTTCCTTCTTTGGAAATGGCAATTGCAAAAGACAATCCAATGAAACGTAGCAGCCTTAGGTCTCACTTTTAAACTGCTGGGACGTCTGTGTTGCCATAGGACAGAGCCACTGCATTATTCCAGTTTGCTGAGGCACTGACAGCAACCCAACCAACCCAAGACAGCTCAACAACCGCCCCTTTAACTCCCTCTCAGCGGCAGGAGAAGTAACTGCAGGGCAAACATAACCCACCTGATTATTATAAGCAGCTTTGCTAAGGCCATCTCTTCACTCAGACTTCACTGTTCTTATATCTGACAAATCCATTATATATCCTTTTTCCTCTTAAATAAAAGATCATCTGCAAGCTCAGACTCATTTGTCAACGGGAAGGCCCGAGTACTTGTAAAAGCCTTTGGAACAAATTTCTTCTATTAAGAAGACACAGGAGTACCAATATGTACTTTGATAGTTTGTTTTCATTAGTATAATTACAATACATTCTGGACAGTTACAAAATTCGTGGAATCACGTTTTCTCCATAAATTTCTATTGCAAATTTCAAGCATTTGGGTGCCTTTCCATTAGTTCTGCACACTTTTCCTGTAATCTTTATGAGGACATCCAGTACAGCAACTCTTGGTTTTTTTTAGTGTCAGCAACTTTTAGTTCTGCTTTGTGCCTCAGGCTTTGATGTCCACCTTGAATGCTGGTTTAGCTGCTCAGTTAAAAGCCTACAGCTACTCTCTCTCATGTTACACCAATTCAATAGAGGACGTTTCCAGTGGGACCGTTTAGAAAAGGTATACATGCAAAATGATTTCTGGGTCACTTAGAGCAATAGCGTTTAGCGTATTTCTAAAGTCAAATCCTGCTCTAGATTAGAAGGAATTCCAATGAAGTCAGTCAAGTATTTAAACTTTTAATTTAGGAGGAGAATTTGGCTCCACATAAACTGATAGCACTGTTCAAAGATAGCAGCTTTCTCAAACAAAAAGTACTGCCCTGGCAGTTTCAAATACAAGAAACATTCTGCTGCATAGCACTGTTAAAATGTAAAAACATCAGCTACTGAACCTAAAAACATTTTCAACCCACTTTCAATAAACTTCAAGTACATTGTACTTAGCTGCTTCAAAACACCTCTTTGCATCAGCAGGTGTAGCTACATATAGTTTCCACGTACAGGCCACTGAGTTACACGATCTTGTACGTAGGAGCCGAACGGTACGTTTGCTCATTTCTAGGAAGTCAGTCCAGCAACGTTCTGGTCCAGAGAAATGCACACCCTACCTCTTCCGCCCCGGGACAAGTGATATGGCTCTGACCATAGCAGCACACTGCAAACTAGCAAAGCATTTAAATAGTTGGCAAAAGTGTTGAAAGGCACATAGCTTGTCCTTAGCAATATTTCCCTGTTCCACTTGTGGTGCCCATTGAGGAATCAGTGTTGGGACCTAGCCTGAAATAAAAAAACAGTAAGAAAATGGAAGCCTCCCAGGAAAAAAAATGAAGTTGCTTTTTTTTTTTCTTTTGAGCTTTAAGATTTTACTATTGCATGTTTTCCTCTACCTTTCCAGTGAAAATTAAGGAAGCTATGGATGCATGTTAACCATACGTATGGACTTACTACTACTGGAATACCAAATGGTAGAGCTGCTGTAAACTGTTGCAAGTACTAAAAGCAATGCTTATAATGGTCTGTACAGCATTTGCAAATATTTACTTTGAAAAGAGATTAGTGTAGTTCTTAGTTTTCTCAGCATTGCTTAGAAACGCTAAAAAACTACAACAGCTAACTGCTACTCTACACCAGATCAATATAGCCCAACAGATATTTAGGAATATATGCCATTATATTTAAAAATACCAAGTTCCTCTAAGCTGGTAAACCTAGAAGATTTTTACATAGAGATAAAATATTAAAAATTCTTGTTTCAACTCCACACACTTGACATCTGAATAGGAGTGATGTAATCATACTATTTATTCCATCAGTGAGACAAAATGTTGTATGGAACTAAATTTCTGAGATTTTAAATAGAAAGTCATTTAACTCGTATATACACAAAGTGTTCTTTCCACAGATATTTACATGGCAAATATGTTAGAGGAGAACCACTATGACTAAGTGTCTACAAGTATAGCATCCTTTCTGAGCTATTCTCTCTGCTGAAAGAATTCACAGAAGCTTTGAAGTAAAGTCTAGACAATTAGAGTTACCTATATTTCACAGTAGGTAAAGAAGTCATTAAATGATATTTCAGCATAAGGTTTCTGGAAACAGCTACACAGTAGAGTTTTACATCCACCCCTCTCTTCCAGCATTCACGGTGAAACTAAATCTCTTCTTAATTTACAAGAGAGATAACGGCATACGTAAAGATGTATATGTATAATTGTAGTTCATCCTCCTCGATAGAGGCTGGTCAGCCGTTCTAGTTCTTTGCAGTTGTCCATGGGCATGGAGTCTGCTTTCTTTCGGAGACGGTCATCTCGATATACTTTTGCTGCATAAAGCAAGTCTGTTTCTTTAACAAAAAAAAAGAGAAAATATTTTTCAGGTTAAAAACTGAATACTTTGCACGTGATACATTCCTTCTCAGAGTTGTCCAAAACACCTCAGGTTTAATCCTTGCCCTTTTTTCCTTCTGTCTATTCTAACTACCCGTAGACACCAGCTAAACAGCACTGCTACAGCTTCCCTTTGCTGGATCATCACAAGCATTTCATTTTTTTCAGCAGTGAAAGTGGTAACAGCCTTCCAACACCCTCATATTTCATATAGCAGTTCCTGATTAAAGAACAAACACCCCCACACACACACTTCTGTCAGACCTCATTAAACAATACAAATATAGGCCACACTCAGTGATTTTGCATATTATTGACAGGTCTAGCATCTTGTCTGTGCCCAAAAATCCATTCTGAATGTTAAGCCCATTACTTCAACTGATGCTGCTTCAGACTGCCACTGTTCAGAGGTATTAATAAAAGAGCTCTCTGAATTATAGTGATGTTCAATAGCTTGACATTACTGAGCATTTTAATTCTGTAAAATCTTTTTCAGCCCTTCAACTCAAAATGCATTAGCAAGGCATTCTTAAATGTCAGTCAACACTGGAAAGATTTTAACTGTCAAGGAGATCCAACACACAACAGGCATTTTAAATGCGTAAACCCACAAAATCAGCTGTTTCTATAAATAGAGAAAATCTATTAGGGGCTGCTTTCTCAAAATCAATTTGGGTAGTTTTCACAACCTGATAAATTGCAAATAGCAAACAACATGACAGTCACCACCTTCAGATTATTTCTCTTCTTTGTACTATGGTCAGATGTTTCTCTAGTAATCACATTTTCCCCAGTAAATATGTCTATATGGAATCATGGCCCTCTTTGCATTGTCCAGGTCTCTGTTCATGCTTAAAAAAGTAAGCATGTCAAGAATAAATGCTGAAAAATGGGAAAGGTATTCTTTCTCCTCTTTCCCTCCACAGGTGGAAATTGCATATCAACTAAAACTTTTCAAAGATATTTAGACAGTAAATATATTACAGGAGACACAAATATAACGTGCCAGTAAAACCAAGTGTAATGACGAGGTCAATAAAAACTATGCTTCCAGGTCTACACTCCACTGAAAAAAACATACAAATAATAAGTCCTCTTTTAATTGTGCTGGATTATATCTTGTCTTTAATTTTTTGTTAACAACCACAATCATTTTTGTAAACTATTTTATTATAGGTTTACCAATCATTCATCTAGCAACCACTTGCAGATGAAAACTTAGGTACTCATTTCATGAAGAGCGAACATATTCAAACATTTCAAGATGATCAAAGGACAACCTAGCTGGAAAAATACAAGAGTTTTTTATATTTGCTTATTAATTATACCCCAAAATTCTCTGATGCTTTATGGGAAAAATTATTCTGATCAAATCTAGTACTCTGGGCAACAATCTGAAAATTTTCCCCCAAAGCACTGGTGTTCCTCTTGCATACATGTGATGCATCAGCACAGTTTTTTGCCTGCAGTTCTTTCCTGTGGGCAATTTGTAAAACTGTAGAGATTTACTTGTGCATAAGCGATGTGTACTCATGAGTAAGGAGCATAAAGCCTCCAGGAAGCATTGGGCCTGCTATGCATGGGCAACACAGTTTGTGTTTGTATATGTACAGTACATGTTTGTATATGTATATTACATATGTAATGAATGCATGCAGTCCTGTTCAGGCATTTGACTAGCTGTGATGCCACGCTGTCTTTTACAACTGGGAGAAGCAAAGGGGCCATCTCAGCTGAAAGGCTTGGCATCACTGGACTGCAGAGTAAAGCTGTGCAGGAACACACAATTTCACTCAGAGAAGAGCATTCTGTTTGCTTCTGGTTAGTTTACTGACAGTTCCCGAACAGATTATTTATCCAGGAAGATATTACTGAAGTTTACCAGCCAAAAAGTTGAAAACATGTGGTTTCAACACTGCTGTCATTTTAGCAGCACTGTTCTCACAGAGCGTGAAAGGGTCATGAAATGGTCACAGATAATAGAATAACAGGTTAAAATTGCTGGTGATTTGGAGACAGCTGATGCTATTCAGTAGTCTTATGCTTTAACACTGAATTCTAGGCTCCTGCAAGAAAATAGGTCCTTGTATAGTATCAAATTAGATTGGAAAAATAGACAGCAAACTAAAAAAACCCCTCTATTTTTAAGGTCTGATATAGCCAAGGTACCAAGTCCAGGGAGAAAAATTATTCAGCACTGGCAAAAGATTAAGGACTGATTTACAGCTTGTGATGTTTTACAGGACATGCTGTGTGTCCTTGGTCGCCTGGAAAAGCAGTGTTCGTCTGTACTGTGGTCCAAGGCAGATTATATTTTCCTTCTCCGGAAGCACCTCTGTAAGCTTTTGTTTCATTTATTTATTTAAATACAAGCACCTAGGGAAATGAGATATTCCCATGATAAAATAACGTGGAAGAGATTAGAATTCTTAGCTTTTGTCCTTAACTTAGAGCAATCTCTTTCTCATTATCAATTCACTGTAGTCCTTCATTTTCTGAGAAATGGTCACAGGTAATAGAGTAGCAGGTTAAAATTGCTGATGATTTGCAGAAGATTGTTAGGTCACTGAGTAAAACACAAAAATTAAGTGACACTGGGGACACTTTCAGAAGTGAGAAACAATAGGGAACCTTACACTTTCTTTCACATTCAGGTATTTTAATAGTACAAGCACTTGATTCTTGTCTGAGCCCATCTTTATTTATAGTAATGCATGCTTTCATGAAATTAGGCATATTACCAAACTTACTTTGTTGCCTCTCCTTCCAACAGTTATTACGAATGTTAGACACATAATCCTCTTCCACACTCTTTTCCACTTTCTGTAATGACACTCCTTTGTATTCATTTCTAAAGTCCTTGTTGACATAATAAACAACATGCAAGTTTTCTGTCTCCATTTTTATGGTCTGCCCCGTACTTCTGCAAAAAAGGAGGGAGGGGGGAGAGAGAGAGTAGATATTGATTTGAAATACACTTTTAAAAAATACTGCTATTACAGAAGACAGCACATCACTGAATTTGCCCTTTCAAGACAAGTAATGAAATGAATGGCTGTATAATCTGCCAGAGAATAAAATTACTACATTTACCTGAACATTAAACTTCTGCTGCTTAAACCCTTGATCTTGAAAAAAAACCCCCACTTTAGTAAGACACTTGTTTCACATCTCTTTAGTCAGATAGAAGCTTTGGTAATAGAAAACTACATTCAGACTCAACAGAAAGAAAAACAGGTCACTATTCTGTAGCAAACCAGTACAGGCATCTCCATTCTAAAGTGTTTTCTGCCAGCCCTGACAAATCCATTTTCCTGCTGGCATTCTGTGGATTAAAAATCAAAGATTGTACGCAAAGGTTTTGGCAGAGAAGTGTTTCTAAGCATCACAACAGCTTAGTTGCAGAAGGGAAAAACATCACACTCTAGAAATAAAGAACTATGAGCTAGTTGCATGCTTGATTGAAGTTATTTATTTCTCTCAAGTAAAAAAGGTTTCTATATCCTACTGTACAAACCAGGTAAGTTTCACTAGTAGAATTCTTTGTGAGAAAACAAATATAAACTATTTTACCATCACCTAGAATGAAGAAAAGAATAGACAATTTCCCTGGTCCTCATCTAGTTCAAAACTTAAATAAGGATGAGAAAGTTGCTTTCAAGAACTTCACTTTCTACAAGCACCGATGACCCCTAAAAGAATAAAAAGCCTTAGAAAGTTTCAGGATTTGATTAAACATGCTGGAGATGCAAAATCCTTTGCAATATGCTATGTTGCATGGACCCACTGCCTTGTATTAGAAGGCCTCCTAAACCCCAGATATTGCTGACCTCTTTTCTCCACTACGTTCTCCCAACATGTTCTCAGTACCTAACTTTCAAGTTTTGTTCTGCTTCGTCTATACCTTCCCCTGCTTTCCTCACTGTTGGAAATCAAGGGCCAACTAATGGAAGGCTCTCTAAAATGCTTCTAAGTGGGAGAGGGTGATTACAACATCCTCCCCTCTGTTTTAATCTAATCTAATCTAATCTAGTATTACTTACGATCTTGGGTATAAGGCGTAAGGAGGGTTAGATACCATCAACTGGCTCAACAAGGAGACGAGGATCAACACAATAATAGGCATCAGCTGAATGAACATAGAGAAACCTCCCTAAGGAACAAAACAGATACAGGTATTTCATAAAACTGCATCAACTAAACAGGTAAATTTGACAAGATTTAGTGCTAAGTATGACTTTCTGCTTTAAGTCTCAAAAGCTGCTAGGAAAACTGTAACTACACTGTGGTGTTATCTTAACTTCCCATTGCATTCACAATATTCATAGAGTGCTCAAGCTGCACTCAAGAGTTCATGGGTTAGCATGCAGCCACAAGCAATTACCAAATGAATAGCTGGATTCAGTTACATTGTACGCCATGATTTGGCCTCATCTATACAGTGATATGTAATTATACAGGACTGTATATAATTCACGTAGATGAATATTGAGCCTTAAGTACAATTCTTACCTTAGCCCAAATGAATTTTTAAATGCAGACAAGGTTTAGTGACCAGAATTAGTAGCATATTTAGGCTAATACTATCAGTCACTAGTAAGATAGTGACATAGAACAACAGATTTACAAAACCAGGCTATTACCTTCTCAAATTTGTGTGCCTGTTTACCAATCAGTAAGACTACCACCTGCCAAAGTTTTAAATTATGTAACTGGCAAGTACAAATCCTCCTCTACAGGACAGAGCTCCTGTACAGCCACATCACTGAAAGCAACTACCAGCAAATTTCACAATCCACAGTTTAAAGTCAATAGTGCTTAAACATACATCACCCCTCTCTTCCTCCCTCTCATGTCCACTCTGACGGTGCTGATTAGGATGACTGTAGCCAGCACGACCATTAGAAAAAGAATGTACACTACCTAAAAAAGAAAAATCCACATTTAAATAATGTAAAAAAACCCAACAAAACTATTTAGAGGTCAATACAGAAACAACATAAGGCATTTAACATCACTCCACGATGGCACATAACTCAACTTTAAGATATCTTACAATTTCAAAGTTGTTTAAAATAAATATTTTAAGCTCTAAGTCAACTGATTTGTTATTTCATGTACTGCAGAATCACCATAGTAACCCCAAAAACTGAACTCACATTTCTGGGATTTTGCAACACTTAGGGGAAAAATAAACTGTGATGCAGATTAAAGAGTTGGGGTCTGAGGCAGATTGGAGTAATTGTTTGGAGTAATTTGTTTTATAATGTCACAAACTCTAATGCCACTCTGGGCAGTACCACCGTATCCCGATGAGTATACTGATATATACAAATACCTGTTGGAAAGGCCCCTCCAAAAAACATGTTGAATAGATCCTCTGGAGTAATATCTGCCTCACAGCCTCTATGGAAGTTGAATCTACCGTTGCTAGGGTGATTGCATGTTTGCTCTTCACTGCCTGTAAGGTCATACTGCTTTCGTTTTTCTGGATTACTCAGCACAGCATACGCATTTCCAATTTCTGAAGCAAGGAATAAAAGACAACTCCCATAAATGAAAGATAAGAGCTATTCCAGCATGAAAATTGCAATTTCAAAGTCAAGAATAGGCAGCAAATTATGCCCTTTACCGTATGTTACAAATCAACTATAGTACAACAAGGTCCAGAAACATCTCTACTTTTCTTAGCATAGCTTCCACAAAGTTTCCCACCAACGCTATTCAAAGGCCTTTTATCGTGTTGAACTAGGCAGAAGGCAGGAGAGCTTTGATCCCTTTTGTAGGGGAACACCTACACCTGTGGAAATGTTCTCTCTCACTGCGATCACAAAAAAAGCATCAAGCATTACAATGAAAGCTTAGAAGTGGGGTAATTGCAAAGTTCAGTTTGCTCTAGCAGCTTAACTTAAAAACATAGACTCGGGTTTTCTTTAGTTTCATTTAGTAAGTGGTGACTTCTTCAAATGCATCAACTTTATTGTCTACAAGAGTGTGAATGTATTTTTTTATAGGCTTCTTAAGATATATTACGGATTACATTAATAACACAAAGTTTTGCATGACATAACATGAAGAGTACCACATGGGTGCACGACAGGAACACGTGTGTTCCCAAGGTTGTTAATACAACCTCAGTGTTTGGAGTGCCTGACCTGGATGCTTGTCCCTGTTCACGCTACGTTATCACAAACGAACAACATCAATTTTGGCAATAGAAAGGGAAAAACGGAGCTACTGTGAAAAGACCATGAGCTCCACTGACTTTACAAGCTTTGACCCGAGCTGCTCTGCACAGAGATACAGCTCCCGCAGATTGAAGGAAGATTTCTGTTGGCACTTGATCAACAATCTTCACTCAAGTCCTATCTTCATTAAACCCCTCTGCTTTCCTTTCCCACTCTTCCCCTGGGCTCTCCAACAACAGGCTGCTTTTGCAGCCAACCAACACAAGGCACAGGGATAATGTTTTTCAGTGTCGAAAAGCCATCAGTCATCAAAAATTCGTGAAAGGTGCAACACTATAACCTCAACACAGGCAAATAAGACTATGGCTTTGCATAATTAATGCTTTCAACATTATCCAATCTAAAAAAAAGTTAATGAGTCTTAGCTATATTCCTTTTAAGATGCCCTTAGAAATAATTATTAGCAATTCCTTTCAGTGGAAGAGAGAACCCAAAGAAATGAAGGCTGGTAATTAGCACTGAGAGCGTGATATACACTACTGACGCCAAATATTACTACAAGGTTCCTCTGTTACTCAGCACAAGGATAAAACTGGCTGTAAAAATTTAGATTTTCCCAACAATTAAGAATTTAGGGAGACATAAATCAGGTGACTGCACATAAAGGGAAGAGACCATACTGTCACGGTATGGTCAGCAATCATTTTTTACTATTTGTTATTTGTTTTTGATTATTTGGTGCTAATTCACAACAGATTTGATTCAAAAATAGTCTTCTTTAAATAAAGGACATAAAAAAATGAAAAAACTACTCAAAAGTTTCAAAGGAAAGATTTTTGATGAAGTTGGTAAGAGATTCCATGAGATTAAAAGTGATTATATTTGCACAAAGTTTTTAACTTAAAAGATAACCTCAGGGAGACTGCTTAATACAACAGAAGAGTAGTACTAGGTAGCTCAAGATATAAGTAAGTGCCTTGCCTAACATCAAACTCAATTCTGTTTTCTAATATGACCTTTCCTTAAAATAAAGCACTATTATGAAATAATAGCTATTATTATGAAACTCCTTTTCTCAGCTAGATGTTAAACTCATCAGACACCTTTAAAGGCAAACTAAATCATAAATTTCCTCAGCCATACAAAAAGATTACAATAATTTTGATGCAAGAAAAAGGCTAGATTTCATTAAATAATTTTTAGTCAACAAGACTCCCCTACAAAATTTTCTATTCATTTACTCATCCTGTTAAAAACCATAAAGTGAAATTAAGCTGAAGACATCAAACTTGTACAAAGTGCTAAAGTTAAATAAAAGATTAAATAATAAGAAACTGATTTCTTACATTTTAAAGATTATTTAAAATGCTATTAAAAAGGAAGAATTCTTTTATTTATAGGGCTGGAGACAATTTTCTAAGAATAATATCTTTTTTAGATAAAGCCATCACATAGCTGTATTAAAATAATCATTAGCAATCAACTTTCCTGCTATATCCTATCTACTTTTCATCTGGAATTGTTAATATAGTATTATAATTATCCTTTAAAGTCTGTATCAGAAGTCTTGAACAGGACTTTTTTTTTTCTTTTTTTCCCCCTCCCCCAATTTAAGTGTTTTATCGGATTGATTTTTTCAAATGTCTGCATGTAAACCTCACACAGGAAAAAAATAAGAAAGATGTACCACAATCAGATTGTTTACTTATGTATGATAATTTCTTACACATTCACACTTTTCTTCATCTGTGTCTGAGATGAAGGTGTAGTTTTCTTTAAAAAGCTTTTCCTCAACAATTTTCCTTGTGCAGGGCTAAGCTTGGCAGCCTTAGATCAGGTCAAGTCAGATTGTAAATTTTACCTAAGAAATGGCCAAAGGCAACTATTAATAAGGCCAGGTTGGAACCCCAGTGGTTTTGTGTGGAAAAAGTAGTAAACCTACACGCATACAAGGAATTCTAAGGAAAAGGTAACTTAGCCTGGCACATGAAAACTGCATTTTGCTAACAAGCATTACTTCAGTTTTTTCAAGCTCAAGTGCAGTAAAGATTCAAGATAGTAAGATTCAACTGACAACATTAAGTCAAAAAACACTAAAAAAGTGCAATTTGGTTTCACAGATTAAGAATTCGCTTCCTGAACCTGAAAATTACAGTAAATCCTCTGTAACCAAACCCTACTGCAGAAGTTCACATTATTTATCTATACTTCTACGTATATGTTCTGATAATAAAGGTCAACTATTTTCTTGGATAAAAATGTCAGTTTAATATTAGCTACAAAACACCACACTGACAATTTTTTAAAAATACAAGAGACCAATGCAGATGAATTTCTTTTAATCTGACAAAGTATAATCATAAAAGAAATTTTAAGTAAAAATTGTATTTTACTTTTAAAAGCCTCTGTTGCTCCTGGTGCATGGTTTTTGTCTGGGTGGAATTTCAAAGCAAGTTTTCTATAAGCCTTCTTTAGGTCTTCTTCACCTGCATCCTTTGACACCCCAAGGACTTCGTAATAATTTTTACATTTCTTTATACTGCAAAAGACAATGAGGTAAAATGTTGTAAACAAGAAGATGTAAAGGTAGTATGTTAGAACACAGCTACAAGTGAGGTAATACATTGTACTGACACATTACATGTCTCGCTTTCAATATAATATATAAAAAAAATTTCACTCCAGAAACAAAGAATGCCATTTTTTCATAATAAACTCACTATTGAGCACAATAAACTATCATACTCAAAATTACTTACTACATATATTTATTTTACTACTTCTACTGTAGAACTACTACAGTTGTAAGTAAAGGTTTCAGCTTGCAATTACTGTGTAGCATTTCCTCATCCCCAATTATATGAATATTGCTGTTAATAATGCATAAAATGAAGATTCCAAATTTACTTTGCAGAGCTAGTGGGTAGGAAGGCCTGTTTTGACTGTCAACAGCAAATGCGCTTTGGTATGCGTGATATAAAACAAAACAAGCAATACCTCCTTTTCTCCAAACAAAAGTCAAGTCATAACACCATTCAAGCATTCACTTTTCAGGGAAATAAGCCATGTGACAATACCTCTGCTGCTGGGAATGCACCTCGATCTTAACAAACTTTCTGAAAGTGTTTATATAAATTCAAAGAAACAATAACAGCTCCAGCTATTACAGAATCAGCTCATCTCATATGCTCAATGTAGCATTTTTTAAAACTCTGAAAACTCGGAAATATTCTTCCTGTAGGCAGTCTCACCCAGACAGGAAAAGCAAAATGTGGAAATGATGTAATGATTTGGTATGCTTTACAATATTCAGAAGAGAGAAAGAGCAGTTACAGGGGAGAGAGAGAACATTAATTTTATGGGGCAGTAAGAACTGACCAAACCAATAAATACACCATAAAATCAAACCAAGTTACTTGGGTAAGAATTCAGAAACTTAGAAAAATAAGGCCGAATCACAAAGTCGCATTGCAGAAATGAGGCACACTGACATTTGGTGCGTACCAAAAAAATAAGGGGCTGGTCTGAGCAAGAAATAGAAATCACATCCATAAATACTTTAAAAGCTTTGTGTGAGTCTCTTCACATGGCTGTAACTGTGTCCACATTCTCTCAAATGCACAGATCTCTACATAAATATGGGTTTAGTGTTACAAAGACTATACACAGGGCAGCCAAGTGTAAAAAGGGGGTAAGCAAGCCTTTGGCATTTTTCATGAAAGCAAAAAGGGTACCCTGTAATTAAGGAAATGCTAGCATCAGACTTACAACCACACCCTCGTGTGTGGTCCTTCATAGTTCACAGATTGACCAAATCAAATTTCATTTGAGGGATCCCTTTTCCTGTGTTCAAATAACACGAGCTTTTATGGAGGTCTCAGTGTAATGCTCACAAGAGGACTGAATCGAATGTATGCAGGCAGCTGCCAACATGAACATCCTGTGAAATAAATATAGCTCATTATATTGAAGTAACATTTAATAACCTCCAGTTAGGAAGCTGATAAAACTGACTAAAAAGAACACAGTGAATCCATCATCAAGAAGGAACAGAAAGAAAATACATTAAATTATACTCTGAATACTGGAAACTTTTATTTGTTAATTCGTACAAGAAGAAAAAATTTTGTTAGTGTACAGATCCCTTCATCCTTAGCCTCAAGACCTGGATTACTTATGAACTGTATCAAGAACAGACAGCTTTGTTTAAAAGTGTAACAGTATCAAATTAAGCTTTTATTTCAAGAAATGGCTACCTCAGCATCCAGTCTAAGTTCTTCTCTTCAATAATTCAGTATCTGAATTATCTGTTTGTGGACCAGATTCTTCAGAACTTCGGTTGATATAAAATTAGGTAGTGAGTCATCAACGTTTAGAAAGTTGTTATTGTATTAGCATTAAAACTACAGTGTTAAACGTTTGTTCAAGTGTTTTTAAGCACCATGCATCCTCAACAACTTTTTCCCCCAATAGTATATGGTCATTTCTCATGGAAGTAACAAACATTAAAAAAACCAAAATATGAAGGTTTACTTCTTTGCAGACCAGATATGCATTTATTTGACAACTCTAGGATGCAGAGAAGAGAAAAATGAAGAAAAATAAAAAATAAAAAAAGGACCAACAACCCAAGAAATGCCAAACTGTTTTTCTAACCCTCAAAAACCTCACCGCAGAGTTTTTTTCTATTCACAACCAGTGAAAGTCCCCCAGTGGAAAACCTTTGTGAGAAAAGCAGGAATGGTGGGTATCAATCAGAAGACATTCAGGTCAGCACACGACCCACCAGCTTTTGACACCACGATCTGCTTAGAGCCAGTGCACCAAACCAGAGCTGCTTCCTGATGAGAAAGTGCAGGGAGAAACCTGCTGTCGTGGTTTGTGGGTCATAGAGAACTTGCCCTCCAAAGGGATGGAGGTAATCACCCTCCATGCAAGAGCTATCCTGAACTTGGTCCACAAGTGAGCTATTGTTATTTATCAAGAAGCAAGTGTTCAGGCGATGTATTACACATTTCTACTTAGCAAGTCTTTGCTAGTGATTGCTTTGTTAACCAAAAAATTCTACAAATACACAAGCATCTCTATTCCAACATTCCTGATTTTGTATGAAGCTACGATTTAATATTTCAGTCTCAAACAAAGAAGCCTTTGTGAATTTGTGACATCCACCCCTGACTTTTATTCTCCCTTGCACGTTCTTGTCAGGATGGGCACGCTTACAGCAACACTGCCTGCAACAGACCTGTAACCGATCCTCCAGATCATTTACATTGCCCTCCTTTCTACTGCACAGGATTAACGCTGAGATACATAACCCCTGTTCACTGTTTAGCCCGCTGTCATCTTCAGATCTCAACCAAGTCAGTGCTGGCTCTTACAAAGCTCACCAGCAAACATAAGCGGCAAGTTCTCTGCTGGAGAGCCTGAGGAGCACTGCTGCATGTGACTTCATGGTGAATCATATGGAATACGCATATACATATGGCAATTTTGCAGAGTTTAGCAGGACTTTGAATTAGGCAGATCAAGCTTTAAAGCTAAAATACATTAAGTGACTGTACAAATGCACAGGGATCAAAAACCATACCTAAGCATGGAACTCTCAGCAATGACCTTGTGCTACAAAGCCCTTGCTACATCCTGCCATGAGACAACAGTTTTATCTGATTGCTTTGCCACTTCAAGGCAAAAAGCATCTGGACCGTGAGTTGCTAGCATCTAGTTAATGCAAAGTTTCCTACAGAGAAAGAATTAGTAACTTCTGCCAGGAGGTCCCTTACTGAGCACAATTCAGCGCAATCATTAGAGGGTAACGGCTCAGTTTTTCCCACCTCAGCAAAGTCCACGCAAGTTCTGCACCAAAACTTGTACTGCAGCAGCTTTGCACTGGGGATGATGGGACAAGCAAAATGATTAGAAGGTGCTTTCCAATGAAACAAAATTATCAGTTTGTAATGCACTCCTGAGAGGCAAAACTTTAATGCATCACAAACTCAACCTGGTAAGTCAGTTTATAGCAGGACAAACTGTATGGGATCACCAGGGCAACCCACCAGATCCTCAGGTCACACATGCGCTGTACAGTCACCAGGCATCTCAGACACTGTTGGAGCACACACCATATCCCTCCTCTACCTTAAAAAGATGGGATCATGGGCTTTGCACAGAGATTCCCCAACACTTAAGTCCTCTTTCTCCAAACTACCAATGTCCTGATGAGGAATTTCTCTCCAGCTGCTGGAAGCTGTTGGAAGCCATGGCCAACCTGATCCTTGTCCCTCAGAAGCAGCAGGCCTTTATTGGTCATATTCCTCACCCTTTGTCTGTAATACATTGAAGTCTGACAATCCTGACTCTGCCAGAATCCCTTGCCTGGTGTGTTGAACTGTCCCATGGAGATTTGCCAGAGGAGGGCAGATGGACAGAAGGAACCATCCCCTTCCCACTTGTCTCCTAGTGCAGGCCATGCAACATCAGCCAGCATAGGCTGGGAAAAATTAAGAGTAAAACCAGTGGAGGTTTCAGAAAAGACTGATGACTGATCTTATGGCTTTTACCCGCATCTGAAACCCCTGTCCTGCAGCACTCACAGCATGAACAACTTAACTTTCTGAAAGCTGCATTTCAAATTGTTGTTTGGTTGGTTTTGCTGCACTTATGGCATTGTACTGCCTAGTGCTAATTTTCTTGCATATGTAAACTCCACACAGATGTTTCTTTTTAAACTTGCGATTTACATATCACTTGCTTATGGACTGCCCCTTTTGTACTGAATTGGGGTTTTTTGTTGTTTATTTCTGGCATATTTGAAGTTTGGTGCTTTCACTGCTAATTTGTTCGGGGGGTTGGTTTTTTGTGAATTGCTTTTCTTGTGTTTTTCATTCCTGCTTGGATCACTTCTGTATCTGAATTGCTATCAAATTATTTCTGTTGTTTAGCTAATTTCTGTCCTTGCTGAATTGTTAATCCTCTGCCAGCACCTTGGCACTGTCCTTCCGGTTAACAGATTTGCTGGCTGTTTTAGGGGGGCACATTTCTGGATGTTCCTGAAATAATATCTGACTTTTAGAGAATAGACTTCTCAAACAGCGTGAGGGCAAGTGATGCCCTACATTCATCCACAATCTGTTGACAGAGGTATCTCGTAATAACTTGCAAAGCTCCACTATCGCAGCTTGCAGCTGACAAGCCACCTGCAGTAGAACTGGTCAGCCAGCTTCAAGCTGCAACAACAGCCAATTCTGCCTGACGCTGGGCTCCTCTCCACGCTCTGACGGCTGAAGGCAGAGGAAGCCCTTCAGGTCCTGAAATGTCTGCTCTCACTTGCAGAAATTGTGGGGCTACCACCGCTGGTTCTCCTGTGACTACAAAATGATGTGATCCTGCTGCTGTGCTTCTTGTTTCACTTTTCAAATCTACAATTCAGATTAGGTCAGCATCAACAGCTTTTATCAAGTTAACAAAACCTATCAGAGATGCTTGCATTTCTGTATCAAATACCTGCAGTGTCCCATAATCATGAAGTTGTGAGTATGACTACGTATTTCTAAGGGCATTCCAAAGCCTCTGTCTACATGCACAGGGACGGCCCAAAAGACAAATACTTTGACTATAATCTCCAAAAGCTTGCAATGGGAGCCATGATTATTTTTTCCAATGGTAATCTGAACTGAGCAGCAATGTGAATGTTAGCAACAAAGAACGGAGCAAGAGGAAGCTACACTGACTTCTGATCCCAGAGTCGAGCAGAAAAACACAGTAATATGCAGATCAATTTCCACATGGGTCAAGTTTCCAGTGATGCCAGAGGGCCTGATGCAAATGGCATCTTGCAGCTGAATCGAGAATGTGCCAGTCACAGTTTGGATGACATAACTGTGGTCTGTAAAAAATGCTCCGAACTGGGAAGAGAAAGTCACAGTGTTGATGAGGAACTCAAGCTGGTATCAGCATACCCCTAGTTTCTGAAATCAATGCACCAGAAGTTTCAGATCTCTGTTTTACTGACAGACTTAACAACACATTAGTATGATGTACCTGGTTGGTCAGTTTGTTTCTCCTGTCTGTATTACATGAAATATACAAGGCTGTGTTTGCAGCAGCATACTTTTCTCCAGGATTTGTTTAGGCTTTTATTTTAGCTATAAAAAGTGTAGATTAAAGGCAGGAACCTTCTGACGCAGTCCACCATATCTTATGTGCCACTTTTCCATGACAGGCTCTATGACTGTGATTTCCACCTTGACTTTTTCAACCATTCAATTGAATATTTCAACAATTCACAGTAGTTCTAGCAGCCTAATTAAAGGCATGCCCTGATTTCTTTGCTTGCTTTTTTTTCCATTTTAGCACATGTTGATTGCTCTTATTATTCCAATTTTAGTTAATTATCTTCTTGACCCCATGTTAAAAAAGTAATGTATATCTGGTTTTGCTGAATTCGCAGAAGTCTCAGCAGAAGGCCTGGAAAAAGTCAGTCACTCAACTTGCATTCCTTCTGCTTTGATGTATGAAATGTGTAGAGGCAAATTTTTGGTTTAGTCCGTGAATTCAAATCAAGTTGCTGATTATTCTCGACCACTACTGGATGACATTTAATCCTGCCTTGCAAGGTTTCTACAGAACTCATGCCTCTATTGGTTTGTTTTGGTTCTAGCTCAAAGATCAAAATGCAAAATTTCATTCTTGTGCTCTCTTCTGAGGGACAGGCACTTGCAGGGCAGGAAAAGCAGTATTTCACCACAGTTTTCACAAAACAGAAATCCAACTTTAGCATACTACTAATCATGGCAGTTATCTTTCAGATGTGAAAAAGGTAATATGGATTACATGCTATGGCTTATTTACTAAAAAAGAGACATCAGACAACATATGAATTTTAAAATCATTTAAAGGGAGTCTATATAAAAGTGCATCACCTATCTACATCTCAAACTTTTTTTTTAAATCATGTAGTAGACAACAGATAATACACACTTCACAGCATAAAAAGAAATGGGAAAGATTAATACACAGCAGGCAAATGATCCTCTTTTTTTTTAAGAAAAAAAGGATGCTAGTCCACTAAACCTTTCCAAAGGGTCTGCACACTTAGTATGAGTATGCAGTTATGACGAACAGAATTTTTTTGAAAGTAATTAAGAACTCTGATAACTGTAATCCTGATCAGCACTTCTTCTTCAGTTGTTTTAAGTGATCCAGAAGAAAAAAAAAGTTTAAATTTTCTTTCTTGCACAAATGTTTCATTTCTTTATCTGAGAAAAAAAATGCCCATAACCTACATGAAACAGTGAAGGAATTGCTTTAAAGCAAAGACCACAGAATCCAAAAGCAAATTCTCCCTTTTTTTATCCAGCACATGATTCTCAAGCACTTATCTTAAGCTGACATTGCTCAGACAGCTTTCAATTGCCTAGAGACTTCTAGGGCACTTGCTCTAAAAAGACATAAGTCTACTGTGTGTCCCAACATATTTCTGCAAGTCTCCTGTCAATATCTCCGATATGCAGGTCACCTAAAGTGTTAAGGCAATTTGATCCAGCCCTCAGTGACAAGATATGCATCCTTAAGAAAAAGAAGCATGTACTACAGATGGTATTTTCAAAGCATTTCAATTCGAAAGTAACAAAGTGCTTTTGGATATCTCAAGCTTCAAACTGTCACACTGAAATAGCGAGCATCGTTCCCACAAAGAACAGAGCATCACCCAGCACTTATGCAATCAGTGGAAAGACATTGCATCTTATGCTTCTCCCTGTCGAGCAACTTGTTTGCAAGCTCATGTAATGCTCTACACGACTGTTACAGTAGCTTGCTAGTGATCAGTGTCCCCTGTGTATGTGGAAAAAATAAAAACGGCACAGAGGTACTTGTTTGTACTCATACTGGCCCACATTACTAGAGTAACCCTGATAAACATTAATGCAGTTAAATTAGTTATACTGCTCCAAGTGTATTCACTACGCTTCTTAAATCTATTGTAACAAGCAAATTCAAGATAGCTGGACAACTCCAGGAACACTAATCAGTAATGCAAGTCAGAGCTCAGAGTTAGTCCCCCTGTCTGACTTCTCTCTAGAGCTTATAAAAAAAGGGTTGGAAATGGTATGTGTAGTTAAATCAGGAATGCTTTCTCTCAGTCTATATTCAATTACTAATACAGAACAAAAAAAAATAGAGGGAAGAATACCAAGGATAATGACCACCTTTCAAATTATAAGCATACAAAAAATTGAGTCTGACAGAGTCAAATTCATGGTAAGACTCAGAATTTATTAAAAATTGAAGATTTTGCTACCTTGCTATCTAGAGATTTCTTTCCTTATAGGAAAAAGAATTAAAAATCAGGCATGAAACACTATTTAAAACCACCTCTTTTCATGCAGCATTTCTTTAACCAACTCAAAGGTCCAAAAGCCATTCCACTGCGGTATGGCAGAAGCCCATGGTGGTGACAAGCTCTACTCTCTGAAGAATACCGTCCCCAGAGGGACGCGTTTCATTTAACTGGAAAAGTCTGGGGCCTGACTGAAGCAATAACATATGCAGCCTGTCATGTTTCCAACTAGAGAGCTCGTTCTCACTGTGGTTTATACATGAGCTTTCCCTCAGCTATCATCACTGAATGTGTCATATTTTTCCATTAAGTTTTAGCCCACTGTTTGTATTTAATCCTGTTCTCCTTGGCAAGGCGCACGTGTTTTTTAATTCTTAACCACAAATTTTCTAAGTGGTGTGTTGATGTCACTAACTGACAACATGACAAACTTTTCAAAACTTCCAAAAAGAATTCAGGACTTGCTCTGTTGATTATCACATATCTAAACGAAAATTCAGTCTCTCTCTAAAGGTTTATAAACCGCTATACTAAAGGACGGTAGCATCACTCAAGCTAAGGTCAAGGTATTGTTTTAACAGCTGATTTTCTAAGTGGTATGTAAAATACAATCAAACGTGGGTTGTTTTGCAAGCAATTACAATTGCTTATTTGCAAAAATCTGGGTACTTTTAAAAACCATAAATTTTATAAGTCACAAAGCAGACTGAGAATAATCTTAATGCAACATGGCTTCGTAGTACCTATTTTAACAATGTGAATACCCCTAATTCCAGTTCCAATCTCAACAAACTGGATTAATTTTATCTGGTATCTAGTGAATCCCTGTAAGGAAGAAATATCTAATAGCACAAAAGCATCCCACGGAGAAAAGTTGGTGCTACAACACCATTTTACTCAAGAAAAAGTAGGCAATGTTACTTTCTGGTAAAACAAGCAAGCAAAAAAAGAACTTGCAGGGAGCCTGATGTCAAAGCAGACTGCAGCTCAGAATGGGATGTCACGGGTGAGTGAATACTGGCAGTAATACAGCCTTCCTTGTAGCAGCTTTCTGAGAATGTGTTACCTGTCTTAATTTGATCTAAGCCTCATTTTACAGCGGACTCCTTTCTGAATATTTTGTCTCACGCGCATGTACACACACGCACATTTTGCATTCATTTTAACAGCTAATATTACAAGGTGGCCAAAAATGTACACGCTTATTCAGGTTTTACTTTAGATGTATTGTGAAGGGCAATAACATTTAATTAAGCAGAGATAACGGTAAATTAAAAGCTCTACTAAATAGCAACACCAAAAGGATACCATGCCAGAGATGCTGCTGTTTACCTGCCTGAATGCAGAGCTGATGTATCAACAAAGAAAAGCTGCTTTTTCCTCACTGTTAGCACAGCTGAACAGATTATTGAACTTCAGGAAAAGATCCCAAGATAATATCAAGAACAACATACATTTCACACAAAAAAAATTCACACACAAATTTCTGTTTTGCACAACAGTTCATCCAATCCACACAAACTAGGAGATGGGTATCTCTTGATTTCCCTTCTTTGAGCTCCCTTGAAAAATATTTGGGCTGGGCTTATCTGAAAATACAGGTGAGTTTTGAGGTGTGCAATTTTAGAGTGGCTGTATCCATATTTCTTCAGCAGAAATCAAGGCACATATTTAACAATATTTTTCTCACTCCTACAGCCAAGTGTGTAATGATAACATGGCTTGAGTTACTTGCCTCAAAAGGACATTTTTATTGATCTTTGTTTCTTTTTGCACATCCTCCTTTCCTGATGTCACCCCATCTTAATACTATCATGCTGCATGAAACCCAGACAGAGTTTATAATGTGACTTAGACTATGTGCTTCGGTGCTTCTCAGATACCTGTATTTCCAGAACAAAGTAGTTTTAACACTGGTCTACCAGCCTGTACAGCAAGATTAGCTTGAAAACAAACTTTAGGAGGAGCAAGCATGTAACGTAAACTTAGATATCACGAGTATAAAAATATTTACGAATAGAAACACTGTTCTGCAAGTTGTACTACAGAATTTTCATCACTTCTTCTATTTAACAGGACATCCACTTAATAACTACTTTGAGTATTTTCTTTTTAAACCATCAAGGTTACTTTATATAAAGATGAGTATCGCCTTTCTCGCAGAAAGTGACAGCATCTCACACTGTGTTTAAACACAACAAAACTCTCCTCTTCCTTTTAGTCACAGTTCAGTACAAGTAACCCCTCTCAGCTAACCTTTGATTTTCTGTTGCTTCTTTAGATGCTAGAGCTGAAAGCATAAGTTCATAATACACAGAATGAAAAGCAATGATGTATTTAAGCAAGGCCATACCTGAATACTCCTTCCATTTGGTCTTTGGTGTAGCCTTTTCCACTTTCACCTGCAGCAGATGCATTGCTCTCCTTCGTGCTATTGGGCTTACTTTGATCATTGCTACTGGCTGGTTTTCGGCAGTAAGCGCCTCCCCCAGCAGTACTTCCATTCTTCATAATAGCTTCCAACAAAACTATAAAACAACAGTATATCATAGTATCATTATAGGCATTAGCAATTAAGTCGGGGCTCTCACGTATCTTAAATGGGAGCGCCACATTGTAAAAGACTAGCTGCTACATACTCCTTCCTTATTGATCACCACTTTGTACCACAAATGTTTCATAAGCCAGTCTTGCAACTCCTTCTCATGGCAAAACTACGGCGTTTCAAAATTAGTGGCTGGATGCCTCTCCACCTCTGCCAAGGTAATTTAATACTCGAGAGAATTTGTCCAGGTCTTTCATTTCTAGATGGTTTTTACAGACACTGAACCCATTCTTTGGGGTGAAAACATCAGAATACCTGAATAAACAACAGTAAGTGGAAAACAGGAACTAACCTAACACTCTAAAGAACATGCAAATTATTCCACACAGAGACCAAGCCCATGTCCAGCACATTTCAGTTGCTACAGTACATAGCTATTTGCAACCTGAGACATTAGTGGCCACAAACTGATGCTCTATACCTCCTCCAGGCAATACCAGCTGAAATTCAAACTACTGTTAAATGCCACAGATAAGTCAGGACCAGCCAACTACACCCAACTCTTGAGACCTGGATCTTGAAAACCAGCATGCTTTTGCTAGATCTTGAAATCGTCTTTCCTTCCATGTTCCAAAAGATCTCAAATTTAGCAGTTCTAGTAAATCATCAGATGCTAAGTTTTCTTTTTCTTTCTGGATATAAGCCTGCATTTTGGGGGTATCTGTCTTACCAATAAATCAGAAACAGTACCATTCTAACTTCAGAGACTGCACATGAAGCACACTGTGGATCAAAGATTATTAAGTAGTCTGTCTTTCCTAAAAAGAGATCCCTTCAGAGCAAGATAGCAATCTACAGAGTAACACTGAGTTGTTTATGAAACAAATTTGGCCTATCTGCATTAAAAAATGCCTTAATAAAAATTACCAAATAAAAATGTCCCGCTCGCTGTGAAAACATGTTATAGCTTTACTGCTAAAAAAAACGTTTTCTTCTGGAAGCAGGTGAGAAGAAGCCTGAAGGATTTTCTCCTAAATCTAATAAAAACATTTCTCCTCTGACTAGCATGGTCTCTTTCAGAGCAGCAGAAAACTGGGATCCTACACATCCATAGCTTGTATCTCAGAGAAGCACAGGAAAGAAAAGAAAGCGGAGCTTTGTTTAAAAGGAGAAGAACCACTTCCCAAAGATGTGCTTCTTAAAACTCTCCAGTATTTGCTTTTACTTATTAATTCACTTATTGCCCACTGGCCAAAGCAGTCTGAAGTACTGCAGATGAATAGCTACATTCGGCCTGAACGATAAAGTCAGCTGACTCCAGTGCCGGTCCTGTGCTTGTGCCTGCCTCAGCAAGATTCCTCTATTGATCAGATCAGGCTTTTTACTGCAGAAATAAAGAAAAGGCTAACATGTTGAGTTGTATATTGAGGGGATGTTTTCACGACCAATGAAATTAAGTTCTTGAAAACAGGAGAGTTATAGTTGCATTATGGATTATAGCTGAAGCACATATCCAAATATTTGCAACTGTTTAATTCCTGTAATGGATGATACTAGAATAAAGTTCTCAGGTAAATGAAGTAATAACTCCAGCAAGGTGATTGTGCCTGCAGGATAAGAACTAATCAAGAACAGAGAGTTAAACAGACAGTGCCCTCAGAATGAAGCATTTTCAGTCCAAATGTCCAGACAAGTGATAACAGGGGAAAAAAAATAATATTCTTTTTGTGTTCTTTGATGTTACCAGATATTTAATAATGGTGGTATATAGGATCCCATCGAACACGTGACCCTGACTTTACCCTCTAGAAATAATGCTTACTCAGCAGTTTTACAAATCCTGCCTTTCTATTGGTACTGCTCTAGAAATTCCCCCATCCCTGTGCTAACGCTTGGGCAAAATCAGTAGTAGAAACAGTAGAAACACAGTAGAAACAGAGGTGTAGACAACAGTTTGCATTTTTAATGCCCAGCGTTTCTTTCACAGCAAGCTTAGCTGGTAAGTCTCTTTACGAATTGGTTTGGCTGCACTATACTTTCAACATTAATACTTCCTAATCACTTTCTCAGACCTCCCATCCCCATAACAGAGCTGCACTGCTGAGACGACAGTGCAGCATACTTGCAAAAAAAAAAAAAAAATTAAAATCCATAACTGTTAACTTCTTAAGATAGCAGGACACAGCATATACAAACATGCTATTATTCTACATTGAAAAAGAAAACCGTGCAAAGGGTCTGGGCCATTGTTTCCTTCAAATAAAAGATACAGTTCAGATGTTCAGAAACAATTTTAACTCTTCCATGGTGGTAAAACCAGCTGTTAGAACTGTAGTACTAACAGCGTACTAAAGAAAACTACCATTGTGCATCTAAGTATTTTAAAATAGAACATACAGGGAACCAAAGACTTAATTTGTTAGCAGGTAAAACAATGAATCTTATCTCCAAATGTGTCTTAAGGCTCATTCAGCAGCAGGTAACAGCATGCAGAAGAGAATAATCCTTGCACTGCATTTGATTCCATTATGCATTGAACGTGACCCCCACTTCCACTGATGGAAGAACTGCTGAATTCAGAATTCATGCTAATGCAACACCCTAAAAAACTAAGCTCACATATACCCGAAAAGTTTGTTTTTACAGGCAGCATCAGAAATAGTGCAAGAAATTCTTAAGAAGCACTGGAAAACAAAGCTGTCCTTAACATCATTTTCTGCCTTCAACTCCAAAAAGAATGGCACCTAAATTTGAAAAGGAGATCTCGTCCTTTGTTATCTTTAAATCCACTCTTACAAATCTTTTCCAGACAAGCAATTAGTTTCCATTCAGTTGCAAGATGAATCATTAGCAAAACTCATAATCAAACAATATTTTGAACAGCTGAATTGTAAAACAATTTTATAGCAAAGAGTGACGTCAACACGAACACTGCTACTATGAAGTCATCAGCTAAGTATCATTAAATAAGCACTGCCCTTACATTTCACACCAGTACAGCCTTAAAATAGCACTGCTGCAGTCAGCGCATTTCAGGCAGAAGCTTTGTTTAGCAAAACTGAACTTCACTGATGACTGAACTAGTGCTGAATGCACTTTAAATGCAAGTGTCGCCAAAACCAAGCCACACATAGCATTGTTTTAGAGACAACAGTTAAAACCTGCTCCCTGTCCTTTTCCAATCTGCTATAATATCAGGAGGAGGAAGCTCCCATCAGCAAAAGATTCAGCGCTACCATTCTCATTGCTTTTATCACTGATGGAACATCATTTGTGAAATGCTGGGCAATTGTTCCCAAAATGATACTAAAGATACGACCTATGAAGTTTCTGTGACTTCAGTGACAAGCTGGTACCAACCACCTTCTAATACATACCCTGAAGAGAAAATAAGTGAGCACAGTGACAACTGGGGCTGCACTGTGTTGTCCTATCACCATATAAACCCAACACATTAAGACTATAAAATAAGAATTTGTGTTAGAACTAAGAGAGCTCACAAAACCTTAACTGTTTCCTTTTCTTGCGTATGTGCTATGACACATTTTTAATTATCTAATGAATTACTTTTTTTTTTTCCAAGTGGACCCCTGGCTTAATGTATCTAAAAGATGACAATGAGATAATGAAGCATTAATTTCACTTGTTCTTTGTCAGCGTAAAATTCAAGTTCTAATTTATTGCACACCTTCCAGTTCTAGTCCTGAAAAGAGGACATTCTGTGTCCTTGCAGTTTTGACTGCACTTTTGACAGGGCTATTTAAGTGCCACAAACTTTAAAAAAAAAATAAAATTCAATGAGTTGCATGTTGTTTTGGGAGGAAATGGGATGAGTTGAAAAGAATTACCAATCTCCACAGCTAGAAAACTGAAGCACAGAAACATTAAAAGTTTACAGAGTCCCCTAATTTCTAAGTACCTAGATCAAATCAGGCCTAGGGCCTGATTTTTTTCAGTGGTATTAGGACATCTGCAATTCTCATTAGCTTCAGATGGAGCTTTAACTGCCCACCAATTCCACAAATCAGGCTCTTGTTTCAAGCTGAATACCTGAAAAATGAAGCACAATTAGCCATCACTAATGAAAAACGAGTGAAGTGACTTATTTAACATCACAGAGAAATTCTGTGAAGCATTTAGCTTCAGTACACAATTCCCCAGATTACAGTCCACTACCACATACACAAGACCATCTTCTTCTCACCAGATCTGTACCTCATTTATGACATACTTTGCTAATTTCCACAGTGAATAAAGTAAGTGTCCTACAGACAATAGCCTAATTAGCCATCTATTTCTTGCACTGAGTACTTTACAATGGTGGATATGTAGTAACAGTCCTACTTAAAAGAGAAAACCCCAAACACTCAAAACAAATCAGATGGAGAATACTTTTTTTTTTTCCTGAGAGCTACTGTAACTCTTATCTTGGAGGTATAGGACGGTAATAAGCTATGTGAAGCAGAGAGGTATTCACTCCCTTTGGTGGCAGAAGCTGAATTGAAACCCTCAGCCTTCCTGCCCATTGACCAACACAGCTTCTGAAAAGCTGAAAGTGTTTTAACACACGTCATCTTCTTAAGCCACAGAAATTTAGGTGAATATGGCAAACTTCTGCTTGTTTTTATTTATATAGAGAAGTATCTAATAAGGCAAGAATATAAACAGTGCCACATTCTTGATCCAAAGCAATGGTTACCTTCTTCTAGGTGATTTACCAGCAACATCCATCCTGTCTTGCAGGAAAAAGAAAAACCCCCACACCCAAAAAACCTATATGCTATAAAAAAGAATAGCACTGATGAGACCTTTGCTTCTTGATTCCATATAAAAAGTATTCAGGAGACAAGACAGGACAGAAAACACTCACTGAATCTGCTCTCCTGACTAGAGGCTTCACTACAGTATAAAATACAGCACAGAACACTTCCAGTCAGGATTTCACCCCAAAGTCATGTTCCAAAAATGGTAAATGCTGAGGCCTTTCAGCCAGTACAGAGCACTGAAATGTCTCCTATTTCTTCCATGGCATAGACAACATAAGCGAGAACCAGAGGAACGCAACAAGTCACTGATGCGTTCAAAGGTATTTCGAGCCAACTTCTGACACTGCATGACAGAAAGTCTCCAAGACAGGTAACAGCTCTGCATACACTGAAACCTTATTATTATTGCTTTTAAAAAGTAATTTCTGAACACCTCTTGCTAGAAAGATGCTAGTTATTTTTCAAGTTTTAGCACAGAAGTGTTCGAAGAGCCAATTAAGCTCTAAGGGTAGCCACATATCCCGTCGTTGTCTCCAGAAAAGTTAAAACCCATCTGCCATTCCTATGTAGCGACTGCACAACCAAAAGGGAAAGGAAACCGAGAAACCCCAAACCAGAAGTAAGCTGGAGGACGAGGACACTGCCCAGCCTGGAGCAGCTGCTCTTACTGCAAGCTGTGAGCGAGGACTCATTCCCTATGACAGAAGAGAAGCCAACCCAGCCTGATTCGGCCTGGGGCCTGCAGTGTCCTGCTGTTAATCGGGTCTGAGCCTGGTCTGCGCGGCTGCGCTTACATACCGACGGCTAAAGGGAGGGGGGGTGAAATGCAGGCGAGGAGCCGGGCTGGCCCGGAGCGAACCCCTTTGGGGAGGAGGGAGGTAACCCCCCTCCTGCTCCCCACCGCCCCAGGCCAGAGGCGCGCACCGGCGGTGGAAATCCACCTGCCCCAAGCGCTCCCTCTGGGCGCCCCCACCATCACTCCGGCCTTTTTTTTTTTTCCCCCCAGCCGAGCCCCGCACACCGCCGGGCACCGCAGCCCGGGATGGTGTAGGGGCCGCGCTGGGTGTCCCCCCCCCGCCTCGCCTCAGCCTGCGGGGTCCCGCCGCGCGGGCTAACGGCCGCCACGGGGTGAGGAGACCCNCCATGCCCGCAGCCCCCCCCCGTCCCGGCGGAGCGGGAGAGGGGAGGAGGGGCGGCCGCAGGAGCAGGGGAGGGGGGGGCCGGGCTTCACCTCGGGCCGTCTCGGTCGGGTAGAGCTTCTGGGCCTTGCCGAGGAAGCGGAGGGCGCGGTCGCGGTTGCCGGCCTCCAGCGCCTCCCGCGCGATCCCGATGCACTTCTCGGCCTCGTCCCGGTTCCCCTCCATGGGCTTCTCCTTCCGCCGCCTCCGCCCGCCGCAGCGCAGAGAGAAGGGGCCTGAAGCCAGAGCGGAGCCGGGCGGGGCAGAGGGGCAGAGAGAGGAGCGGAGCGGGCAGGAGGGCGGGCAGGGGCTTCCCTCACTCCACAAGGCTCNCGGGGCTCCTGTAGCCGCTCGGGCAAGGGCCGCGCCGCCGCCAGCCCCGGGCTCCCTCCCGGCCGGGAGCGCCGCTGCTCACCCGCCGCCTGGCAGCCCGAGGGACCCGGCCGCCACGGAGAAGTACCGGGCGGGCGGCTGTGCGCTGGCGCTGCAATGCGGCCCGGGGGGCGCCCCGCCGGCCCGGCCTTTCCGGAACCGGCAGAGGAGCGAGAGGAGCCCCGCGCGTTGCCGTTTACGGTGCGTTAACTGTGCTTTGGGGTGCTTGTTAGCGCCTTGTAACTACTCGCTATAATTAGCAACATCAGTTTCGTCCCACCGAGCACTCGGGTGCTGCTCCAGCGCAGCACCGCAGGAGGAGTGCAGTTAATGGAGGTCTGACCAACATTTCTAATCTGGGTCAACACCTTCCAGCTACAGTGCTGCAGCAGAGATCATTACCTGAAAGAGGTTATGGAAACAGACGGGCCTGTGCAATGCAGAAGCATCTTTATTTGAAGCATTCACTGCCAGGGGAGCAGCTCTGGAAGGCCTGGTGCCCACTGCCTCGGCCAGGGGACCCAGTGTGGAGAGCCCCCTCCACCTCACCTAAAGGCTGAGGGATGCCTTAACCCAGCAAGGGGCAGCCCTTGGCTGTAAAGGAGTGAACCTGCTGGAGAAGCATGGCTAAAGGAGACATGACCAGGACCCCTGTTAGTCTGCTGCTACTGTTTGGCAAACGGTAAAACTGTAACTTCAACACTCCACACTTAAACTCCAATTGTGTAGGTTGCCCCCCCCAACCCCAGTCACCAAGTGCTTCCTCAGTCAGACTGCTGCCACCTGCAGAGGTAAAGCCCACCCTGAAACAGCCACACTGAGACAGCACTATTTGACTGCTACCTCCTCCTCAAAGTTCACAGCCTTTGAGCCAGCGCAGGCTACTGCAGCACAGCCCCTGCCTTCATGGGTGTCCTTCCATGGCCTTTTAGAAGAAACAGTGAGAGGGGTCAGGCTCTGCCACACAGAAAATCAACTGAAGCTGTGGATTTTCAACATCCATTCAGTTGACCTTCTTCCTCCTCCACAACAGATCCCTTCCTTCTATGAAGGCTGACATAAAGTAAAATGGCCTTAAATAGCACCAGCCCCACATGTGCCCTGCTAAAGGCACCTGTCACACTGCACAGCTGGCTCACTCAGCAAGAATGTAACTTTGCAGGGTAAGACCCATGTGCCATTTCACTTGATGGTATTTACCAAACAGTACTATAGGACCATTTTTGCTAGATAGCCTGAGCACAGCTGGCAGCAGGATTGTCAGAGCTCTTAGAACAACTCTTGGAGAGCTGCATAGTCGAGACCAAGTATTTTTCAGTTAGTGGACAAGAGACAATCAGTCTTCATATAACATTTATTGAATAGTTCCACTCTAGTGGATGAAAAGTCTGTACAAACCCAAACATTTCCTTTACTTAAACCAATCTAAAAACAGTCAGCTCAATCAAAACCCACTACAAATACAATAGCTTCTTTGAAGCCATGGTAACACTTAAATACGGTTAAGACTTCAATGCAGAAATTTGGTTTGTTAGAAAGCTCAAGGGAGCTTTAGCTTCTCAAAGTTACAAAAAGGCAAAATTGTGTTTCACAGATACAGTCCACTGGAATCACCAACACTGGACAATTAAGTACTTGAGTCCTGAGATAACAAGGAATCCTGGTATCCTTTAGACAGTTTTCTGTTGTCCTTTCTTTCCAATGAGAGACTTGTGGATATGCGGTATTACACCTAAGAAAGAACAACAATTAAGACCATGTTATTTCTCCTCAACAATTTTCCTAAACTTTGCACTTCAAATAAAATGACAGCATTAAGCAACCTCTAGTCTCTAAGAGTTCTTGCCACCCAATGCATCACAAACAGCAAGCAATTTACATACCACCACCAGCAATTGTTGCCTTAATGAGAGAGTCCAATTCTTCATCTCCTCTAATTGCAAGCTGCAAGTGACGGGGAGTGATACGTTTCACCTTCAAGTCTTTGGATGCATTTCCTGCCAGCTCAAGAACCTGAAGACAAGATAATTTTTAAACTGAGTTACACAAGTCAAGCAAGACCAATTGCACAGCCTTAGCTATTTTATTCTCTACACTAGATACACTATTAGTGACACCAAGACAGCAAACAACGCCTCTTTTGAAAGGGTTCCTCCTTTGGAGCTCCACATTTAGTTTTCCCCAAGAACACAGTAGGTGTTTCACAGCAGATATGACATGCTGTAATGGCACATTTTATAAAATACTTCACATTTCCATCTTTCCTGTAAGTCACAGCTATTTGATCTGCACAAAATGCAGAGCAGAAGGTCCCATACATATTTCATGGTCTCCTGATGATGCACACACTTGAAACTGGCTCAAAGCAAGTGAAAACTTCACAGCTCAGTCCAGATTGGCAAAATACAGTGGGCTCTGGTCATTATGCCATTTCAGAGTTGACAAACTTGCTTGCACTCCTTGCAGGAGCTTTACCTCAGCTGTCAAGTACTCCAGGATTGCAGCGCTATACACAGCAGCTGTGGCTCCTACACGCCCATGGCTGGTAGTCCTAGACTTCAGGTGCCTGTGGATGCGGCCAACAGGGAACTGGAAAATAACAGAAATATGAATAGGCTGTGATGACAGACAGAAAAAGAAAGCTACCACTCTAAACCACATGCTGGGCAACAGAATCCCAGTGGCAGACGTACAACTAGTACGAGACTACATTTCAATACTTGAGAATCCAGCTAAGGCCACTGTATGCCAAGTTCACATCAGCAACTTCACAATTCTAACCACATGCAGCAGCAACAGCCACAAGGGAATTCTCTTCCCTCCTGCACAGATATGCAAAAGGTCTAAAAATAGTCAAGCCAGACATTAACACACTCCAGGATCCCATGGATCCTTACACCATTCTGGACAACAGACAGACAGCAAACTGTGCATCACAAGGCACAGCCAACCAATAGATGGAAAGCTAACTCACACCCCAGTCCCCGCTCACCTGCAATCCAGCCCGCTGAGAACGGGACACTGCTTTGGTCTTGGTCTTCCCAGAGTCCTTCCCAGCTTTACCACCAGCCTAGCGGAGAGAAGAAGTGTGTCAGAGCTGGCGCTATGCCCGCCATCCCTCCCCCCCACGAGGGGCCGCACCGCCGAGGGCCGGCGGCGGCAGCGCCCCACCGCGCATGCGCTCCCCTCCTCCCCCCCCCTTACTCCCCCCCCCCAAGGCGGCACGCGCGACGCCCAGGCGCCTGCGCGCTGCCCGCTACACCCGAACCGGACCGCAGCGCCGCGCAGGCTCAGGCAGAGGAAGAGAACGTCCCGCACGCAAGGAGCCCGGGCGACAACACCGACCGATCCCGGCCCGCCGCGATTCAAACTGCGTCCGCTCCCGCCTTCCCCCGGCGCTTTATAACCGCCGAGCGTGCCTGCATCCGGGAACCCCAGCCTCGCCCCTAGCCAATGGCTGCGGGCGGGGGCGGGTCGCTCTCCCCCAGCGACAACCAATGGTGGGGCGGGGCGGTGCCGGCCTCTCGATGCGGAGTGCGGGAGAGGCCCCGCCCCTATTTAAAGAGACAGGCGCCCGGTGCCGGCGTGGGGGGGTCACTGTGACGGCCCGGGAAAGCGGCGGGGGTGGGGGGCTGAGTCCCGGGCGGCGGCGGCCCCCCCCCAGTGCGGGGCTGCTCCGCCTGTGGTGGCCGCGGCCCGACCCAGCGGCGCCGGCCAACGCCAGGGCTCTGCCTGGCGTCCCCCAGTCTTGCTGCCCGGCCCGCCCCACCCCCCGCCCCGGCTCCCTTCCGTTGTCCGCCGTTGTTTCAGGGGGACGGAGGCGCGGTCCCCCCATGTCCCGGCCCGGGGACGCTCTCCCGCGGCTCCGCTGCTGCCTGGGGTGGCGCGCGGCGCCTCCGGCCGAGGAGCGGACTGCCCGAAACTGTGCAGGGCTTTCGTGCGTGCCGGCTGCTGACGGCCGGGGGAGTCGCTTCACGGGTCCTCCATAGCGGGTCTCGCCCTCTGAGAGCTAAAGTCTGACTGAAATAAAATAAAATAAAATAAAATAAAATTATAAACAAGCGTACCTGGAGCGGGCTGGGAGCCGAAACAGCCGCCCGGCTGTCGCCTCAGGCGGCGGGTGGCCTTCCATCACCCAAAAGCCGCCTGGGCCCCACCCGCCTCCCCTCAGCTGAGGGGTGAGGGCCGGGTCCGGCGGCCTGCCCCCCCATCCCCGGGCGTCTGGAGGGGGAGAGGCCCGGAGAGGTGGTTGCCTGAAGTCACCGAGCTCCCCAGCTTATTTATTAGGGGTTATTTATTGCCAGGTCCCATTCCTGTACCGAGCGTGGCTCTGCCTCGCCGCCTACTCGAGTCCCTTTCGACCCGCCGCGCTGCCGGTTGAAGCCTTCCGCAATAAAGTTAATTGACTTGGCGTACAAAGCACCTCAGAAGCTGCCTGAAGGAGATTACATGCCGGTCTTGGGATGAGGAGCTCTTAACACTGCATTAGCGAAGACACAAGGCCGCCCAGCGCCGTTCGAACAAGGATGAAGTCGTGTCTGCTCTTCGTGATGCTGGGGGCGGGGAGCGCCGGCATGGTCAACATCTCACACGCCTGCACCGGTCTTTATTTTTTACCCCCATCTTACGCAAGAGACGCGTGATCACCACGGGCAACCCTGCCTCAGACCCATTTGTCTCACTGGATATTTCACGAGCTATGGTTAAAAACTGTTCCTTGTGAATTTGGTTCCAAGTGTAACATTTAATTAATGAAGGGCAGATGTTCTCAGCTTGGGAACTTCAAATCCCTGCCTGTATTTCCCTGAAACGAAGCCCTGGCCCCATTTTTTTTTTCCTTTTTTTTTCAGGTGCCATTTTCAGTACAGCATCCTTATTTCTACTTCAGAAAAAAAGCAGCCTAGCCGTTTAACCTCAGAGCTCAGCTGAGGCTGTTTGCAGTTAATCCACTTCCTTCAACTCCAAAAAAGTAACAATTAATTGTGCTCTTCCAGAACACTATAAATCTTTGTTATCTGGGAGATACCCCATTCATCTGGGAGTATGCAATGAGCTCAGGGAAAAACCCTGGCCCTTCAATGGCTGAATAGCTCTTTAGAGGGAAGACTAACTTGATCTGTCCTGTGCTTTACCAATCTAATCACAAAACCACCGCTCTAGTAGGCGTTAATGCATGTATTTCCTCTACCTTGATATTGAAGGGTCCCAAGCATGATGAGTACTCTCACAGACAGATGATTAATGGGAGATAGAACCAAGAGCATAAAGTTGTTGTGAGGATACTCTCCTCGCCATAATTTTTCCACTTTCTTCAGGTCTACAACAAGCGAAATACTGGGAACTGTAAGATAAGAGGGTACGTGCTGATCCCTAGAGTTCCACTTCAAGGCCTTTCCAGCTGTTCACTGCAATAGTAAAGATTTAAAACTTTGTAGCTCTCCTGCTCCTACGGCTGACCTCAAATACTTGGTTCCCTGATTACAAAGGACCCTTTGCTTGAGCCCAAGGCCACATCCTCAAAGCCTTCAACACCCGAGTTTCAGTTCGAGCATTTTGTGCTAGCTGCTCCTGCTCCAGGGTAGGGAGACCTACTTCCAGGCACAGGCGCAGAGAGGCAGGACCGAATTGAGAGCAGGCACTCCTACATGCAGGAATCTGGCGGATTGTTTTTATGTAACTGTCTGGTGCCTCTGTCTATTTGAAGCATTAGTTGTTTATGCTCTCCTTCAGCAAGCCAGAAGATAAGAGGGTTTGGGGTTTGTTGTTTTTTTTTTGTTTGGTTGTTTTTTTTTTTTAAGTTTAAAAGCAAACCTAAAGATTTTACAGAAGACTGCAGAAGTTAAGATTTCGTTCAACATGCTATTTTAAAATTTATTTCTGCCCAAAGTTCCTACAGCAAGGATTCATTTGCCCTTTTCCTTACAGGGAAAAGAAGCCAACTTGCAGGCCGTGAGACCCTCTGGGAGCAGCAATCGAGATGTAGGAGGAGAAAAATTGATTTTTCTCCCTGTTTTTTTTGTCCACAGAAGTGCTAGGAAGCAGAACAAAAAGACCTCCTACCAGATGGAGATAATCCCTGCCACAGACGTTCCCTGCTTCCCACGTGAGCTTCCCCAACGGCTCGCTTTGGCTGCACGCTTTCAGCTGCTCGACACTCCTTACGGCTGGGATGACGCAGGCAAGGCAGCCTAACACCGAAGGTTAAGATAACCCAAAGATGTATATTTACCAAACAGATCAGGTTAGGGACATGTCAGGTAGAGTACATGGAACGAGCCTCACCCTACGCTAGCTAACAAGCCTCTCTATCAAGCACAACCTGAACTCTCCCCTCCCTAATATTTAAAGAGAGAAACGAAAACTAACTTAGGTACACCAGAAACAACCCCAAAGCAACTTCAGACACAGTTGTGAGCACAAATAACTCAACCTCAATCCCACATACACAAAGGGAGCACTTAGCGCCTCCGTCTTCCTAATGAAACCAGTACCCCAAGCCTACCCCCCAAGTGTCTTATCCAGTTTTTGTAATGTAACCACCTCCTGCGGGAGAAGGGAGATTTGCTTCAAGGGGGGCAGAGCAGAGTAACTGGCTTTTATTTGTCCAATTAACATTAATAGGTCCCTTTAAGAAGGTGAAAAGTCCCTCTAAAAGGAAAGGTTATGGGGAACCTGGTGAGGAAAGATGCAGTCATGCAGGTCTAGAAAGGGAATTGCTGATGTTTGGGCTTGTGTAATGGTACTCCTGCCCTGTGGTCTCAGTGGCAAGGTGTGCTGGGCTATCTTTTTATTACCTCTGAAGGCCACAGCAGTGAAGGGCTTTGCATCATTTACCCAGCCCTTGTGCTATTTCTTTATTAGTATTATGTTTTTCAGATGCTTCTCATTACAAGATGTTGTATTTGTACTCAACTATTGTCTGCGTTAGGTATCCTGCGACTGACCTCCTTTCATTGTAGTATGTTACACGCAATCCAACGGACAGGCTGCTGATATGGTGTCCTGGACCTCAGGTGTTTCACACCTACCCCGTGAAGCTGGACAGCTTTGCCGGTGGTACCCCTGCCAGCTCTGACCAAGCGCTGTGCCCTGCCTTAGCAGGCTTCATGCAGGTCCTCGCTGAGAGGCAGTCAGCCTTGCAGTGTGACCTACCAGCTAAAGATTACCTCCCCTTTGGAGACAGAGAATTGTAGCTGAGGGACAGTCAATCTCCTGGCTACGTTCTCAGAGTGCATTTTTCAATCCATCTTAGGAGAATTGGGGTGTAGTGCCACTTTCCTTTCTACTCTGTCTACTGCTTAAGATGATTTTCTAGCACTCATTTTCGCTTGCCTCCAAAATATGAACACATTCTCTAAAGCAGGGACCACTTCTCACCCCTCACTAACCACTAGGCTATGAGCACGATTTTATTTTGACTCTCTCTTGAATTCATTTCTTGCAGGGTTTTAGTTCCTGCAGAGGTGGTGGAGATCATCTTCATTAGTAGACTAACAGATGAAGCGCTCCCAGAAAGCTCTTTGTATCACATCCCTCAGGGAACTTAGCAGTTTCTGGATCCTGGATGGGTTTATGTGGGAAATACATGCCTAGGTGCTCAGGCCTGCCATGGTATTCCCAGGATACAAATTTGAATATCTGGGGAACTTCAAAGCCACAGAGGAGAAGGCGTTTGAGGAATTCATTTTTTAGGTGACAGCAAAGCAGAGACAGCTTAGGTTTTAGTATACAGTTTTTAGTCAGAGGTTTTAGTGTGCTTAACTTTGACCTATCTCCCCCTTAGGTGAGTAATTTAGTTTGTTGTGTTTTTTTTTTTAAGTCTGTAACCACCGCTTACATTCATTTGGACTCTATTTTTGTGGTGAGATCAATTACAGTATGGCTTGTATTTGCCCCTGGGTTCCTTCCCCCTTGCAGAGGGCTTCCCTGCTGCCCTTTTGCAGGACCTCTATCAAATAACAGGGTTCTGCTCAATTGGGTCTCTCTGCTGCTGTATTTGGGTTCAGGAAAATCACATCCTCTCCAGTTGCATTGTTGTGATGAATTGGTGCAACTGTACGGTTTAACAGATAAATTTATTAATCTGGTATCTGGAAGCAGCTTCACACGTCTCCGTAATAGATCTACAGATAACACTTGCATACTGATTTCAGAGAGACTCGAACTGCCCTTATATCTACACTGGTGTTCATTGTACACTCATGTATCAGCTATTAATAGTGTCATAATGACTAGTCTGAATAGATTTGTATCTTGTTCTTGTTTAGCCAGCTGTGAAAGGAAGCTAGAGCTAGTTAGGCAAAATGAAATGAGAGTCTGTCAGAGATGGTACCACCCAGAAGTCCTTACCCTAATCCTTCCCATCGTCTTATGCAGAAACTTATCCTCCCCCGCTCTCTTGTTGTTACTGTGTGCCCTGGTTCTCCCCGTTACCTATATTTGAGCTCCATTCAGTATAGTAATTGAGGTAATATTTATGTGATATTTTGTGTTGTGCTATAAAGGCATATGCAAATACGTATTCCAATTGTGTTCAAGTTGGGGAACTCTCAGGGTGGATCTAATTTGCCCTGTGATACCTATGCCCAGAGGACACTGTAATTAAATAGGCTTGTACCAATTGAAGCAATTTGGTTATACCAATTTCTTTTCCTAAGAAAGCAACCTGGAAAAACCTTTTTGGGCTAATCGCTCCTTGTTGTTTAATCCACCATCGCTCCTAGACTAAGCATAGGTTGTAAACAGTCTGCGTCTGAGGCGGTGAAGTCAGGGTGTTTGGTTTGAACTGGCAGTGTGCTATGAGTATGTCTTATCTTGGTTCATTCTTTCAACAATATATAATTCTTTTGTGTGTTTTTTCAATCAGTCTGCTTACTAAATGGTTTAAGATAATTTGGAACAAAGAGTAGCAAACGTTAAAAACCAAATAAGAAAGGATGAATGCACTGTTTCACATCTGGCTTTCAGTGCAATCCTTTGAAAAGAAAAGAAAATCCTTTCTTTTCTCTGAGGGACTTGAGTCTAGTCACCAGCTCTCCCAAACAGAGACTGTGTCCTATTACCTCTTTACTCTCACAGCTGCTCATTCTTCTTCCAGCTCTTGATATCCGCCTTTCAATTGAAGCGGAGTATCTGAGCGCTTCTTGCCCTGACCACACCAATGCAGCAAGGAGGGAAAGAGAAACTGTGTGATTAGAGAAATCCTTTATGTGAAAAAGAAACAGGAAGAAAATTGTGTTTTCCTGAACGTGGCTGGTTCCAGATTTTCAATCAAAATGCTCCTTTGCAGGAGCTGGAAATGGTTCTTCACAACTTGTTCTGTTGAAAGACGAAAGGGAGAATAGAAATGCCATCCGCCCCTTGGAAGAGCAGAGAGAAAATTCACTGGGGGTCTTGCCCTTTTCTTGCCAAAGTTGTTGCAGATAGAAGGGATCCAATTCTTATTTGTTGGTAGGAGGCAGCTACAACAGCCATCATTTGTTTCTAGATTGACAACCCGGTTCACTTCTTCCTCGTGGTGTAAGCTGATTTTTGTAGAGAAGTAACTCAGGCTCACAACTGGAATGAGACCCTGTACTGCACCTGGCTTGTAAGACAGATGGCATAGCCCTCACTGAATAATGCATAATTAATAATAATATGTTCTCATTTTTAGTCATCTGCAACAAAGAACGTCAAGCCCCAGGGTCTGTTTTATACTGAGAAAAGTACCGATTTCACAGAGCTAGGCAAGGTGTCAGTACGCATATAACTGTTACCAACAGTTTACAAACAACAGTAAGAATAACTCAGGAGCTCACTTCTGCCAAAATTTGGGATTGCAACTATAGGGTGGCTCATTCCCAAGAAGAATGACTTCCCTGAGAGGTAGTTGTGTTTTTTTTTTTCTTTAAATTCTTTTAATTTTAGCTAAAAAAAAAAAAAGGAGGATAAGTAGGTATTAGACTCCTCACCTTCTTTTATCTCTTCCTTGCTCTTTGCTGCAGTGAAGGTCCTTCTGCTTTGGACTCATTTTAGAAATTTCTGAGTTATTTTAGTTTCCTTAATGTAGAGGTTTGCACTTGGAAGCAATTGATCCTGCAGTATGACTATTAATGTGCAATTAAATTTGATATACTGTGAAAATAGTTCACACTTTGGCCAGGGGCATAAAGATGGATCTCTTCAGCCGTGTGACTGAGCAAATGATATTGGCCCAATGGTGGCAGCATAACATAAGAAATAAAATACAAAAGTATGAAGGGTTTCCTTCTCAGTAAGGTTTTTAGGCTGAGTCATCACTGTCAACAAGGTATCCTTGTTCTTTGGGGGTGGGATTGCCTTTGAAACCAAAGCACTGCATTTATTTTGCTATAAAATTGGAATGAAAAACTTTATTTTTTGCTGTCAAGCAACCAGGCAAGGTCAGCACTTCTCACAAGATAGACCTTGTCTGATGGCCACCTGGTTAAGATCCTCTGCTAGGACTTGAGAGCGGTAAAGGTAACGTGCATTAGGGATCTTGTGTTAAAAAGAGATGTTTTCTTAGATGTGAAGGCAAAATGGAATTTAGTGTCTGAAAGTCTCTAGGTGGAGTTACTGCAGATGAATAGACATAATTATATGGCTATAAAATTAATGCCTTTAAGAAGTAAGCTCTTTTCTAGCTTAAAAAAAATATTCCCATCCTGTTGAACTTTGTGGGGGTTTTGTATGTTCTGATAACATCCTGATTATACATCATTATACTGTCCTGGTTTCAGCCAGGATAGAGCTAATTTTCTTTCTAGTGGCTGCTGTGTTTCAGATTTGGTATGAAAGGAATGCCAGTAATGCGTATTGTATTAGTTATTGCTAGGTGATGTTTATACCAGCCAGGGACATTTTTCAGCTTTCCGTAGAAGCTGAGATGGACCACAGGCAGAACAAGCTGGCCAACGGGATATTTCATGCATAGACATCATGCTCAGTATATAAATGGGGGTTGACCAGGGGGCAGGGATCCACGGTCACTGCTTGGGATGGGCTGGACAACCTATGTTGAGTGGTGAGAGCGACTTGTGTTGTATCACTTTATTTTGTGTATTCTTTTACCATTATTATTACTATTGTTATTTTCCTTTTCCATTTTTGTTCTATTAAACTGTCTTTATCCAGCCTGCGATTTTTGGGGCTTTTTTTCCCCTTTCCCCTCCTTTTCCCCCTCTTCTCTCTACCCTTCTGGGCAGGGAAGGGTGAGAAGCGAGCAAGCGGTAGCGTAATCCTAGTTGCCAGCCGGGGGTAAACCATGATATGCAACTTTTCTAATTTTCTCACCTGGGGCTGGGCCTGCACATTCTTGCATTGGTCCAAAATCCAACACATCAAACCCCATGTGCCTGTGGAGGCCATGCAATTGAAATAGCAAGATACTGAACATTTGCAGCAGTGGGCAGCATTATCAGTGCTTGTGAAGCACTTTCCTTCTCATGTGAGAACAGAAAGAAAAAACTTCATCAAGTTTGCCAAATAAAACAATTCACTGGTGGGGGCTTACAACACCTGGGAGCAGTCTGAAGGAAGAGAAATATTCAGCACAGAGTTAAACATCAATGGTTTGAAAGGTTTTCGGAAGGACCATCTTCTCTTTTTCGATGACTCTGCGAAGGGGATGCGTATCCATCCCTCTTATCTTAGTGAAGCAGCTGGGCTACTGCTACCATAAATCAGGAGCAAAACTAAGGGATGGTGATGGGGAAGACTTATGGCAGGGCGGCAACGGTGCCTGGTGAGATGGGGAGCAGACCGGGTTAAAACGAGGCGCTCAGACCTCCTGCAGGAGGCAGAGATGGGGTACCCGAAGCCTGCAATGCGGCAGCGACGGGAGGGAAGGGGCAGTGCTGATACCTGCCGGGCAAATCCTTCTCCAGGGGGTGGGAACCTCCACCCCCCTGGCTTGGCGTGGAGCAGGTGGGAGGTAAGTGTGGGGACGGGCTCGGGGTGGGAGTGCTGGAACTGGGGTGTTATATGGTTCCCTGATCCCCGCAGCTGGCTGGGCATGCCAAGAAGCGATGCCAGCCCCTGAAAGCCACTGGTGCCAGTGTGGGTGGAAGCCACAGGGAGCTGCTTGCACACAACAGCCTCTCAAATGTGAGCCTTGCAATGCCTTCTCAGCACCACGGCCTCACCCAGACCCGATCGCAATGTCACCAAAGCCTCTGCAGAGTCTCTGGGGCTTTCTACTCACCAGGATGGGGAACACAGTGCAGGAGTCTCTGATAATTGTTGCAATGCAGAGTTTGGGGAGCAGGGGGCTTTTGCTACTGCACAGTAATGTGGCATCTTCCAGTGCAGTCATTACAGGTGGGATTTTTAGGCATTCCTCTTGATCACCTTTTTGATCCTGATCACCTGGCTTTGGCATATGGGTGATGGTGCAGGTGAGACGCCAAAGCTGCCTTAAGGAACCAGATTGCTTAAATATGCATAGAGCCTGGTTTGGCTCTCTCACTGCCCAGTTCATTGGCGTAGCCCCATCGATACCACTGGGCTTCCTCTTGCTTTAGAGCAGCCTCAACGATGCAGGGTTTGAAACATGCAAAGTAGTTTCTGAATGAGTCACCACGGAACAAAAGGGTGGGATGAACAACCGAGAGCTGCCCCCAGACTATGAAGGTGGTTTCAGGCCAGTGGTCCGCTTCCCACCCCTGCATGGGGCAATGCAACAAGCTCCCCACGTTCCTGCGTTCGAGGTAGACTAACGCTTGTTGCCCGGCTGGGATCTCCGAGGAGCTCTCAGTTTTGGGGACCACTGATAAACTGCACACTCAGTTCTTGGTAGTGAGGGTGAGGCACTGCGGACAACCAGCCTGGAGGAAGCCCAGGGGACTTGTGCCTCCCTCCTCCATCCCTCCTGCAGGGACATCTCACTTCAGGGTGTCCCTCCTCCGTCAGCAGCTGCTTCTTGAGAAACATCTTTACGTTTCCCCTCTCTCAGTTTTGGAGACATTTAAAACAGCACAACATTTACCTGAACACAGATGTAGCCACAGCAGAGGGCAAAAGAATATTTTTGCTTACTAGTGATGAAAATGTGTGCTAATGTCTCTGCTTGCTGTGGGACTAGCTGTGTGCTTTTAGGTACCTGTTCAGATGTTGGTGGGCAGCCAAGTGAGGGCTGTTTGTGGTGCTGTCTCCCAAAGCTGGGATCAGTGCACTCCAGCACTTTGAGCACCTACCGTTTGCTGTGCATGGGTCTCGGTCTTCCTTGCCCATTAGGAAGGCTTAGAAAAAGAAAATAATAATAAACAAAATACACAAAACCCAGAAATCAGATTAGGGATTGTCCTGGTTTTAGCTGGGATAGAGTTAATATTTTTTTCTAGTTGCTGCTGTGCTTTGGATTTAGCATGAGAATAATTTGATAACGTATATTGGTTTTACTTGTTGCTAAGTGATATTTACATTAGTCAAGGACTTTTACAGCTTCCCATAGAAGGTGAGAAGAAGCATAAACAAGACAAGCTGGCCAAAGGAATATTCCATACCATAGACATCATGCTTAGTATATAAATGGGGGTTGACCAGGGGGCAGGGATCCACATTCACTGCTCAGGACAGGCTGGGCAACCGATCATCGGTTGGTGAGGGCGACTTGTGTTGTATCACTTTTTTTTGTATATTCTTTTACCATTATTATTGTTATTTTCCTCTTCCCTTCTTGTTCTATTAAACTGTCTTTATCTCAACTCATGAGGTTGTTGGGTTTTTTTTTTGGGTTTGTTTTTTTTTTTCCCCACCCTCCTTTTCTCTCTTTTCTCCCTGCGCTTCTGGAGGGAGCAGGGGAATGACCAAGCAGCTGCATGATCCGAGTTGCTGGCTGAGGTTAAACCACACCAGGGATGCTCAGTGGGCCATTTCGAAAGCAACTGCCTGTGAAATGTCTTACTTGCCATTCAGGCTGGGATGTACCCCTGTGGCAGTAGTGCATGGTCACAGCCTGGCTGTAGAGGTTTCTCCTGTGACCTGCAGCAATTTTCCCACTGTGTCCTTTCCCCTTTCATTTAGAAATAGTTGTTTGTTTGCTGTTATGTGTAGTGCTCTGGGCTTCCCAGTTCAAACAAGACAAGGAACTACTGGAGAGAGCCCAGCGGAGGGCTACAAAGATTATCAGGAGACTGGAGCACCTCCCTTACATTCCAAGGCTGAGACCTGGGTCTGTTTAGTCTGGAGAAGAGAAGACTGAGAGGGGATCTCATCAATGCTTATAAATATCTAAAGGGCAGGTGGCAAGAGGACGGGGTGAGACTCTTTACAGTGGTGCCCAGCGACAGGACAAGGGGCAATGGGCACAAACCGGAACACAGGAAATTCCATCTCAACATAAGGAAAACTTTACTTTGAGGGCGACAGAGCAGTGAAACAGGCTGCCCAGAGAGGTTGTGGAGTCTCCTCCTCTGGAGATATTCAAAACCCACCTGGACACATTCCTGTCCAATGTACTCTAGGTGAACCTGCTTTGGCAGAGCTAGATAATCTCCAAAGGTCCCTTCCAGCCCCTACCATTCTGTCATTCTGGGATGTACCAGACCTGCAACAGAAACAGCTCATTCCGAACACCACATTTCCCACTCCTTTCCTGAGACTTCAGGCAGCCTCATGTGGAGCATAAAGGAGGTACCACAGCTGGGAGCATCTTGCAGCCCCCAAATCTGTACCCATAAAAACACCACTGCTGCCTCTTGCAGCATTGTGCACCCTATCTCCTGCAACCACCTGAAACATTTCCTGATATATTCCAGCCCCAGCCACTGCAACAGTGACAAAACAGCATAGTGACAGCATTCAGCAGCTCATGGTCACTGTGTGAAACCATCCTCTTACTCAGCAGCCTTTGCTCTTCAGAAACGCAGCCCTTCCTTTCACCACAGGTCTGCACTCAGCTTTGCCTGAGCTGGTCCTTAACATCAGCCATGTCTCCAGCAAGAAGCACTTCTTACCACATTTGTAGCCATCATAATTTTTTTTCAGGAGTATCATTTCCTCCTCTTAAATAAGAACAAAAGCATTCAACAGTAACCAAATCAGTCTATGACTTACATATGCCCATCAGTGCTTTCAGGCCCCACAGGTCCCTGCTGAGTTACAGGAGAGCTGTTTTTGTCAAGACATCTGGGAATCATCCCTCTCTGAGCAACAGCATGGCACAGGCTGAACAGAGGGGCTGCAAAAAGAACAGCAAAATTTCCTACCTCCCTAAGATCATCAGCCAGAAAATCAAATGCTGGGGCATTTGCATGTCATTATTGCTTACCTATTTTATCTGCTTAGCTTAATTAGCTAACTAGGCTCATTTAATCCTCAGCATTCACTAATCCCAATTAGAGATGGGCCTGAACCAGGACCTGGGTCCCAATTAGGAGATAACAAGCTCTTGGCAACCTGTTGTCTCCAGCGGTTGCCACAGGTGATAGGGGTGTGTGGGAGTGCGGGAGCCCCCAAAAAACAGCGAGGAAATGCCAGACCCACACCATTTCTGCCCTCGAGATCTCTAGGCAGCTGAGAAGCAGCACAGGACCTAAATGTGCTGTTTGCTTTGCAATGGTCTGTGTATACCCCATACCTCCCCCCCCCCAAAAAAAAAAAATGAGGGGGAGTTGGTTTTTGCACCTATCTGTATCAGTTGCATCAAACCATCCATAGTGGCCAGACGAGGACTGGGCTGTTAAAGCTCTTGCGCCTTGTCATCCTTTCCAGCTGCTTCTTGTCCCCTTGGCTCATTCTGAGCATGGCATGGTGACAAACCCATGTACACGCTGTAGCCACTATTCACAAGTACCTGTAGCAATAAGTTATGTCCAGATGAAAAAGTGTGCCTGTTCCACGACAGCTGTGGTCACCTGGATGGGCCTCAGGACTTGTTTCTGACTTGGCCATTGAAATGGGGCTGCTCATATCTGCTCTGCTCCTGCGTCCGCAAGAGAGGGACAGCGGCGTGCAGGGCGCCTGCAGGTGCTTTGGCACGTCCCCACCAACATCAGACCCAAGAGTCCAAATTGCTTGCACCAAAGCTGCAGAGCTGAGGGATGAGGTATTAGCAGTCTCCTCTGGATCATGCCCCATCGGCGTGCTTTCTCTCAGCACAGGGTCGTACTGAGAAACCTGATCAGCATTTGCCACCGGTGTTGTTTTCAAGGACCGATGTCTTCCACCTGGGACTGTACCTGCCCTCCGTCTCCCTGTGTAGCAGGGAAGGGTTTTACCTTCTTCAGTGCTGGTGCCATTGGCGAGATGCGCTGCTTTACCCCGTGGGGAGGCAAAGGGCTGCGGGTAAATTGTGTGGGCAGGAGGCTCCGTGTGGGGCTCCTACAGGTTTTTCCTAACCCCGGTCTTCTTTCCCCAGCCAGGGATCTCTGACCCCACCACGATGTGGTTGCTCAAGTTGCCAGCTCCTCTCAGTGGAAGCTAATAGCTAGCTCACTGAACACAGAGAATCCAATTTGGCATCAAACAGCAAACAGCCCAATTCTGGTCTCTCATCTTTTTTTCCCTGCTGGTGCACTACCTCAGGCTTTTTGCTGATTTATACCTTGGATGCAAGAAGAGTTTCAGACCCAAGGTTATTCTCCTGTCAGGTGTGGACATTGGCGATGTGTCCTCACTGTAACACAGGATGAAAGGGTTTATGAACCAGGGATGTTCACAAAGGGAGCGTTCACCTCCGTACAGCGATGCTGTGGTTGGTAGTGGGCAGTGGTGGGCCGAGGACCTGGCTGTCCGGGGAATGAGCCTGGCAAGCCTCCTTTGATGAATTGCTCGTAAAAGCTTGATGCCACCTTATGATTTTCGTTTTTTCTTTTCTTCAGGAGCACCACTAGAAAATGAAATTATTGTAGTTTCCTTTGCTGTAGCAGAGCTTAAAGGGGATATTAACTCTGGAGCTGATCTGCTGCTTGCTGAAGTCGGTGGCGCCTTTTCTGCCTGCTTCAGTGGGTGCTGGAACCAGCTCTCTATCAAAGGCGACTTTGATTTTCTGTGGTTGTGTGAGCCTTTCCTCCCCTTTCTCTGTGGGGAATAGCTTTGGGAGGCTTCAGAGCTTGGATGAAATATTTGCTGTAGCTGGTTCTCGGCTTCTTTTTCTCCTTGCCTCATGACTGCTCCTCTCTTTTACAGTTGGCAGCTGTAATCACCGCTGCCCTCCTCCTGCTCTACATCCTGCTGTGCTATGAGGACTTCCATTTCCACGTAGCTCACGTGTACGCTCGCCTGGGGTACCCCAATGCCCAGCACATCGTGGGACAGAGGTATTTGCAAGGTAACATTCCTCCAAGCCGTAGCTAACTTGCTGCCAGAGTATGTATGGGTATGAGCCAGAAGCACAAATGTGGCTCTGCGCTGTGTGGTACACCACCACACTGCTGGATTTTGGACACTGTATTTTATATCCTAACTATGGCTTTGCTACCTTGTCTCGCATCCAGGAGCTGGAGTGGAAAAAAATGAGGACATGGCCATGCACTGGTTCAGGTGAGGTGCAAAAACCCCCCCAATTCCTGCCATGGAAATCGCTCTCTCCTGGGGAAAAGCTACCATGGCGTGGGGGGAGGAAAAAGAGCTGTCAGTGCTTTTGGGGGAGAGCTGTGCTGAGCTGTCCTGCACTGGCAGGAGGGAGGTGCATGGGGCGGCAGCTCCCATCTTCTTGCTGTGGGTCAGATGCTTCGCTCCATTTTCCCCACTTGCTATTGCTATTTTTTAAATCAGTGGGAGGCAAGTAAGTATCTCGACAGCAAGACTGCAGAGGGATGCTGGTGCTGCTGTACAGCCTTCTGGGGAGATTCGAGCTGCAGGTAGGCAGTGGGAAAAATGCACAGGCACAGGAGGGGAGAGAGCCAGGAGCTGCTGAGGCAGCGGAAAATCAAGTTACGGCCGTGTATTAATTTCCTGCTCTTGGCACATGGCCCCAAGAGGTTTCTGCCACGTAAGCGAGGCAGCCATGCCCAGTGTGCTCATTTGCTGCGGTACCTGCAGTGGTTACACCTGCGGTGGGAGCCTGGGCTGCGTCCCCCAAAACCCTCCCGCTCCTGCTAAGAAACGGGAGGGATGAGGGATGGGGAAAGTTACTGTGCTACCCAAAAAGTGAGGGGTGAGGCAGGGCACGTTGGATGCTTCCTCTGTGCCTGCTCAAGGCGTAGAACAGCATCAAGCTGAAGGATTTTTAGGGCTGAAATAGCTGTGCCTGTGACAGCAGGGGTTGTGAACCAAGAAGGCATCTTTAAGGACATCCATAGTTAGAGAAATGCTGAACCCTTGGCGCCTTTCTGAATAAGGACATTTCCCAAATCAGGAAAATTTTAAAGGCGTCACTTTTCAGGACACTGATTTATACATACCTGTTGCCTTCTTTGCTCTTATCTTGCTTTAAAACATTCAAACTCAGGCTTTCTTCTACTGTACTTTCTCTTACCACTTCCTCTGCTTCTCTCTTCCCCCTGCAGGCAGGCTGCGGGGCAGGGCCATCCCCACTCCTCCTTCAATCTGGCTGTGGGGGCACTCAGAAACATGACCGTGGCACTTGAAGAAGGGTAACCTGAGCTATTCCTCTTCCTTTCCATTACAGCTGCATTCCCAGCTCCTCCTGGGGAGGGAGGGAACCCAGTGCTGTAGATACTCCACGCATGAAGCTACCCCGGCATTTCTAATACCCTCTCCTTCTATTGTCAGTAATGCAGCCCTACCTGCGGCAAGAAAACTGAAAAACCCAGTTAGCCCAATGAGATTTTAAAAATTAGGTGAAGCAGTACCTAAAATGCCCATGGTATGATTAGAGATGTATTTACATTGGTGATTTCCCAGTCGAGGCAAGGGACAAGGCCCATACTAGCATAGAAAGAGCTACTGAAGCGCCATGTGAATTTTCTGCTACAAAGACCTGTCTGTCTTTTTGGGGGAGCCCCCTTTTTGCTCTACTTCCTGTCCTGCAAGGTCAATGAGAAGTCTCCTGTTGACTGCCTGTGCACACTGCACACCAGCGTTCCCAGCAAGGCCCACAGCCAAAAAAAACTTGCCTTGTGCTTTGTACATTCACTGTGGTGACTCGTCCTGGGGCTAAGAGAAGTTAAACAACCGATGAGTTCCGACCACAGTGAAACCCAGTAATTTTTTTTTCTATGTGTTGTTTTAAGTTTTTTACATTTACTCCAAGTCTGAAAATTAAAATTGAGGTTCGAGACAGCCATCTTAAACTAACTGAAACTAAAAAAGCAATGTTTGGGCAAACCCTGTGAGTTGAAGCCAGCGCATTTTGTTTCAATCTCTGCTGCACGCCGCGTGATCAGGCAGACTCACGTAATGCGTGGTAAAAGGAGTGTGTATTTCAAGAGCTCCAAATCCATCTCTACTTCAATTCAACTAAGATGAGAAAATCACCAAACCAAAAACATACATGCTTAGACCACAGGGAAAAGCAGAAAGAAAATCAGATCATTTTCTGAACAGCAGAGTTAACTTTACAGACATTTTCAGATCCAGTAGCTGTGGTCCTCTTAGAAAAGCCAGGGTAAACAAAATTTAGCTAGGAATGAATCAAACCTCCTCCTAGATTTTCTTAATGAAGGTTTCATGTCCTTCAGGGAAGTGGAGAAACTCCTCAGTGTGGCAGCAGCCCACGGGCTCCGAGAAGCTCAGCAACTTTTGGAAAACATCCTCAAGAGCAGAAACCTTCCCTGAATGACCACTGCAACACTGATGCTCATCCAACCTTGCCTTCTTCCGCACTTAGCAAGCCCCTCTTTCTCCTTGCTGAGTGTCTAGTCTTCAGGCATATGTATCATTCATTGAACATTACATTTGCTTTGCACTGGATCTCCACGGACAGATCTATGGCAGTGATGTGTTGCTGCTCCTTCTCCTTTTGCTTCCTGGCTCACCACTTCTGAACAGCGCTGGAAAGGTGGGGTGGAGGAGACAAATAGCCTTTAGGGTTACACCGATGATGGGCATATGAACATTATTGAAAAAGCACCACTAGTGTTGCACCAACTGACCCGCTAATACTAAGTTAGATCCAAAGATTGATCTGGGCTTGTAGTGTTGCTTGTGCATTTGTGCTGCGTGTATTTCATGCTCTGCTTATGCATTGCAATAAAAGATCATGACTGAGGCTTTATCACTGTAAATCAGCATGACATGTATGTATGATGTCATTAGTAATAGAAATGACAGTGATTTAATAAGAAATATAAATAATGTCCTCACTTAATAGTTATTGTTCCTTATCAATGTTACCATTGCCATGCCAGTTTCGGGGAAAAATAATTCAATTTAATGGAAACTGCCTTCATTTTCAGGGTGGTCTTGGTTTAAAACCACAGTGGGAGCAATTGCATTTCACGGGAAGTGCACTCACTAAACAAAGATCCACAGCGTTTGGCTAGCAATAAAATTGTTTCCCAGGGCTGCCTTTGTTGGTGTGCAATCTTTCCTCTTTTCCTACTGTGATTATCCAGCTCACTTGTTGCATTACATGAGGTCCTGCCCTCCCCCTGGGTACCTGAGGCCACGCTGGAGACCGGGGGGCTGCCACCGAGGGAGCAAATGGGAGAGCAAGCCCGTGGCGGAGGCTGGGCTTTGGTTTCCGAGAATTACTTTTGTGCCGTGACTTGTGGGCAAAGGTGTGAAGGATTTTGCTCAGGTTTTGGTTTCCCTATCCCCTCTCGGGTGTGAGCTTCAGCATCTTTTCTAGGGCGATGCTGGCAACACCTGGGGAGCATCCCGCAGGCACAACATGTCGGCACCCAGCGTGGCGGGGGGGCGGCTTGTACACGTTAAGCGAGGGATGGCCGGGCTTTGCCTCTGCTCCGCCTGGCTGTCTCCAGGCTGGGCTCCTCGGGGCCAGCTCTGCATCTCGCTCCCAAGAGGAGAGGACAGACCGGAGGAAACCTGGGGCCTGGCCAAACTTCTGCCTCCCCCAGCTCGTCGCGGGCAGCACCCGCCGCAGACCAACGCTGGTCTCTGTTTGCAGTGCTGCCGCCTGCTCCCCCCCGACCGCTTTTCTCCTTTCTCTTTCCCTTCTGTGCTCCCTCCCACGCATCCCTTTATTAAATCTGGTACCACAAAACCTGCAGCAGAGCAGAGCAGAGCACCAGGCGAGTTTCTCTCTTCCCTCCCCCTCAAGCAGAAAAGCAAGACAGTGTTTGCCAACTCAAAAAGGAGCTTTTTTCCATGGCCTCTGCAGCGGCTGCAGACTGAGGTCCTGAACCGGGACCCTTTGAAGGCAGGGAAATGTTTCTCTTGGGATGAGGCTAGTGCTGCATCATGTCTCATACCCTGCTTTTTTTCCTCAGGCAGTAAACACACGTGAGCTCCTGACTTGGAAATTAGACCTATGCTATATGTCTCATATATGGAGAGACGCACCAATTAAGTGCACCGGGCGTCGTTTTCAGGCCTGTGGTGCCCTCCTTTTTGTGTCTGTGAGCAGGAAAACCTTGTATTTGTCCCCACAAAGCAGCACCCACCAGGTGAATGGTGTGAGGAGCTGTGTTAGAAGCCCCACTGAAACCCAGACCCGTGGTGTCTGCTGCCTTTCCTCTACCCCCAAAGTCATCCACCTTGTTTTCTCCATCCTCCCTAACCACGGCAGCCAATGTCAGAGGGGTGTTCAAGCATGGCTGGGGCGAGCTGTGCCCTGCTGTATGTCTCTGCCAACTGGTGATGGCCGAATTCACACCCCTTTCCTATTGCCACTGAGTCCAGGATGATGCTGTTAGCTGCCCAGGTTTGGGTATGGAACTACCTTGGCGAGCACCAGGCGTACTAACCTGGGTATTTGAATAGCAAATATGCTGAGGGCCCAGTGGGCAGGGTCATTACATTTCACAGGACTTAAGAAATCACCTTTTTCTGTCCCCCAGTCAAAGCGAGAGAGCAGATTTTTGTGCGCTGATCAATTTTCCCACCTGAGCCGTGTCCTTGCCCAGCACCAAAACGGGCATTAACACCGACCATGAGACTCTGCAGCTACCGGGTGACAAGTCAGCCTCAAGGTTCACGCTGCCTTCACTTCAGTGGCAAAGTGTAATATCAGGACGTTACTCATTTGCTGGTTCTTTTGTTCACTTTCTCAAAAAAGCTGGTTTGGAATATGACATTTTTCCTTTATTTCAGCTGTAGTTTCCTTACTGGTACACACGGTCTCATACAAGGGGCGAGTGACTTGTCATACAATGTTTTTTAATAAGGAGTAGTAAGAGCTGGACGATAAATCAGGAGTAATCTTGCATGCATGTCAACAGAAAAGAAACCCCAAACTGTTGATTTAATAAAGCCAGTTATCAAACAACAGCAGCAGGAGGCTATTGCAACTCAATGTGGTGCCAAGACTTCACCAAGAAGATGTTCACCGGTTTCATGCAATTTGCAGAATTAGTGCTTGCATTTTCACCCTCACACCATCTCCCCTGAGACATGAGTGTCTCCCACCCTAATTGCTGTCCATGCAATTTCTCCCTGGATTTTCTTTCAGTCCAATCCCACGAAACACGGTTTTGCGGCTGATGGCCAAGGGTGCACACATTCGTATTCCTCCTACTTTTTTCCCTTTTTCTCCAAGGACCTGCCTCGCCGGGGCTGCACCAGCTCCCGGTGGGTGTGGGCACCCTGTCCCCCCTCAGGGAATGTCCCCCAGTCGCAAGGCACTTGTCCCACACGGCGCCGGCTGGACCTCCTCAGCAGCTGCCAGCCCTCTCCTCCTTGGCACTGCCTCTACGCAGGCAATTAGGAGGATTTTCTTTCCCAAAACACAGCTCTAATTATAATCTAATTCAGCTTATTTGAAGTACATTTTGGTAGCGTTTCCATTATGCAAATATCAATTTATTATCCTCACATTATGTTTTGACTGCAGTTGTGTTGCTAATTAGAGGCAATTTAACTGCTTTAAAAAACCCCATCCTTTCCTCTCCATGCACCCTTACTTCCTTGCAAACCACACAGAACAGACATTTAGCACGGAGTCAGTGATGAAAACCTGCAGTTATCAGCTCCGTTTTCATCACTCTAATTGACTTTCATTATGTTAGAAGCCACTTAGAAAGCACGGATTTTTCTGATTTACTTGGGTTCCAGGATGGACTTGTGAAAGAGAGGAGGGCGACTTATTCCAACTGCATTTCTAACATTTTTCTGCCCAAAATTTTGGGTGGGTTTGGTGTTGCTGCCTGCACCCAGTAACTGGCCACACTGTTGCCTTTGGCTGTGAGGGAGAAATTATAATTATAATAATGCTGGTCCAGGAAAGATGACACATTTCTGTGGTAAGAGGGAGGAAAGCTGACCCTAGGCATTTGGGATAAACCCCCCCCAAACGAGGCTGCGGCAGAGGTATTTGTGTGTCCTGCTCAGCCCCGCCAGCAGAGGCACTGGGAAAATGGGGCAAAACCCCATGAAAGCAGCAATTCCCGTCTGCCCTGGCTGAGCGCAACGAGGCGACTGTAGGTTTTGGTCATGGAGGCTGCCCATCTGGGTGTGGGCCTTAGGAGGTGGGCAGTGGAGATTTTTGGGGGGGGAATCACGGATTTTTCAGAGTTGGAAGGGACCTCTAGAGATCATCTAGTCCAACTCCCCTGCCAAAGCAGGATTGCCTAGAGCACATTACTCAGGACTGCATCCAGGTGGGTCTTGAAAATCTCCAGAGAAGGGGACTCCACAATCTCCCTGGGCAGCCTGTTCCAGTATTCATTGTATTTGAATGGAACTTCCTATGTTCCCACTTGTGCCCATTGCTCCTCATCCTGTCATTGGGAACCACTGAAGAGTCTGGCTCCATCCTCCTTCAACCCACCCAAGTTGTGAAGAAGTGAGACAGCCACGGGGAGGCGTGTGGGAATAGGAACTAGGTAATGGGAGTTTATGGAGGGCTGACGGCCTGCCAATCTGCCACCAACATCCTTAAAAATCCCCATAGGGTTATTCCTCCCAATGCCTTTTACAACGACCATGACTTCTAACCACTTTTCTTCTGCATACTTTTCTGTTGGACGTGTTAGACACGTCTGCTACCACAGCTGAGGGCAGGAAGGGATCATACACGCTACGCAGGTGGCACGAAGGTTTCTGCCTCCCAAAGCATCTCTGGGGGCGTCCCTCTTTGATGCAGCTGGCATGTTTTCTGACCGTAGAAATGTTGTTTTACCAAGCGTTTTGAGGAGCTCTTAGAGCTTCCCAGAAATATGACTTCTGGCAGGGGGAAGGCAGCATTGCTGCCCATAATAAAAGCCCATCGGAATGATCAAACCCACAGATGGCTGAAGAAGCTGTGCAGCTCTGGCTTTGAAGTCCGTGCTTCAGCAGCAGCTGAACATTAGGGGTCCCCAGTGGACTTTCAAAAGCTTTGTAGGATGGGGAAAAAAAAAAAAAAAGACTGAAACCTTCCTGAATTTCTCTACAATATAAATCCCAATACCCCACCCACCTACCAGGCCAGCTCTGTTGATACCAGGGGCGAAACAACAGCATTAATGCTCTGACGTAAAGCGAAGACAGCAGCCGCTGCGTTGTGCCTACAGAAACCCGGGGCTCTTGGGGAGGGCCTTTTCTTCCTGACCAAAGTCAAGCTTCAGAGCTTTCTGCCCCGTTTTCTTCCTAATTGCAAGAGCTATGGCAGTGCGAAAGGTTCTTTTTGTTTTGCTGCTTCCCCCCCATCCCCCTCCCCTTTTAATTCGTTTTCCTCAGGAGACGTTATCTTTCATTTGCAGAGGGAATTCAGTGTTCCTGTAATGGAGACTCAGTGGCCGTGGGCAGGCGTGGGGGAAGCTCTGCCGCAGTACTGCCGCCCTGCGCCAAACCTCCTCCGGCCAGCGAGGAGCCGGCGGTGAGATTAGGCGGCTCGTTTGCACTTGCCGCATGCACCAGATGTCTTAAGTGCATGGGACGCTCCAGCCCTCCCCTCCGTCCTGCTCTCCTGCCCCACAAAATGCTGTGGGTCCTTCACCGGCGCTGCGATGGGAGCAGGGCTTGACCTCTGAGTCGTGGCCATGTGAAGGAGCGGTGGGCGCAAGGAGAGGCCAAATGTTGGCCTCTGTGTCTGGATGAGGAGCTAGCGAGGCTCTTCCCAGCCCAGCTCAGCACTGGTGGCACTGGGGACGGTGCCCTCTCTTTCCTTATCACTCCAGTGAGTAATTAGCGAGCATGCCAGGCCAGAACATTGCCCAGCCCCAGAAGATCTGACCACTGCTGCAGGCTGTTCGGTGCCGGAGTGGGCAGGGGGTGGGAAGTGGTGGGCTTTGGCTGAGAGGAGGGAGATGCAGACCCAAGCAGGTCTCACACAAGTGCTGGGAAATTGCAGAGCATCGCATCCCCCAAGATCAGCATTTTGTGGAGGGCACAGGACCTGCAAAAGGCGTCTGCGTCTTGGGAACCCTGCTTAAAGCCCCTGGGTATGGCGCTGGTGGGACTCTGGCCACTGGAAGGGGAGGAGATCTTACCTACAGCGCAGACAACTTCAAGAAAGCCATTTTGTTATGTATTCCTCTACTGAACAGCAGTACTTTAAATTAAGGAACTCCCCAGAAAAGGAAGACACGGTGGATTTGTCTTCCTGAGGCTAAAATGAGCGTTTTGATACAAGCATCCAACAAGAGCCTGACAGCATGTTAAAAGGCTGTCATCTCAGTGTCCCACAGCTGACAGCTCTATAATTCAGCTCTCGGACATTATCACATATGATAACCTGCATCGCTTCCCCTCATAGATTAAAAAGGGAGAAATATTGTAATATTGTGTCTTTAGTGCATTAAGAATTCTTAATGCAAGACAGATGCCAGACCAGCATTGCATTTCTGCTTGGTCAGTGTTCTGCGTGGGGCACATTCGGGCAGCTGCTCCCGGCAGGGTTTAGGACCTTTCGCAAACACCATCTCTGCCACGCAGTGGATACTGCCGGAACAGGGCTTAGCAACCCCTCCTTTCCATTCGCAAACCCGTTTTTTAACAGCGAGAGTGAAAAAGCCCTGAAACTACTGAAGGTTACCTGAAGGCTGGATGGGGTGATATTAATTAAAGGTGGGTGTCAGCCCTCACTGCCTCCCTGGGAACCACCCCTCGGCACAAGGCTGAGTGGTGCCGTGGTGCCGGGGACATGGCAGCTTGCAAGGGCCAGCAGCACGGTGTTAGCATCACGTCTGCCACACAAGCCCAGCCTTACGGGGAGACACCAAGGTCTGTCTGGCCCTGTGCCCTGCCCTGTACAGGGAACAAAACCAGTGCGACGCAAAAACCAGGCTGCATGGAGATCTCCATCATAAAATAAAATCTAAATATTTTCAGGTGGTGTCATTTTCCCTGATGCTATCAAGGTGCCTCTGAGAGAAGTTTTCTTCTGCCCCTCCAGTAACAGCAGGTTACCACCTATTCCTTGGGATGGTCGATGCCTTCCCGTACAGCCTCATGGGCAGCGCAGAGCCCGCCGGCTCCAAGAGCCGAACTGTCTTTACATTGAATTGGGCTGCAGTTCTGCCTCACCAGAAGAAAGACGTTGATCCCCACCTGGGGGACAGAATTTGTCACCAGGCAGTAAAATAAATGATGGATATTAACGCCAAATGCAATTATCCTTGGGCCATTCCCAAAGACAGTAAAGCATCTGTGATTCCTGGACTCTGGGAACGTTATCAGTGTCGGGTATGTCAATATATACTCCAGAGCATTCAAAGTCAAAACCTGTTTGGGAAACGGCTAAAGTGCAGGCAGAATAAGCATCTTCCAGTGCTACATATCTGAACTGGGACTTACGGAAAACCTGAAAATATGAAGTCATCAAGCTTGAAGTTTTGAACCTGGCACCACCTTTTCAAACCCATTTCCGAGCAGCTGCTTCCCTCAGCCACAAGCCGGGGATCGGGGCACCCTCACTAGCTGTGGGCTTTGCCTCTCCCCAGCGAACAAGGATTCACTACTTTTTTTTCCACGCTTGAGGCATCAGGAAGGAAAGGCACGGCGCCTTCCCACCCAAGCCTCCCTTAGCGCTGCGGATAATTGCCATCTGTTTTCCAGTTTGCTCATGATTAGGCAGGGGGGTTGGATAAAAACCTGCCGCATGCCGCACCAACCGGCTGGAAAACACCTACCTGCAACAGGTCACTAATACTAATCAGCTGTAACCTACTCCTTCCTTTCCAGGAGGGGGTGAAGGCGGTAGCTTTGCAGCTGCAGAGCCCCCAGTTCACCCCTGTCTGCTCTGCCGAGCGGCCCCGGCACATGTCCTCTGGCCGGGGCTGGGAGGGGGGCGATAGCCTTGGGAATAAATAGGCTGCAGCACAGGAAAAATTTCCAAAGAGGGTTTTTTCAGGAGGTTTTTAGGAAATCCCTGTTGCTTTCAGGAAGGCCTGGGCCCAGACCCTCTCTGGGAGATTTCTGGGGCTCGCTTTGGGCACGTGCCCGGGAAGATGAACAGCCGCATCTGGGAGATCTTAGGGATAGCCACAGCTTAGAAGAAAAGTGGTGATGAACAGTGCTGTCTTTGTGGATGAGCTGGGGGTGACTCAATCACAAAAACCCAAAGGAAAACTTTGGCAGGCCACAAAGGTGGGACCCAAGCAAAGCTATTAGATAGGGGAGCAAGGCAAAAATCAGGTGCTGAGGAAGGGGACAGGTTGCAGCCATGTCGGTGACTTGCCGAGAGTGACATGCCATTGAGGTTTTCTGTAAGATGATCTCTAGATTTATAAGCTACAAAGCTCTGTGTTGTAATGACACAATCAGTATAAAGGTGGTACCCTAAATTTTTGGCCGTTTTCATCAGTGTTAATTTTCCATACTTTAGTTGATCAGAACTTATTATGTAAAACAGGGTCAAGTCCCTGTAGTGGCTTCTAATTCCTGTGAAAATTTCCCCAATTATCCAAAACCCTAATCAGGAAAATATTCCATGCATATACAAGTCATTACTCAAATCCATGTGATCCTGGTCCTGGTCTACACTGACACGTAGTCAAAGCACCATCAATTTCACCGGCCAGGGGAGAACCAAGGAGATGCAACATGCACTGTATTAAGGGGTGACCTGCAACATGGGAAATATCACATAGGTTGATCCAAATGCGTTTCTGGCCTGCTTTTTGGGGAACTATGTCAGTATTTAATGGAATATAAATGTAAATCCTTAGAGAAAGTCATGATCCTTCTTATCATTTTTCTGCCTCAAGCCTAATAAAGAAGAGAGGCAGGAGCAGCTATGAAAATAAGAGATGCTACAAGATCTGTGCAGCAGCAAGGCATGACCGTAAAGCAAGGCCATGCTGCGTCCTGCCGGAGCCTCCATTTTAATGTGCAAGACCCCGCGGAGCTGGAACAGAGGCAGAACCATGAGTGTGGAAAATAAGAGTGATATAATACATGACGGCCATGAGAAGCGAGCTGCTTCCTGCATCCTATCAATCATTGCTTTGGCAAGACAGCTCCAAGCAAGAGAGTGCGTTATCAGTAGCGGAGCAGAAGATAAATGATGTTTGTAATACTTCATCGCGCTGAGGGTTAACAGCACAGTAAAACATCAGTGCGGCGTTATTACCTCCAAAACATAGCCGCGTGTCATATTGCACGGCACCTACTGAGGATTAAGCATCTCAATAAAGTCATCCTCTGACACAAAGTTGCTACAGCATTCATTACCGACTGCGCCGCCTAAAAGCAGCACAAGATACTGCATTCTAAAGCCGTGGTGCTGCCACTGGCCTGGGGGAGGAAGGCTTTCCCCGCTTGCAGCACGGGGCTCCTCACTGCAAGGAGCTTTTATTTTCATCGAGTAGCCCCAACAGCTCGAGACCAGAGTCCACGGCACTTTATAAACCCGCAAGACAAAATAGAAGTCCATCCTCAGGGGATGTTATAATCCCATTAAGTCAGACAAGGCCATGTATGGGGTGAGGGGCTGGCGGCGCTGGTCTTAAACAGTGAGAAGATGGCTTGCAGGGAAGGTCCTGATGGCATTTTGGGTGCCTGAAGCCAGTTGCCCCCTTGCAGATTGGCCATAGGCGCTGGCTGGACAGAAGTCCCTCCAAACTCACCAAAAAACTGAGCCAGCTGCACAGGGATCAATAGCAAACAAAGAGATAGTACTTTATTTGTCTTTCTGGATGCAGCATCTGCCACATAATATGTCAGGTATTTTGGCCAAGAGTGATGTGGCAACATGGAGCCTAGGGCTGAGGAGATCCCGTTTTAAAGAAATTAATCTCCTCTGCTGAGCCAGGATAACTCTGCAGAGGGCAGATGATGCTTTAGCTCAGGGGCCTTAGAAATAACAGGTTCCAGTTCTTCCAGGCTTCAGCAATTTTTCTGTCCCTGCCTAGGGTTTGTTGAACAAAACAAGCCACGTACAAGGCACACAGCTCGTCCCAGGGAACATTGCAGCTGAGCTGTCCTTGGCTGTGTGCCAGTCACGATGAAGAGATATTTAATTTATTTTAAGACAGAAGGTAAACGTGAGATCCAGAATAGCTCTGAGTGCTGTCTGTGTACTCACACATCGCTGCTGGCCCACCATCCTTGCAGGTACCCTCCCAGATCCAGCACCGTCTGGATCTGCCACAGACATTGTTGCAAATCTGGTTTTCCTTCCCCAAAATCGCTGTCCGTCATTCAGACGTCAGTGAGAGGCATTGGTTACTCATATCAATGATCGCATCAGCTACTTCGATGGGGCAAACTGCTGAATTCACAGCACGTCACATGCATGCAGGCAGACGTGCACACCTATTGCTTGCAGTTTCACCTGGATGCAAATGCTTTTCACTGCTGAGGAGTGACTTGCATGAGAAACCTCGGGTTCCCATCACTGCCCCGCATGAGCTGATGGAAACCAAGCACCAGGGACCTGCAAAATCCAAACTGTGCAGGAAACCATCCCTGCCCTCTCCACTGCCACTGGCAACTATGAGTTTGCTGTATGCCATTGAGGAGGTCAGCTTCAAGGTTTTCCAGTTGACCATTTTTCCTGGTAGTCCCATTCATTGAGGCAATCCCAGTCCTGCCCTGTCAGTCATATTTTCACCGCCAACCACAGAGATAACTTTCCAAAACCTTGCTTTTAAGTTACGGAGACCCAACGTCACATCTTAGCCGTGCAAAGATATGAACAACCGTATTTTTCGTATGTCTGAGGTTGAATCCGTTTGGAAGAGCACTGTGAGATGTAGGGGCTACTGGGCTGAGACTCGGAGGAACCCCCGGCATGGGGAAAAGGAAACAAGACCTTCAGCAAGGAAAAAAGTAAATTATAGCTCTTTTTCCACATCTTCACTATGCTTGCCTTCAACCTGGGGTTAATAAAAGGCATTGAAATATAGCCACATTATAGCCCAAAATAAGTCCAGGAAAGAAATTAAGCTGTCCCTTAGGAAAAGGCAAATGCCTGGGTGCTGTTTGAAAACTAGAGGCAAAATTATCCTCCGTGGCTGGGGTATGGCAGCGGGTGGCCACAGCACGAAGAGGGGAACCCCCCTCACTCTTCCTGCTGTGGCCACCCGGGGAAGGATAGCTAGATTTTGGGAGAAGAGCCTCTCAGAGGTGAAAAATGTTTTCTCAGCATTCAGAAAAAAATAGGCGAATTGGGATGGCAGCCTCCACCTTTCACTACTGCACAGCTGATACTTCTCCTACTCGCCGTAAAGCGACCTTTTAATTATGGAGTCAGCTCAACAAAATTAGAATAAACGCTGCCGGAGCTTAACGCTGACCAGATCCCCTTTACTGCCAATTTTCCTCCAAAATGAATAGCCGGCCGTCACCGTCTCTGCCATGACTGGCTCTTGCCTGGCTCTCCTCCATTTGCTGCTTGCATTGGCATGGCCGACTGCCTTAAAAATAGCAAAATCAGCCAATTTTTCCCTTCTCCTGTATGACTCATTCATCACAATGTTGGTTGATCCTCACTTGTTTCCCAAAATGCCTGCATGCTGGTGTCCAAGTTATCACCAACAGGATTTTTATGAAATACTTTTAAGCAAAGCGTCAGTGGCTTTGCCCAACCTCTAATAAATATCTGCTTAAGATGGAACTGAATCCAGCAGGTTTTACCCCAAACTCCCAATTCAGCAAGGCACTTAAGACCACACTTAAATTATTTTATATTAAATTATTTTATAAAGCGGGATGAACAACTGAGCTGGGGCCTTGGGTCTCTGGCACATTCAGCAGTTCCCAGGCTGTTTGCCCAATGCTTGCTCACAAAATAGCAGTAACAACTGTAATATAACTCACTTTTTCAGAGGCAGGGGAAAAACCCAAGCGCACACATTTTCCTTCTTACACGAGGTGGGAACCAGACCAGTAAGTAGTTTCCTGTAGCCATTTGCAAGATATGATTTAGGATTTATTTTTTTTATATATATAATGGCTAAAGAACTGTAGAATGAAAAGCCTTTTGCAAATACTCCAGCATTTAGAAAAAGCCGACTAAAATGTATTCCCACCACCCAAAGGATGAGTGCTCAGCTTAGGGGAAGTGCAGAGGGGTGGAGGACAGGCTCCACGGCCACCAAGGACCAGCACAGCATCGCCAGCACCAGCAGATCCAGTCCAGCTGGGCCTTTGCTGACCACCTTTACACCTCGCTATACAAGGGGAGAAAGTTTTGTGAACAAAATCCATGTTCACAACCTGCCAGGCATGCAGTCCAGAGCTCCGTAAGTCCCATTTAATAGCTAATAAAATTCAAACCAAAGAGCAGACTCCTGTTGGTTACATAAATATGAAGCCACTGTGAAGTTTTCCATGCAAACTTTGCTGGACTGGTGACAAGTTGTCACGCAGACATGAGTACAAAGATCCCGCAGATCCCTGGGTTTCTTGCCCATATATAATGATAGCGCCTGCCTTTGCTGTCCTCATATTCACTTATAGAAACGCCTTGCCTGGAAGTTGGCAAGTACTCATCTACCCATCAATACCAGCCCATCACTGCCTTATAAACAGGTAGCTCAGATTGTGCAAAATTTCTTGTCAGATATTTCTTCCGTGTTCAACTTGGCTCCTAAGCGTGGAAATTTTGTACCTCTCTCTTCTCCATGCCTCACTGTCCCAGCAATACCACTCAGGTCACCTGCCCAAATAGCAGGAGCACATTGCAGCACACGAGCAGAGCTAAATCCATCCACCGCAGCCTTTTGGCGTAACACCTGCTGGAAACCCCTCTCAAAGCTTTCTCGATCTTACTTGCTGAGTCAAACCAGCCACGGCAAACCACCCCCCTTCTCTTCCACCCTGGATGCTAACGCTAAAGGAGGCCAAACCTTGCAAGCAGCAGGTCTGAGCAGTGACTCGCTCCAGGAAGGTCTGGGGACTTTGGGAGCTGCCCTCATTCAACCAGATGAAATAATGTAGCCCCAGTGAGCTTTAAACATCTTAAAACCACCACAGATGTATAAACATCAGAGATCACCGACACATCCACTGGCATCCTGGATAAGAAAAAGGGCAATTTTCAACGTAACGGGAGCCCAGTGTGCAGCCGTGGTGGCAGCAGCATCCGTGAATGAGATATGCTTCCTATATCATGTTACAGGAACTATTATTATATTTCCTAATTCCCAGCTGTGTATGCCCCCTGCATCCCCGTGGCTCCCCTCCCTGCCCTGGGGAGGCCGGGTGGGCTGAACAGCAGCTACCAGTGTCTCGGCCCTGGCGGTGGAAGATGCACCCGATTTTCCAGTTTGCTCTGACCACCACTTGCAGCCTCATGGCAAAACGCATCCAGTTTTTCTTTGCTGGGTGCAGGAAAACACACTCCTGAGGGGTTTCTCTTCCCTTCGCTGTCGCATTTGTTCAGCAAAAAGAGAGAGGGCACTTGTGTTGGTGAAAGCAGTGGGAAGTAGATTTGGGTGGAGGGGAAGACAGCAGGAGACTGCAAATTTTCTAAGCCTCAGCAGAAACATCACTAAGGTGACTACAATGATGCTCCCCATCACTAAATGCAACAGCACATCTGCAAAGTGGGAAGAATCTTTTGACTGTCTAGCTTTGCATAGAAGATGCTGCAAGGGGCCTGTGCTTGTGACTGCTCCCTAAAAAACCCAGCCTGAACGAGTAATTGAAATTACAGCATCACAGGGTACCGGCTTTCCCAGACAAGAGAATTTTGTCAGCTAAAGAAATGCGATGAGGCCACCAGTGACCCGTCCAGGATCTCTGGTGCAAATTCTTCCTTTGAAAAAGGATGAGCAAGTCACGGCCACATTAACACCCACAGCCCAGGCTTTCTGGCAGCAGAGATCCGGGCTGTGGCTGTAAAGCCGTACAGCAACTGCCAAAACTGCAAATGGGCAGAGAAAAGGGTACCAAAACACATCCCGCTTGCCACTGCCGCCACTGCCAACCCAAAACCCACCAGCCGCTGCTGATAAGCCATGTCCGTATGCGACCTCAATGGGTTTTGCCGTGCAATGTCTCGGCGTTGCAGAAGTCTCTTGCAAACTTTGGCATCCCTCCCTGCCAAAAGCCAGCCCTCTACTTCGTGCTCCTGCCTCTCCGCCTGGGGAAGCATGAGCTGGGGTGCGGCTGTGGCTCAGCTCTGCTTTGGGTTTGGGTTTGGTTTTTTTTTGGTTTGTTTGTTTTTTGGACATACGCAGGTAGGGAAACATTTAACCTACAGTAGATATCAAGGGGAAAGTTTCTTTAAGACTGTAAGTCTAAAGAATTGATGAGGAGGAAGGGGAAGAGAAGTGCACGCTGTGGTTTTCTTGCACACACACATCCCGTTGAAGTCATGTTATTTATACAGTACCTAAAACCCTCTGAAATAATGTCAAGCTTTCTGTTGTCTCGTATTAGATTCCCGACCCACAGGTGGGGCTAAGACCTGCTTTGGGAATGCAAGAGTGTAATGGTACTGAAATACCTCTCGGAGCAGTATTTATGGGTGAGGGAAAGAGAAAAGCCTTCAGCGACTGCTGCTGCCCAAAGCTCGGTGAAAACACAGGGAGGTGACCTGGTGTCGGGGGGACAGAGAGGTGGCCTTGCTGGCTTCATGGGGAGAAACCTCCCCCATGGCATGGCTGCCTCTTTCCCACTCATCCCCCTTGCTCTCCCCCTGACAAGTCAGGGTGTCAAGCAGCGCGTACAAATCCCTCCTTACACTCCTCTGTCTTCCTCAAAAATAGTTTTTGAGGAGTTTCTTTTCATCCTTGTCCCATTTTCAAGCCTAGATAACCAGTGCCCGGTTTGCACTTGAAATGTTTAAAGAATTACCCCTACCTGTAGGACGGAGGAGTGCAGTAGCTGCTATCTCAGATGTCCGATTCACTTACTGGAGATGCAGCAGCCTTCCCGGTGTCCCAGCGAGCCACAAGGCTGCAGCCATCAGCAATGCAGTTGTTATTTTTTGTACACGTTGGACTGAGCTCCGGAAAACCATCTTTCACATTCATGATCCTCTGGAGGAGGAGGAAGGAGGAAAAAATAAGAAAAAAATGGAGCCCACCAACCCGGGGTCCCACAGACCAGCACGGCAGCTCAGACAGCAGGAGCAGCAGAGAGGTGCAACTGGGCTGTCCCCGCTCTGCGTGAGGGTCCCCTCGTCTCTGCCACCTCCACCTTGAGGATCATGTAGAAAATGGGTAATGGGAGACGGGCACCTGCGATGAGACCTGCTGGCCCTGTGCCTGCCTGCGGGGCTGTGCGCTTGGAAAGTTCGAGTGCATCCCAGAGGTGTCTGGATCCAAACTCACCTTGGGAAGCCAGGGTGAAGGAACTTGCAATTTAATAAATTTGTCTTTTCTTTTTGAAAAGCTGCTGGGATGTTTTTTTTGTTCATGCACAAGAAAAATACTGTCTGCACTGGAGCTGGAAGGGAGGACGCAGCATCACAGCTGGTGCTGCAGCGCAGTGCAGCCCCCTCCAACGTGTACAGTACCCAACACCTTTTTTCCCCTCCCAGGATATCTGTCTCATTTGGTTGATGGGGTGGCTTTACAGGGGTGTAAGACTAATATTGCCCAGGGAATTGTAAATCGTTGTCCTGATTGTTCAGGTGCTCACCCTTCAGTGCAAATAGTCTATTCACATGCAACATCTGTCAAAGGCATCAGCAACCGACACATCCACACCTTCTGTCTCCCCCATGAGTATGTCTGGTTGAAGGACCTCTGCTAGGAGGCAAGGACCTTGCAGACGTTGCACTTCATTACTTGGATCTCCCGATCACCTCTTTCAAACCAGCTTTCCTCTCCCCTGACCCCATTAACCAGCCTGCTGGCACGTCTAGGGGAAGCCTCCAAAAAGTCATGTCACAGTAGGATGTTGGTTCAAGAAACAAAGGCAGCATGAAGCCCTGGCTCCTTGAGCTGCTCCACCAGCAGGTTGCAGGGTAGGTGCTCCTGCACAGGGAAGCTCTTTAAAAACATTAACTCTGCTTCAGAGTGATGGCTAGAGGATGGGCACAGTGGATGTTGGAACTCCAGAAGGGTTTTTCTCTGCTTGGTGTTTCGTTTGCTGTTAGAGAGATGACAGGTTGATCCTACCTTGGCAATGTGCTGTTTCTGTCTTGCGAGTAAATCCCTTTTGTTTCCTTCGTTCTGATGCCCCATAGGCAAGGACCATCACATCCTACTCTATCTAGATGATGAAGAAATGAATTTGGGCTGAGGAAATGGATGAAGAGCCGCTTCATCTCAGTAGCCAGCTCAAATGGCATGATTTGTTTCTCACTTCACAATGTGAGGGTGCGTCATGCTGGTTTCTGCTCTCCAGTACTGGGCATGCTAATGTACTTGAAACTGAAGTAGGCTCCTCCAAGCTTAGAATCGCTCTGATTGCCATAGCCTCTGCAATCTTGAGTAACTATCATTGCCAAGAGCTCCTCAGAGCTAAGTGTAAGGACCACCAAAGCTACAGTGCTACAAAGCAGTCCTTCTCCCCCTCAAATCCCCTCTGATGGGCTCCTGCATTTCTGACCCCAAGCACTGCTGGGAGAGCAGGGAGGAGGAAGTCGGTTCCAAATACAGGAGCAGGGTAAAGAGCTTTGGCATCCTTTCCCCTGTTTCGAGGCTGTGGCTCTAAGGCACCGGTTTGTCCTGCTCATTGCAGCATGTCCTAACTCCACTGTNGGGACAGAGAGGTGGCCTTGCTGGCTTCATGGGGAGAAACCTCCCCCATGGCATGGCTGCCTCTTTCCCACTCATCCCCCTTGCTCTCCCCCTGACAAGTCAGGGTGTCAAGCAGCGCGTACAAATCCCTCCTTACACTCCTCTGTCTTCCTCAAAAATAGTTTTTGAGGAGTTTCTTTTCATCCTTGTCCCATTTTCAAGCCTAGATAACCAGTGCCCGGTTTGCACTTGAAATGTTTAAAGAATTACCCCTACCTGTAGGACGGAGGAGTGCAGTAGCTGCTATCTCAGATGTCCGATTCACTTACTGGAGATGCAGCAGCCTTCCCGGTGTCCCAGCGAGCCGCGAGGCTGCAGCCATCAGCAATGCAGTTCTAATTTTTTGTACACGTTGGACTGAGCTCCAGAAAGCCATCTTTCACATTCATGATCCTCTGGAGGAGGAGGAGGGAGGAAAAAATAAGAAAAAAATGGAGCCCACCAACCCGGGGTCCCACAGACCAGCACAGCAGCTCAGACAGCAGGAGCAGCAGAGAGGTGCAACTGGGCTGTCCCCGCTCTGCGTGAGGGTCCCCTCGTCTCTGCCACCTCCACCTTGAGGATTGTGTAGAAAATGGGTAATGGGAGACGGGCACCTGCGATGAGACCTGCTGGCCCTGTGCCTGCCTGCGGGGCTGTGCGCTTGGAAAGTTCGAGTGCATCCCAGAGGTGTCTGGATCCAAACTCACCTTGGGAAGCCAGGGTGAAGGAACTTGCAATTTAATAAATTTGTCTTTTCTTTTTGAAAAGCTGCTGGGATGTTTTTTTTGTTCATGCACAAGAAAAATACTGTCTGCACTGGAGCTGGAAGGGAGGACGCAGCATCACAGCTGGTGCTGCAGCGCAGTGCAGCCCCCTCCAACATGTACAGTACCCAACACCTTTTTTCCCCTCCCAGGATATCTGTCTCATTTGGTTGATGGGGTGGCTTTACAGGGGTGTAAGACTAATATTGCCCAGGGAATTGTAAATCGTTGTCCTGATTGTTCAGGTGCTCACCCTTCAGTGCAAATAGTCTATTCACATGCAACATCTGTCAAAGGCATCAGCAACCGACACATCCACACCTTCTGTCTCCCCCATGAGTATGTCTGGTTGAAGGACCTCTGCTAGGAGGCAAGGACCTTGCAGACGTTGCACTTCATTACTTGGATCTCCCGATCACCTCTTTCAAACCAGCTTTCCTCTCCCCTGACCCCATTAACCAGCCTGCTGGCACGTCTAGGGGAAGCCTCCAAAAAGTCATGTCACAGTAGGATGTTGGTTCAAGAAGCAAAGGCAGCGTGAAGCCCTGGCTCCTTGAGCTGCTCCACCAGCAGGTTGCAGGGTAGGTGCTCCTGCACAGGGAAGCTCTTTAAAAACATTAACTCTGCTTCAGAGTGATGGCTAGAGGATGGGCACAGTGGATGTTGGAACTCCAGAAGGGTTTTTCTCTGCTTGGTGTTTCGTTTGCTGTTAGAGAGATGACAGGTTGATCCTACCTTGGCAATGTGCTGTTTCTGTCTTGCGAGTAAATCCCTTTTGTTTCCTTCGTTCTGATGCCCCATAGGCAAGGACCATCACATCCTACTCTATCTAGATGATGAAGAAATGAATTTGGGCTGAGGAAATGGATGAAGAGCCGCTTCATCTCAGTAGCCAGCTCAAATGGCATGATTTGTTTCTCACTTCACAATGTGAGGGTGCGTCATGCTGGTTTCTGCTCTCCAGTACTGGGCATGCTAATGTACTTGAAACTGAAGTAGGCTCCTCCAAGCTTAGAATCGCTCTGATTGCCATAGCCTCTGCAATCTTGAGTAACTATCATTGCCAAGAGCTCCTCAGAGCTAAGTGTAAGGACCACCAAAGCTACAGTGCTACAAAGCAGTCCTTCTCCCCCTCAAATCCCCTCTGATGGGCTCCTGCATTTCTGACCCCAAGCACTGCTGGGAGAGCAGGGAGGAGGAAGTTGGTTCCAAATACCGGAGCAGGGTAAAGAGCTTCGGCATCCTTTCCCCTGTTTCGAAGCTGTGGCTCTAAGGCACCGGTTTGTCCTGCTCATTGCAGCATGTCCCAACTCCACTGTTCACCGAGCAGCTTGTTAAGGGAGGAGTTGTGGTCACCACTGGCTGGGACTATGATGCACGTAAGCAGGATTTCACACTGCAGATACCCTATGTTGAAAACAAAAAATGGAGTCTTTAGTGTCAACACAGACAAGTTCATTTCTTGTATCTAAGGGTATGGCTATGCCAGCAAGCAACTGCCATCATGAAACTAGAAGGATGAGGGTGGTGCAGGAGGCTAACAACACATGGCAGTGTGGGACATCCAACCTCTGAAAGTGATACCACATTTGAAGACACTACTTGGCATTAAAACCATCACGAGTGCAAAACCCACTTGCACTCGGGGGGGATTAGAACATTTTCCTGTAGCTTGAACTGCAGCTCAGCTGTGACTCTTTCCCAGCAGCTCAAAAAAAAGGGGAATTGCCAGACACTTCAAAAACTGAAGACAGAAAAGAAAGCAGCCACTAGCCTGAGTTTTGGGGACCGAACCATTAGCTTGAGCTGCCAAAGAAGAACAGAGAAACCGCCAGGGAGGCTCTGGGAAAAGCCTGCAGGGGAAAGGCCAAATTACTGCCGCTGCTGCCCAGTGGAGCTGAGGGATGGATGCCCAGGGCGAAGCTGCAGGCATGCCTCAAGGCCAGAGGGTTTCGTTCCCCTGCTTCAGGAGCTGTCTTGCACTTAAGTGCCATTCTGGAGCTGCGCTGGAGCAAGCTGCAGGGTCAGGAAACCCACCCCGAGGCCATCCCTCTGACACTTCTCCCCCGAGGGCATCCCTCTGAGGCTGCCACCTTGGCACTGGGTCCTTCTGCACCTACAGCATGGCTCCACAGAGCATCCAACGCCAGCATCCTCCCTCACCCCCAGCACAGCATGCTGAAGCTAACTCACCTCTGAGGTGTGCTTTAGTGAGCTGTGCTTCAGCTGATTAAACTAATTATTACTCCAGGCTTAATGAAGTCATTCACCACTCGACTTTATTATAGCCGTTATTTACCTTCTCTAGGTGGCAAGAGGTTCACCTGGAAAGCCCGTGGCGTTAGCCTGGGTGAAGGGAAGGCTGTAGCCAGGCGTGTGGTCCTCAGCTGCTGAGAGCATCCTCGTGCCAGCCCTGAAACACAGTCAGGGGCTGTGCCGCTGCGGGCAGTGCTGCCACCAGCCTGGGTACAGTGCTCAGGGTCCACAGGCATCTTTGGACACCATCTTTCTGGGTGACTGCAGACCAGGGTTTTGACATAGTCCTTTCCCAAAAGCTGGCTTGATGAATTACAACTCCTCCTTCACTGAGAGCCGTTTGGGTGGATGGGTGGCTGGAATGGCTCGGAAAGGATAAAAATTAGTCCATGGCTCATTAACCTGACTGATTACTGCTCATCTGGAGCACAGGAGTCTGCTCCCCCAGGCCAGGAAGAGCAAACTCCTCATTTTAGGCACCAAAAAGGCCTTCCGTGGTGTCCTGCTGGAATAACTGCGGCCACTAAGCAGTAAATCCACTTCCAGGAGAAAACGCTCAGGAGTCTGCAGGGATTCATGACTGTATTACAGAGAAATGAGCCAAAAAAGAAATAAATTTGAAAGCTACAGGCTTTTAGGAAAATAAATATTTTTTCTGCTTCCCTCTTGGAAAGAGTGGAAAAAAGAAACATTTAGGCAAATAATTCTATTACTATTTACATAAAACATAGGTAGATATTTGCTCCATAATGTGTAAGCTGAAGAATAAATAGGCTGCACCACCCCCACCCCCCCAAAAAAAAAAAAAAAAGAAATACCAGGGGCAAGTGCCAAAAATCCCTCTAAAAGTCTCCTGGCCTGGCACAGACCCAGACCAAGGAGGAGATGAAACCACCCTGCTGTTATCCCCTTGGAAATGGTTCATATTAGCAGTGGGGGTCTTCTCTCCTCCCTGAAGCCACCTGTGGACAATTCCCATCAGAGCCAGCTGGAGCAGCTCACCTAGGTTTGCTCCCCTTGAATTGAAAACCAGCTTTGCAATCAACTCGATTGGGGCCAGTTGAAGCATTATGCTCCTCTTACTGATGTTATAGTTTTTAAAGACGGCCATGCTGATTTACCTGCCAACATCCATCATGTCCCAGTGGTCTGCCAAGGTTTCCATGCGTCCTTGGTCCTGGGAACAGAAGTGATGGGCACAAGTGCCCAAGGAAGAAAAGCTGAGAGGTTTTCTCTGTCTCTTTCTTTTTTTTTTGTTTAAAAAAAAAACCCTTTTCTGCTTAAGCTGAAGGAAAATTTGAATTTGTGGCCAACCCACCTGTTTACAGTGGCAAACCTGGACCCCTCTCTGCGCAACGCTGGCCATCACGAGTTGCAATGAAACACGAGCTTTCAGGAGGTCTCATTTATCTTATCCCTTCTGTAACAACAAAAAGCATTCCTGGTGTTTCGCTGGAGTCTGTTGAAGTATTTAAGAAGTTGAAGTCATCGACCACAATTTCTGACAGTATATCCAAAGCAGGTTATCGTCTCTCTCTATGAAGTGTTGCATTGCTGAATTATAACAAATGCTGATGCCTTTGGGGGCAATAAAAATAACTTCAGTAAGCGACAGAAAATGAATTATTATAATTCAGAATAATTCTTGGTAGAAAGCAGACATTTTTTAATTACAATCATAACCGCTTTTTGATTCTGAGATAAGAAATGGTTGCCATAGTGACCCAGTCCTTAAAGATAATTTTTGCCCAATGCTGTATAAAACACTATATGATACCTGCCTTCACAGAAAGCAATTTAGGAAGATGAGTTTTCCAAATGTTAGGCCTTGAATATGAAAAAGCAACGTAGGGTATATGGAAAAAGAATACCCTTTTGCATTCTGCCTGAAGAGCCTTATACGCATATTTCCCTGCAACTACACTCATAGATGTTGTCTCAGATTTGGTGCAAGCTACAAATCTTGCTCAGTTTTCAAGCACATGTAGACCCTGCAGAAGAATTTCAAACCCCCATGGAGAATCAGAAAAAATGGAGAGAAGAAATCAGAGACATGTTTGTCCTGCAGAACAAACCACCCACTATTTCCTACCATCAGGGGGGTTAAAAAAATGTTTTTACTTACTTTGAACAGTCTTTATATGTATTTCTCTGATAGACTATCTACCAGCACTTCCCTGTGAAGATTTTGGGAAACATATTTTGAAGTCACAACCATTGCTATAGTCAAGCAAAGGCACATTCTGTTGCACGAAGTGAAATGCAATCCTCAGCGAGACTAGTATGAAGTATTATTAGTCAATAATATCATCTTTTGGGGGTTTCTTTTGTCAATCCTTGCCTGTCTTCCTGAATCCCTCTTGCGGATTTAGAGGGACTGGTCTGCAGGGTTGCGTTGGGGATGCTCCCTGTCCCAAGCCATCTGGGGAGCTGGGTGCTGCGCTCCCTCCCATCGATAACCTGCTGCCCATCCTTGGCAGCAGCGAGGGCCGTGCAGCCCTCTTTCTCTTGGGTCCCCCTGGTAGTGCAACCAACTTACCTGTGGCCAGGCTCCCTGTGGACAACCACAGCCAGTGTCATGGGGCTGAAGGACTGGGCTAGTTGCTGGACCTCTGCCACCTCGTGGAGTCACATTGTTTGCCTGCACAGAGCTCGAAATCATTTTGGTTACTAAAGACGGTGAGTCAAAGAGAGAGAGGCAGCACCGACCCAACTGGGGTGGCAAGTGGCTTTTCTCATGTCATTGTAGAGTTTCTTGTCATCAGCCCTGCAGCATGCTACTTGGGTATACAAGATCCTATATTAAATTCACCCTGCTTAAATTACTTTATGACGTTTGCTCTGATCCCCAGGGTACCCCTGATTTGGGAGAGTACAGAGGTGACAACACCTGGCTAGTGAACCATGGGTTTCTCACTTTCTGAGGTGTCCTCCCCTTCCAAAAAATGCTGCTGAACCTTAGTCATCATGTGAAAATCCCAATGCTGTAGCTCCAGTTGATTAATATACCAAGCCAGATCAACTGGGGCTTGGTTTAGGCCGTTGGCTTTAATTAACCTTTTAGTTTTGGAAGTTAATAGATGCAAACTTCTTCCTTCCTGAAATGGCAAGGGAGTGTGTGTGTGTGGGGTGTTTCAGAGGCAGTGCCACCACCTTGCTTCAAAGCTGGCCCACATGGGAGGAGATAAAACAGGTATGTGGCCTTTTCAGCTTTCAGCTGAGATGTGCAGAGAAGGTACAGGAGATTTCTCTCCCTCCCACCATGGAGTGATGAATATTTTTCAATAGCAGCTTTAATTAAAAAGTGTTGAGGCTTACAATAAATGTCTCCCGGTCCCCTGCTGCGATTGTCTAGCAGCGATGAGGAAGATCAAGCCTGATCGCCTTGAAATGCCCGACTTGCTAAAAGCTGCCCCTCCTTTCCCTCAGTGCTCCCTCCTCCCTCGCCCCTGATAACATGCCAAACCCTTACCTCGAGCCCATCACTCCCAGCTCCCGTGAAGCTCTTCCCCTTCTAAAACGCCTGTGAGCTTAAGGACAATCGCAAGAATACGGTGATATAAACTGGTGTGTTCAAAATTTAGGCTGCAGAACAGAGGAAACTTTAATTAGTGGTGTGAAGACCTTAAGCAACCCCTCGGGGAGTGCACCATCACCACGATCATTACCATCACCATCGTCTTCATCACCACCTACCTTCCCCACTGAAAAAGCAAACTGTCTCCAGAGGGAACGAGGAGCCAACAGCAGCTTCTGGACCCAGGGACCTGACGTGAGCTGGCAGCAAGCATCCCCGTCAGTCACAGGCAGGTACACGGCACTTCACCAGTGAGTGCCAACGGCATCTACCCGTCCATATTTTTGGAAGAAAGCATCGTGATGAAAGCAGAGGTCTTTTCTCTAAGTGCCTGCAGGGCCAGGTGAGACCTACACATTTCCCAAGCTCTGGTTCCGCTGCTTGCGAACATCTCCATCTGCCAGCTGGCCACGGCGCTTCGCAGCTCAGGGGCTGTCACTGCTGAAATATCCTTTCCCACATGGGAGCCCTGAACAGGGGCTTCACATCTTGCATTTCTCCTTGAAAAGTTCTTCTATTTTGTTGGTGGGGTTTTCAGTTTTGGGGGATGGAAACTTGTCTATTCTCAGGGAAAAATAAACTGGCACGGACTTCAAGCGCCGTTACCTACCCACTGCCGCTGGATGCAGTGCACCCAGGGTTGACCTAAAGGGCATTTGTAATCAGAATGCCAAATTTTTCTCTTCTTGGGGAGAAACAAATATGAAAGATGGTTGCACCAGTACGTTGACATTTCTGGTCTATTTGGATTAAAAGATAGAAGTTTGCTGCAAGTTGTCCTATACAAAAAACACTGCTTTCTTCTGTAAAGCAANATTTTGTTGGTGGGGTTTTCAGTTTTGGGGGATGGAAACTTGTCTATTCTCAGGGAAAAATAAACTGGCACGGACTTCAAGCGCCGTTACCTACCCACTGCCGCTGGATGCAGTGCACCCAGGGTTGACCTAAAGGGCATTTGTAATCAGAATGCCAAATTTCTCTCTTCTTGGGGAGAAACAAATATTGGTTGCTGGTTGCACCAGTACGCTGACATTTCTGGTCTATTTGGATTAAAAGATAGAAGTTTGCTGCAAGTTGTCCTATACAAAAAACACTGCTTTCTTCTGTAAAGCAACTTTTTAATAGTAATTTTTAGGATTGGAATCATTTAGTCCTCTATTGCAGTTTATGGATTTCATAGTTTGTATATTTGGTAAGTTATACATTTACTTCTTCCAAGAAATCTCATGGAAGTTCAATTCAAACAGCTGCTTTGATTTTGTTTGGTTGTTTTACACCTGCTCCATGCAAACGGGCCTTTGCCAAACCCCTTAAGCCAAACGTAAAGCTGATATGAACAGAAGTCTCCTGGATGGGGGGGGCTGGCAGCCAAGCGGGGGACAGGTCCCCGGTCCTACCCCATCACCTCCAGGCAGCCCACGTGTCCCGGAGTGGGGAGGAAGCTGCTGCCTCTTCAGAGATGTTTTACCCAGAAAACTCCTGCTGCGGCCCCCACCACGCTGCTCCCAAAAGCACCGACAGGTTTCTGTGCCTCTTGGCGCAGCCGCAGGACAAGCTGGGGTGGTAGCCCCTGTACATTGCCGCTCTGGCAGTATCTAAACTCTCTCCAGGAGAGTGAGAAACTGTTCACACCAGTTGCTCGAGCAAGCAACGCAGCTGGGGAAAAAAAAAAATAATTGCAAACACTTCCTTCTCGATAACCAACCTGTTTTCAGAAGATAGCCCCCAAAAATTTTCCTTTTCAAGCAAGAGCCCAGCAAACACTCCAGCAACAAAATAAAATAAAAGAAAAATCAAATCACGCCCATGAGACAGATGTGGTGTGAAATGCAGGTTGAGATCTACTCCTCAGAGCATCTCCCAGGGGAAATGACATAAGGAAAAAACAACCCCAAAACCCCACCAACAAACAGTGGGGTGGAAACAAGACACCAAACTGCCTCAGGGAAGGAGAGCAAAAGCTGAAAGCGTTATGGTTTAGGTTGGCACGTTATTGTGAATACAAATAGCTGTTACCTAGCTCGTTTCGCATCTGTGTTATGAGGTAACTATGGTAAAATGGACGGATGGAGCATTTTAGTCAAGCCCAGTTGTCTTTGGGCATGGCAGTAGGTTTATAAATGGCTGTCAGGGAACAGAAATGGTTTCTTTGCACACAAAAATGCTCAGCATGCCTGGTTGCAATTCTCAGTTAAGGGACTCCAGATCTTATAATCACGTGTCTGCTCCCTCCGTCTCTGCCCCAGGGCTGAACTTCATTAACGCTTTGGGCTGTTTCCCTTTTCCCACATCAAGACATCAAATCCCTCCAGAAAAACGGAGACCTCATTGAGTCTTTTTGCTGTCGTGTTCATATCCAGAACTAACTCAAAGCAAATTCAAAGCCCTCCCTCCCCTGCACATCTGCTGAATAAATGACCTGAAAAAGTAAAGTCTCCATCCTGCAGAATCACCTCCCTGGGCTGGGCTGCTCGCTGGCCCTCACTGCTTTGTGCTGCCTGATGGAAGTCACGCTTGTTCTTTGCACCCCGGCATCACACCGGTGTTGGGGTGGCAAACCAGGGAGGGTTGTGCTGCTTCGCTGCCTTTACAAAGGCCAGTGAAGCTCCTGGTTGATGTTTCTCACGACGAGAGAGATTCATATGGCAGAGTCTTTTCTAGTGCCCTGCTGGAGCAGCTCATGGGCTGGGAAAACCCGAATCCACCTTCTGTGACACCTACCTCCTATGGCCAAAACCAGCAGCACTATTTTTACGGCTCCACACAACCCAACAGCATATTGATACAGTGATGGCTGTCAACATCCTGGTGGTCTCTGCCTGCAAAGATGAAATACCACCTGGCAGCATGGGCCGCGTGTACCGAAAGGCAAAAATGATTACTCTTTTTTTTTTTTTAAGATCTCACAAAGTAATAAGGATGTGAGATTGTTGAAGCATTTCAGCCTCCATCCATCCTTTGAAGGCATTTCGGGGAGGCTGTAGAGCGGGTAGCAGGAGGCAATGCCAGTTGAAGTCTGCGCGCCAGCTGCCATCCCCTGCAGTGCGGTGAAACAAAGGCAAGAAATTGTTGGCTTGTTGAGTGTCTAGAAATCTGCTTGGGGAGTACGGCACAGAAAAGAAGCCCCAACATAACCAGAGGTGATGTTCTTACAAGGAACATTACCTTCCCAGCCAGGTATTAAAATGCATTATTAAAAGACATCGGCTTGCCAAACCGGCTTTTGCTTCCTAATGGGCCACTGGGGTCCCACGTGAGCCCGGCCCTCCCTGCCCGGGTGCGGATACGTCTGGGACACTGAGCTGCTTTGGTGCGCCCCTCCCTCTGCAAGAGACGTTCATGTTGGTTTTCCACAGCACAAAGCTACGCCGCCTCTGGTTTCCCCATGATCTGAACTCCTCTGCTGCCCTGGTGTCAGGGCCAGTACCGGGGCTTGTGCCTTGCCACCACCCCTGGGACTGGCGCCTTGCCACCAGCACGCTGCGGGAAGCATTGCTGGCAGCCAGTTTTGTCCACGGTAAAACCAGTTCAGTGTCGGGTCTTCCCTCCCCACCATCTGCTGGAAGACAGAGGGTGGCTGGTTTTGTGACTTGCTCATATAAAAGCAGAGGTTGCTGAACCCAAATCCTGTGCGGTGTTGTTCGGAGGCTGGGCAGAGGAACTGCTAATGTGGCAGGACTGAGATGGTGGTAAGATAACTTCCTTTTGAGGAGAAAAGGAGGCAGAAAGGGGCAGGTAGGCACAGTATCCATTTAACCCAGACCGTCACCGCCCATCCTAGTTTGTCTGACGTGGCTCAACATTAAAGGACAATAGGTTACAATAAACAACAGGAACATATCCCAGTCTTTAGTGGCTTTGCTTCTTCACTCCCCATTTCTCTACCTCCTGCCCCTGAGCAGCACAGGGAGACGGGGAATGGGGGTTGTGGTCAGTTCATCACACGTTGCCTCTGCCACTCTTTCCTCCTCACAGGGAGGACTCCTCACACTCTTCCCCTGCTCCAGCATGGGGTCCCTCCCACGGGAGACAGTCCTCTACAAAATTCTCCAGCCTGAGTCTTTCCCACGGGCTGCAGTTCTTCACAAATTGCTCCAGCATGGGTCCCCCCTTTCACCAGGTGCAGTCCTTCAGGAACAGACTGCTCCAGCGTGGGTCCCCCAAGGGGTCACAAGTACTGCCAGCAAACCTGCTCCAGCGTGGTCTTCTCTCTCCATGGGTCCACAGGTCCTGCTAGGAGCCTGCTCCAGCATGGGCTTCCCACAGGGTCACAGCCTCCTTCAGGCATCCACCTGCTCCAGCATGGGGTCCTCCATGGGCTGCAGATGGATATCTGCTCCACTGTGGACCTCCATGGGCTGCAGAGGGACAGCCTGCCTCACCATGGTCTTCACCACGAGCTGCAGGGGAATCCCTGCTCCAGCGCCTGGACCACCTCCTCCCTCTCCTTCACTGACTTTGGTGTCTGCAGAGTTGTTTTTCTCACATATTCTCACTCCCCTCTTTGGCTGCATTTGCCCAGGTATTTTTTCCCCCCTTCTTAAATATGTGATCTCAGAGGTGCTACCACCATTGCTGATGGTCTCAGCCTTGGCCAGTGGTGGGTCCATCTTAGAGCCAGCTGACATTGGCTCTATTGGACATGGGGGAAGCCTCTAGCAGCTTCTCACAGAAGCCACCCCTATAGCTCCCCCGCCACCAAAACCTTGCCACGCAGACCCAATACACATTGATTTCTGTTTAATTTGCAGGACTTCAGGCCTTAAATGTGTTTTCCTGGGCATTAAACCTGCAGAGCAAAGCAGGAGCAGGGCCTATGTGAGCCGTGATGAGCCGCTGTCCCCGTCCCCACTGCAGATGCATGCTAGGATTTGTCAGAGTGATGCGCTTTCGCTCTCATTTTTTCCTCTCAGTAACTTGGCAATAATGTTACTCACTTTCAGTTAGAAAACACAGACTCTAAGTATTAATGTGCTCCATTTGCAAAGGATCTCTGAAAGCCTAGAAATTGTTTTATCCATAATAGTTCAGTTTTTTTCTTCCCTGACCACCACCTTAACTACCTGGAATGCTCACTCCAAAAATTCTGTCCATTAACTTTTCCGTATTTTGCTCTGTCAGATATGCTGTTTATACTCTACACTAATTCCTGCTGCTTCCAACCCACATGGGCAAAATAACTAATTCTATATGTCAGACCCAGTTACGGAAAATAAAAAAACATATGTGCCTAATGACTGAGGCTCAGCTATAGTTAGTGCATTGCCTTTGCATTGCAGTTGAATCCTAATGATCGTGTTCCTAAAACTGGCACAGTAAACCAGCTGGTTAGGTGCCCTCATTTAATGGGGGGGGGGAGGGGGAAGGGTCTGGAATATTTTTAATCAAGTATTTCTGGATCTAGAAGTCACCTTCATTCTGCAATCCATGGAAAGCCTCCGAAAGCTGCAATTTTTCAGACAAGTTATTTGCAAGTGCAAGAAAACAAAGATCCTTCTCTCCCCTTTCCAAATCACACAGCTGTCCTTGCAATGGTATCTGCCCTTCTGTCCCTCAGGGAGGGCTGTGATACTATCAGGTCACCTGGTGTAGTTCAAAAAATTATATAGGGCCACGTGCTTTAATTTTATTCTATTGGAGGATGTATGGGTATGTAAATACACACCTGCTTGCTCAAGGACGCAGCAACCCCACTGACTTTTTCGCTGGCCGGATTTCTCCTCCTTATACTTTGGGTTTAATTTGTGACCTATGTGGGGATGGAAAACTGAGCGTGTGGACAAAGCGTCACCATACCTGACCCAGTCCTGCTGCATCCAGATGGCCAGTGGTGAGCAAAGCCACCCGGAGAAAGGCCAGGCTGTGTTTTCCAGCCTACAAATGGCACAGGAATGGCTTCAGTGCAAGTTCCTGCATCCTCCAAACAGCGTATGGTGCCCACCCCACCAAGGAACAGTCCCCAGACAGCTCACGCTGTCAGTGATCTGTAGGCACAGGAAAATTGTTTCTTTGAAACTTTGAAAGCCCAGACCAGAGAGACAGCACATTTGCACTGTTTGTTCATCAAAAGCCACCCCATACCTTTGCTCCCAAGAAGCAGCAGAGTGAACCCCCCGCCCAGCTGCCCGGCTCCCACTTCTGCTGCTCCTTGCACGTAGCTCCACCCAGGGACAAGAAATCCATCACCTCCGCTGTGTCGTGCTCCTGCACACACTACTGCTTCAGGCCGGCAAAGTTGTAAAAAAACTGCTAAAATGCTTTTTAAAAGAGGTTTAAAAACCAGCAATGAGCTTTGAGAAACCATTTGAAGGGGTCAAGCATTATTCCAGATTGCATCTTCTACAGGTTTCAAGGCTGGGCACACCAACCAGAGAGTCAGGCTCCAAACCTGACTCCAAACCGTTGAGTTTAAAATGGAGCTTTTAACTGTATTCTTTTTAGGTACAGAGCGCAATGGTGGCTGTGCGGAGAGGGCCAGGTGGTGCCCGTCACAAATAGCTCTTCTCGGTACGCAGATGCTTTCATGGCTGTGCAAGGGCAGTGGGCACAGCCCAGAGAGAGGCAGGTACCTTCCCCCTTGTAATGCCACGAGTTTTTGGAAGAGGGCAAAAGCAGACCGCCTGACGGAGAAGCCAAAAGAAGCACCTCTCAAAAAGAGAAGAAACACGGGTATGGGATAATAACAATTTTTCCCTCACTTGCCGTAGTTACTCAGTGAGACACGCCACTGCCACGCACCAGGGACCAAGATGTACTCAGATACTGTGCAGACCCCCGGCAAACCTGTCCTGCCAGAGCTCAGCCGTCCTGCTTCTAAGCTAGCAGCCAAACCTGGGCAACTGTGGGGGGTCCGAGTGCATCTAGATTTTTGTGGGATGGAAGACACCTCAAAGCCTCCATCCTTTGCAAACAGCAGCACTTATTGCCATGGAGGAGGGTGCAAAGCAGCTCCAGCAATAAGGAACCTACCTGGGAGAGAGGGTGGTGCACTGGCCGAGTTTCCTTGAAGGAATTGATCAGGGTGATGGGGCACATATGTGCCTCAGGGCCAGCTGCTCTGTGGGGTGAGGGCTCCAGGGTCTCTCCTAGCCCCTTGGCCAAGCACAGTATGGCACAAGAGCATAAAAGCTTGCCATGGCCTGTAAAGCACCTGGCCTAATCATCACAAAAGCGTGGCCTGGGTCACATCCAGGTCCCAATTTATCTCCATCTCCTGGAGGTCCAGGCCAGGCCTCTTGTGCAGGCGTTAAGCAGAGATTAAATCACTATAGTGCAATAGGATTAACTCATTGCTGTCCATGTCTGCAATGAATGACCACAGATTTTTTGGAATGCGAGGGGAGGACCTGGGAAGGGTGCAGGAAGCAAGTCTGGGGCAGAGGAGCTGCCCTGGGAAGCCTTGCGGGGTTTGTACCCAGGAGATGCTTTCCCTCCCAATCCCACCTCTTTGCCCCCCTGCTGTGAGCAGGGGCTCTGGTTAAGCAGGGGGGAGCACTTAGGGTTTCCTGTTGCTCCCCTTTGGACCTGCAGGTCCAAGCAGCCCCGACACTCCGTGCTCTCCGTGCTGAGCAGCTGCAGGTACCTGCAATCACCTCGTCTCTGCCCTCTGCATCAGGTGTGGGCGTCACTGAGGTAAGCCAGTAAACCCCAGGTGCAAATGCTCCTTCCAACTACTTTTTGATAGTGGCAGCTCTTTGCTGAGTTCCCTCATACTAAGTCTTCTGTGGAAAGGTACGCACGGGGTTTGTGAAAATAGGACTGAAAGTACCTGAGCGTGATCAAAGTGGCTGGCGTGGGGCACCTGCGGCTGCGTCCTCACCTGCAGCAAACAGCACTTACCGTAATCTGAGGGCTGAAGGTCGGAGACGGTTTTGTCTCTCCCGTGGGTTTTTCTTGGGGTGGATGCGAGCAGCAGAGTTCAGCTCTGGCTCTGGACTCCCCCAGCTACACGCGTTTAATTTGGCATGCTCTTCCTCACCCTTCCTCCCTCACTTTGCCAGCTAAATTCAGACAAGGCGCTCGTATGCATAAAAGCTGTCAAAAGAATAACTTGCAAGTACAGGAGCTAGGAAAGGCTTGAAGTGTAAAGCTGGCAGCCCCCAAAGAGCTGCGGGGACTATCCAATCCATCTGGTGCTCCTGGGTGCACAGCAAACAGGCTTTTGACTAGTTCATAACCGCGGCACACGAGAAAGGCTCAATTATTGCTTCTTAGAAAAACCAAATTATCTCCCGGAGTCGGAGACTGACAGCCACACGGTCTCCGCAGCGTTCTGCACGGCTGAATTTTTGCCGGCTTATTCTCTGCTGTTCTGTACTGCCTGTAATTGCATTGCATTTTAATTGTTTAGCATCGTCAGAACTTCAGCCCCAGGGGCAGCGGAGGTGGTGAGAGCTCAACACATCAAATTACTACCCAAAGAGCAGGCAGACAAAAAGCAGAGTAGGGAGGGAGGGAAGGAGACAAATGAGCCACGTTCATTAGAAGAACAGCAACCCTGACCGGGGAAGTGTCCTACTGGTGTAATAAGAAAGCTGAAAGTTGTTAATAATAATAAAGAGCACAATAACACAGTTGCTTGTCTATCAGAAAGCACCACATCTGGAAAAAATTAATGCACTGTGGAAAGCAGAGATAAAAACCAGCAAAATGCTCCTTGCCCTCACAGCCCTGTCTTCCCTCCCAGTTTTATTTAGTGGTTTTTTTTGTGGGGGTTTCTGTAGTTGCACTGTTTAGGGCTGTTCCCTTGAATGCTACGATGTGGCCCCAAAAGTGGTGTCTCTGCTGCAGAAACCCCGCCATGCGAGGCAGCGAGGCACTGTTTCCCACAGGCAGGCTTGCGAAACGCCCTTGGCCAGCCAGAGGTCCTGAGCGCTGCTCATTTCACTTCCCCAAAAGATGCTGCAGGTTCAAATCCTGAGGGCAGGTTTGAAGGAAAGGGCCATTTGCAGGCTGTCCCATGGCATAGGGAACAATGGCAGTGGTGGGGTAGCGGCAGAAACCGGGGGATTGGGACGGGTGCGACGCGGCCCCCCCACATTTGCACAAGGTGGGCAGAAAGCGCGTCTTTTTTTTTGCCTCTGGAAGGTCTGCCCGTGAGGATCAAAAAAGGTGGATGAAAAGGCTGGATCATGTGCTGTTGATGAAATAAATTAATTTTGCCACCTGTGAGTGTCCTGAAGCGCATCAGAGCCCGTGCTGGGGCTGCCCTGCTGAGGCACCGCAGTAGCTTTAACCTCAAATAACAGACGAAATTCTGTGCAGCACCTGGAGATGCTTACAGGAGATCTTGCCAGGGAAGAGGTACAGCACAAAGCAGCAGCCACAACGTGACAGCCACAAGATAAAGGGTTACCTGTAGCTGCCTGAAGAACAGCCCTGGAGCTGCCCACCACAGTGCAGGGTCCCCACACCCCAGCAGGACCTTCTTGGTGTCCCTTGCAGGCCACCAGCAGGCTGCTTGTGGGTCTTCTTCCTGGCTGCCTGCAAAGCCGTGGGCAGATCAAATGATAGAATCATGGAATGGTTTGGGTTGGAAGGGACCTTTAAAGGTTATCTAGTCCAACCCTCAAGATGAAGGCAAACAGACAGGCACGTCAACAGGCATAGCCGGCACTTCCAGCAATGAAGGTGCTGGTAATAGCAGAGAGATTTCTGGCCCTGGCCCTGGTGCAGCCCGGTGGAGAAGTGTCTCTGCCATGGCTCTTCACCCAGGGTAGCGTGCAGGGTGGAAAAGAGGGAGCTCAGAAGATTCTTCAGCTGTCTGTGCTGAATATTTTGATGTATTGGCATTTCACATCAGCTGCATTCACCAGGGTTAATTAAAGCCTCTGTTTTATAGATTGCCCTTGGCCATAAGATGAAAAGCTGCCTCAATTGGGAATCAATAGAGTAATCTTTAAGCTCATTTATTTTATTAGATATAGAGTCCTAATTTGAAGAAATTGAGGAGCCATAATTAATGGTGACAGAGAGGTTCTGAGACATATACTTAAAACTTCCTGAGGAGAGCACTTTGCCTGTAGGGCACAGTGTGCTGGAAGTGCCCCCGGTGTGCCGGAGCACAGCAGTGGGGCCAGGGGGATGCTCCGGTGGGAGAGCCCCGGGGAGAACTCTGGTGCCAAAGAAATCCAACAGCAAGTCAATAGCCAGTGTGCTGCGCTGCTCCCTCACCCAAAAATTGAAGGGCAGGCTGCAAACAGCAGCGTTGCCACCGCCGGGCATGGCAGAAAAGCCAGATCCTGGGGTCAGCAGAGGGCTGCTGACAACCGAGGACATCCCAGAGATGTTACAAATGCCCTCCCTGTCCCGAGCCAGCGAGAAGTATGCGCTTTATCCCCTTCTCCAAGTCTGCTGTGCACCGGTGTGTGGTTAAATGGTTCCCCCCTCTTCAGCAGGGTGGAGTTGCTCCGAAACCACAAAAGCCTTTGGGTGTTTTGGAGGGTGAAGTATCCAGACGGTGCCGCTGCTTCCCTGCACAGCAGCCTTGCCTGCGGGCGGTACGGCTTTCCCACACCGAACAGACGGCCCCCGAGGAATAGTTCTTATTTAAGCACCTTTCTGAGCAGCGCCATAAGCAGCCTGTAAATAGTCCCATCCACAGACCCTGGGGTGTCAAGGGCCGGAATGATTCCTGCGATCCAATAAGCAAAATAATGAACAAAAGACTGAGCCGTTCATGAGCAGCTCACATGAGGCCCTTGGCCAAACATGCAAAAATAAATATTTAATTACTCAGAAGGCCAATAAGCTGCTTGTGGGATTTTTAAAAGCACCTAATGCCTACCTCTTCAGCTGCTACTTTTTAAAAATAATTATTTTCGTTTTTCTATGCTATTTTCTCATTTCTGGACCTTCTTCCTGTAAATAATGACCAAAGTCTTTTTATTTCTGGTATTTTTTTCTCTTACATGAGTCAAGTAAGTTGCTTGATACAGCATCTTAGAGTAGAAAGCCAATAGTCAATACACTGCACCACACCTTTTTTTTTGTTTGTTTTTTTCTTTAGTGCCCACCTGTCTTGTTTGGGACTGGATCCAAAATCCCAGTGTGCCGCAGTTGGCCACTCCCAAAATATTGCAAGTCTTTTAAATGAACAGGGTTAGGACTTTGGGAAGGGCTCAGGGAAACTTTCCCATCCTTGAAGACAGTGACTCACCTTCCCAAGATGAGCCTGAGATGAACAGTGCCGAAAACGCCTTTCTCCTGGCAAACCCGAGCCCCACAGGCTTTACTGACAGCGACTTAATAATACCCCAAACAAAGTCTTTGCCAGCCAGTTATCTTGTTTAGTCTTGGATTGTGACGTGTAGTTCAGAATCATATGCTTGACATAAAAGCTTTTTTAAATAGTAACTCATGAGCTGCACTAATTTGAAAGCGGATCCAGTTGAATCACATTTGCATGGGCATGCTCATTCCACACTGAAGTGGATGTCTTTCACTTCTGTAGCAAATTATGACACAGAAACTGAAGAACACTCAATTTAGGTGGGACTGTCCACAGAAGATTTAGTCAAACTTTAGTGGAAAGTATTTTACAAATGTAGATGAACTTCCCTGGGTATCCTCAGATAGACAAAGCTCACATGTGGAGGACCAACTTTTGCTTTTGGTTGTTTGGGGTCTTTTTTGGCTGTGCTAGTGACTAGAAAAACTCGAGTGGATCTTTCAGACATGTATTACAGTAGAGCTGTTGAGCCAGACAACTGGAATCGATTTTTCATATCTTTTTCATCTACCTGAGCTATTGCGTGTAACTTCTCTTCTTTAATAACTGAGTTCTCTTTGCAGTCACTTTGTCACCTCCTATTAAAGCCAATTCCAGCATCTCCAGCTTTGCAGAAGAAAGAGCCCCAAGTATTCTTCCAGATACTTTCTGTGCTTTACAGAGATCCTTCAAGCAAATCTGTCTTCTCTCCTTCATATAAACATCAGTTCCCTCCTGATCCTTCACAAGGATGGGAGAAGTTCATACATTTTCATTTACCATGAGTTCTGGTGCCTCAGGGCTTGAGAGTATCATAGGTTCTTAATTTCTGTTCTCCTCTAACCCCACCTCTTTTGCTTCACACACACAAACCAGTCATTTTGAGGTATGTTTCTCAGCCTTCTGATGAGATCTTGGTTGTCTGCCATGCCCCTTATCATGAAAAGCCCAAACATCTTCCCCTGTTATGGTGTTTTTCACTTTTCCAGTACCAAGATTTGCAGCAAGCCCTGCTCTCTCCCCATCAATTCTTGTAATGATGAGGAGTTTTCTGTACTCCGCTTGCCATCCCAGTATGCCTTCTGCAAGGTCTCATGCTCCCTCTGCCACCACCATGCCCAGAATTTCTAATGTCTGCTCTCTGGGCTCACTGTAAAGAATTCAGCTACAGGAATGCAGAGTAATGAACAATGGTTGTATCAGGTATGGGTAATGAACTGCATTTCTGCAAAGAGAAAAATCAGAGCCACTTAATAAAGAGAATAACTTTTAATAGGAAGTTAATTTTTTTTTTCTTGACACACTGTGGTAGTTTCTGAGCAAATTTTGCGCAAACATATGTATTTCACAATCTTTCTCTGTTTTTTTCTAATGTCCTTTCAGTACAATGCAACATGCTATAAAATACTTTTTTTTTTTTTTTAATCAACATGAAAATCAACACTGATTGTTTTTTTCATAGGAAACTTCAGCAATCAGGAATCTCAATAGTTGCAGATGCCAACTAGCATATTTCAGATGGCCTGACCTTTCCAAAGTAAGCAACCAAGACTCCTCTGCTCCTGAGCAACCCAAGTGATCCAGAAATACCTGAATGAACGACATAAGTTCAGCTGCAGCATGGAGGACACTTGTTGGTTCCCCACCTGTTACAGAGCTTCATCAAAAATTTCTCTTGGTGCCAATAAGACAGAGGATTATTAGACCCATCAAAGTGGAAATAAACAGTCAAACACAGGGAAATGAAAACTTTTCAGCTTTGTGTATAAACATGAACTAACAAATCCGCTCAATCTCTTACCATACTGCTAGGTAAGTTTTATTATTTCAGAGAGGTAAATTGGAGAGAGAAGTTCCTCAAAAGCATTGTATCAACAGGTATCAAAACTTAGATCATCGTCCTGGCTCTTGGCCCTGCACTTATACCACCAGTTGTCTTCTTTCCATTCGCCAATAAAACAATGGAGGTTCTTGGCACGCTACCAGAGTCAGTGGATTGAGACTGAGCAGATGCTGACAGTAATATAATTTTCAACCATTTATAGATCTAGAAAAGTAGGATACATGCAGGTAGAAGCACTATTTGATATTTTTGAATTGCCAGCTCTGTACAAATTAAGAGAGTCTGTAATTAGCACTTGAAACACACTTTAAACTTCCAGAGTTATTCAATAGCCCACAGGAATCCCATGCGTTACTCAGAACAGAGGGAAGAAGGTTCATCTGTAAAATTGCTTATCTTGCTGATTCCCTCTGTGCGCCCCAGGCTATATAGGAGACATATTTATAGCACACGTAATGTAATTAGCCAAGGAACAGGTGAAAATAAACTATGTTGCCTGCTACATTAGAAGGATCATATTCAGTAATTTACAGAACTTCAAAGAGCCTCAGTGCAAGGTATATTCCCCCCTTCACAGAAAAAAGCACACACTTCAGCATTTCACCCAGGCATCCCATCCTGTAAACATTTATGACAAGCCAAGCGTGTGCTACAGTGAGGAGTCTCATGGAAATCACTGAATTAATTTTCATAGTGGCAATTTGCCCAGTACTGTTTCAAGGGTCAGGCCCTGTTTGTATTTTGCTACATACAATTAAAAGAACCTTATTTACCATAAGTTCAACAAAGTATGCTAACATATTCCTTCCTGTATGTGCAGAAAACGTTTTTAGTAACTACTATGCAAACACCACCTGATTTTTGCATTCTCTTCAACCTTCTTGAAAATTTTCCTGCTTTTACTATATGTGAAAATAATAAATATATATGATATACCAGTTATTAAGCCATCAAAAATTACATGTCATTCCAGAAGGGACAGGAGACACTTGATATTTAGAAGTCAAGAGCTGGTCATTAACACAAGTGTCCTGCCTGGTAAAAAGCTTCAGCTGTTCTGCATTTCCTGTGCAACTGCAACTTTGGTGGGATGTTCCTCCATATTGTGATAAAACAGCTTGCTCCACATCTGAAATGACAACAGTATGTCAAAATTATTATTCCAGGTAAGGTTGTTCGGGAACATAAGAGTAAGCTGAAATGGACGACATAGAGTAAATCCAATATGGGGTAGACAATAAAGAGCAAATCCATTGTCCAGGACATCGTCCTGCATCTACACAAACAGAACCACCTCTGGGATTTCAGTAATGTAGGCAAAATTGCATCCTGCTGCTCTAATTCAAGGGACAAAGAAGGTTATTTTGTCCTCGCTGTTGGCATCAGGGAATTTCAAATTGTAACATCCTGGGGGAAACGAGAAAAGGCCAAAACCATCAAAGATGTTTTGCAAAAGGCTCTCTCCCTATTTCTGGTCAACCTCTCTCAGTGCAGGGCGATGGGACTCGCTCGAGAGGGGCATCATCCTACAGTGATGGTAGAAGGCTGGAGTTCATCTGGGCCCTGCATAGCTGCCTCTGTCCAGTCCATCTCACATGTGCTGTGACAGCTAGTTCCTCAGGCCATCCTTCTCCTCTACCTCCCTGCGCTACCCTGGTTACAGAGAGCCCTTCCCACAGCCCACACCTTTCCTGCAGCTGCTTCCTTCTGCCACCCTCAGCAAAGGACCCCATTTCCCCACAAATGAGAGAAGCAACTCCATGGGAAGTGGAGATTGTGGTGCCTGAGAAAGTCATGCATGAAGGAAAATGCAGTGCCCACATCACAAACAGCGGGTTTCAGAGGTGCTCTGACAGTCTCTGCCCTCACACTCGTAAAAATACTGTCCAACACCTGCCAGTTTTGCATGTTAGTGACCAAGGATTTCAAGCCATAATGGTACAAAGTTTCTGGGTTTTTTTGTTTGTTTGTTTGTTGTTTGTTTTTTTTTTATAGGTAACTGCATTTAAAAATCTCTTTCTTCTCACACAAACAAAAAGAAAATACACCTAGGGAATTACAACCAGGAAACACTGAAGAGTTAAAGCCAAACGCTATGCCTATGAAGGTCTACCTCTGCGAGGAGGCAGCTTCTTCAGTCCCTCGGTTTGCCTGGGGCTCTGTGACAGTGTGCACAAGCTCAGCTTTGTTTAAACCACTGGTCCTTGAGGCTGCTGCCAACTTGAAGTCATTGCTCTTTCTGGTTTGTGTTTTTAACCCTTTTGTTTAGTTATATGGCACAATACTGAGACTAACAAGTATAACCAAGACTAACAAACACTAATGTTACAGGACGTATGATAAAAGCAATAAACTTACATATTTATTGCTGAGGTGTGAAGAGTTGCCGAGTTTTATTCTTCCCCTGAGATGAGTGCTCTCCTAAGAAACAGAAAAGATATTTGCATCAGTTAAAGATGCAAAGAAAAAAGGACAAATGAGTCTAGTGGGAACACATCACCGACCACCATACAAACTAGCCAGTCTCCTTGTCAGACTTAAACAGCGAAAACTGTCCACACAATAGATTTTTACTACTCTTTCTGCGTGTTATAGCTTATTTCCCCTACGATTTGCTCTCAAATGGTGGGTTACTACCACAAAGTATTTCCAAAGCAGTTCTCCAGGGGTTAGAAAAGGCGTAAGACTTTAATTAATTTTTAACTATGATTAGAACATTAAATTATAAAAAGAAGATACAACTATAAAATTAATTTCTGCTGATATCGCTGACAGCAGCTCAGTTCCTCCAGAGCAGGAAAATGAACATTTAACAGCTTCAGTCAGGGATTACAGACAGTTCTCACTCCTCCTTCCCTGGAGAAGTGGAGCCGGTGCCAGCAATTACAGGCAGACAAATAAGCCTCCAGACGAGGACATGTTTACAGTTGTCCTATTTCCAAACGCATGTCCCAGGAATGGCAGGGGGATATCTTTGCGTCAGACATACATGCAGATGAACAGGGAACGGCATCCCCAGACTGGGCAGAGCCCCATGGAAACAGGCACAAGAGTGGGAAAACCCAAATGCCTCCAGGGAACTGCCTTCTGCCTCTCTGCTCACCTGAGGGAGACAATTTAATGCCTGACACATACACGAGAGGCAAGAAAGTGATGTGCTACATTCCAGCAAAAGTGAATATCTATTAAAAAGCTTGCATATGATCTATAGCCTGGGGTTGAAAATGGTAATACAAATTAGGATTATAACAAATTCACTGATTAGGCATTTAAATAATTAGCAGTCAAATTAAATAGTTGCACTCCTGAAGAAAATAGAAAAGATTTGTCAACGGTTTTCAGACAGCTTTTCTTGGCAGCAAAAAGGGGCCTTCCGGAGATAAGTAGGAAACTTGGTATCCAATGGGGTTCAGTCAGAAACACTGAAAACTGTTCAACAATAGTGTGCTGGAATGGCATTTGTTTCCCAAGTATTCAATTTTGGATAAAATTATTTTAAAAACATTATAAGGTGCTGCTAAGTTAGAGCTTCAGAAGTTCTGATGATATTAAATTTCAGCTAAAAAGGCCTTCAGCAACTACTTCAATAATTCATAATATAATTTTTTAGAGACAAGGAAAGCACAAGTTTCTGGTAGAAAAAAATGAAATATTTCAACAAGATTTATACTTTTTTGGTAGGTGAAAATTTTTTGTTAAGTAAAAATCTTGTTTTAAAAAGTTAAAATAAAGTGAACCAGTTCAAATATAGTTTTGTACTAACAAAGGAACGAGATTTTCAAGAACTCCCATTTCTTTTTAAATTTATTTTTATTTATTTCTTCCTTTATTCTTTCTTCCTTCTGCATGTTTTTACTTTCCTTGTTCAACATACAGAAATAGAAGATTTAATAGGGCACGAAAGGGAGAAATTGGCAGAGACTGCTTAAAAAAGAAGGTGTAGGAGAAATTCATTGAGAAATATATTACCATGGAGAAGATAATATTCAATAGTTGTAATAAACATCGATACTTTGTTATTGGTTCCCCTCTCAGCTGGCTGCTCTGCCTATGCTAGAAATTAGGCAGACTTACATGGGAGACTGGTACTTTGCACAACAGGAAAACAAGATGTCTAAGGAGAGGCTCCAGAGCCAGTGTCGCTCCCTGGATAATGTCCCATTGGTGACAACAGATCAGAGCATGAAAGGGATGAGGCAGCGCTGGCTGCAGGAGACCTGCACGGTGGTGGTCAGGACAGGAGTGGTGAATTTGCCTTATTGCAGACCCTGAGACCACAGCACATAGACATTTTCATGGCCTATGTAGATTTTCTGGTGCCATACACAAAATCCCTGAAAATAGCGAACTGTCACAAACTATTGCTGGGGTCAACATCCCCCAATAATATCAGAGATTGTCTGATGAGTGTTCGATGTAGGCAGGGAAGTGGCTCTGCGTTGCTTTGCCACTGCACTCCCAAGAGGACAGGAGCCTGCAAGAATTCTGAAACAAAACCAAGTTATCACTCATCTATGGTTGCAAATGTGTCTGAAGATATTTGCATTACAGGTTCTACAACCATTAGAGCCTACTAGCAACTCAGAGAATGATTATAAACTGGAGAAGAAATGGTCACACAGATGCTCTCTGTTAAGAGAAACAAGGGTAACACACAGTTTTAGATACAGGGCTTCAGTACACCTTAAGCCTGCGCAGAGAGGTGTCTAGAACAATTTTGGAGTCTAATGACCCAGCAGTTTGATGTTGTGCTAAATATCCAGCTGCAACACAAAGAACAAATTAAGAAGAACATTCAGGTTAGTTGCAAGTGGGAAGACAGTTTTATTGCTCTTAAAATAGCTTTAACTGACAGAAATAAATTCCGAGACTGCAGAAAAACCAAACTTGCCCCCAATCACCTACTAAAAACAAGTCCTTGCTTCCTATAAGGGAAATGAAAACCAAATACTTGTGTTGAGTACTTTGTTAGAACAGATGATATTTTAATTGACTGAAGGAATTATTTCACGCCAAACTGTTTGCCAGTGGAGAAAACAGGCAGTGCAGTGGCGGTGCTCAACCAGTCTAGATGGATTACCTGCATGGTCTAAAGGCTGTTGTCGAGAGAGAAAGGGCATAGTTAATACAAACAAGAGCAAAATTGCTGGACAACATCATCAGTGAAAAATTGACCTTTGTTGATTCTGGGTTATCCATTTAGGGGAGGGTGACACACTTAAACTCCAGAGTTGCACACTAGGAGATGGAAGGTATCAAGAGAGACTTGAACCATCAGTTTCTCACAATATAGTTATATAGAATCTTACATAAAGGTACCCTAGTATTGGTTGATCCCATTTGATAGGTACTATGGCAATAATTTTCTGATAATGGGTTGAAAGTTCATTGCACTTTTGTCTACTTTGATAAGTAAATGAGTGAACTGCAGAAAGTGGAGATGAAGGGAACTGGAAGAAAGTATTTGGTGCAGTTAACAAAGCTGCCAACTGCACCACTGCAAGTGCAATGTGACCCCCTTTACCTGCGGTCCTGCCTTGTGACACCTCTCCTGATGGAGGAGGAGTTGTGGGCTCATATAGATTGGCAGAGGGCAGCGAGAAGCCAACCTCATATATATCACGCACTTCTACAAAAACTGAAAGAAATGATGCACAGTTTGAGAAAGACACCTTAGGCAGAATATTTGGAAAATGAAATCAGGTTGATGCTGACGTAGAAGTTTTAGCTGACAAGCAAACCCTTCCATTAAACCTTTTATTTTCCCTCTCATCCTCTGAAGTTGCACCTGTTTGTTGATTTTTGTCTGAAATTGGATTGTAAACACAAGCTATAGGCACCGTGAAGTCTCTAAACATTACTGTCATATAATACAGACAGGTCTGTAGTTAAACTGTCTAACTTATTGCTGCAGGAGGCTGTGGATGCCACAGGGGATAAGACAAATTAATGGAAGTAAAAGCCACTAAGCACTATGAAGCACCAAAGATACCACCTCTGATTCAGGACATCTCCAAGCCACAGACTGCTGGAAGGCTATAGTGGAGCACGTATTACTGAACTTCTCCCCTATTTGTTATCCTTCCCTTCAAATCTCATGCTAGTGACAGTGACAGGATTTGGGGCTACATAGATCCAGAACCTGAGCAGGTACAGCTGGCTCAGCTCACAGCTTCTTAGCTTCAACATTAAAAGAGAAGGTACTCTAGCAACTCCTGTAATACAGCACTGGTCTTTCATACACACAACCTCCCACGTGGGACCCCTCAAACACATCTGGAATCCCAATTGTCGATTCACCCAAATAAATTGGCAGTGTGGGCACTGGGCCTGATGCAATACACACTGCACACATCCTTCTCTAAAACCCAGTCATGCTTAAAAAGGATGAGGATAAGGAAGATGTAATAGGAAAAAAATTGTATTCATAACTCCTGGTCCTTCAACCTATTTGTTTTAAGTCTGTGGGATGTAGTCTGAGTACACAGGTATTGAGGACTCTGCAAAGTTAAATGTTTAACCAGGAAAGTAATAGTACTTCAATGAAAATGCAAGGTTTTCTTCCTAATTAAAATTTCACTTGTGCAGTATTTGATTTGATTTCTCACTCTCACAAATATGCTCATTTCTGACTATTAATGTTGCATCCTGATGCCAGTATATGTGAATAAGTAATGTACACATAATCAGCTGAAATTACAGACTCTATAAAATCAAATTTGAAACTCTGAAGTAAACATTTCTTTGTCTCACCTTTGTGGAAGGCTATTGTATTGATATCACTGAATCTGAATATATTATTCATAATACACAGAACATGATGATATAAAAGAGAGTTAACAGGTCATATCTCTATGAGTGCAGAAAGTCTTTGACCTGGGAAAAGCCCTCTGACATTATTGGGAAACTTAGAAGAAAAAAGATATAAAAAATATTCTTTGACATAAGAAATTGGTTTTACTGCACCTCAGATTACATTGCCAGTAGAAAAAAATGAGCCGCGCTTTTATTTCACTGTAATATCTGCTGCTGAGAAATTGGTTGTAAGTGGCAAACCAGTCTGGAGCAAAAAATTAAAGTAAGCTTTTCACAAAATATGATTGCAGAAACCTATTTCTTTTAGAAAAGTATAAAACTACCTCTGCAGACGCAGGGATATAAATGTCTATCTTTACCATGCTGAACTAAAAGCAAGAGGGGTGCATGACAGATGCTGGACAACAGCACTGAGCGGGACCCAGCGCCTGGAAGCACTGGCTGAGTTTGGTGTGGGCCAGTGGGTCCAGCACCTGTGACATGCTGCAGTGTTCCCCTACCACGCACTTCACCCTTGCAAACTGCTCCTTGCCGCCAGCAGCAAGCCAGAAGGTTCTGTACAATTCACCAGGGCAGTGAGAGCGCCTATGGAAACATTCAGCTGAAGGATAGGAAGACAATTGCTTCTGAATGGCCAGCAAAGTGTGGGGAGGTGGCTCCCCAAACAAAGGAACATCTCAGAAATCTTCAGGCTGGAAAGTTACCAAAAGCTCCACGGATGAAAACATCACCGGATTCTCGGTAGTCTCCGATTGTAAGAGACTGCTTTAAGGACTCTTGCAAATATGCACAGCTCACAAGCTGAATTAGAAATATAGAAAGAAGCACATGATATTTAATGCTTTTGACTACAGTTTTGCCCAAAAGTCTCAGCTGGAGGTGTGTGCAGCCAGATCTTTGTGGTGCGAGCAAACACAAACAGAATCCAGCCATGAGCTGCAAAAAGCTGAGAAAGTTTATTCTTCAGTTTCTATGAAGAAAGAAAACACAACTTCAGGCCATTATACAATATAAAGTTAAAAAAACAGAGTATCATAAAATTAGAAAGAGAAGCAGAGGGAAGCAGGTACTTGATCTATTTCTTTGTTGTGAGGGGACCCTTTTCTATGAAGCAGCTTCTAGGTTTTTTACCTGCAAGGAAAAAAATAAGATGCTGAAAGCACAGCTCATAATAGGAAAAAGAAGTAATCAATATCATACCCTCACATTAGTGGGAACACCCGCACTTACTGCTTGTAAGCATGCAGCATGCCAGCAGACTGCTCTCTGCTGACCTGCATTGCTTATGTCGCAAGTGAGAGGAGGAGGGAAGGGAATTTTCAGTGACAGAGTGCCTCACCTAGAGACATGGCTTCTTCACTTGCTCCTAGAGGCATCCACCTGGATTCTAGACAAAATGAGAGAGAGATGAAACTACCATCGCATGTTGAGAAACCCCATGGCCTGCTATGGAACCATGGCCCCTGGCAGGGGTAAGTTTCCCTGGGTTGGGCCCCTAATGAGGTGAAAACTGAAGATTTCTTACCTCCTCAAATGCCACAGTCCATGCTCAGATGTGCTCAGCATAATAGAAACCAAGGAGAAATAATCCTCTACCCCAGCTCCAGATTTGTCCCATTCTGCCACAGCCAGAGGCAGAATAATTAAACAGTCTCAGCATTTGGAGATTCATGGAAAGCTGTGATGAAGATATTGTCATTCAACCACATCATTTCAGAAGACCACAGGATTTTCCAGGTCCAAATCCTAGCACCACAGTGGACTGTCTCATCAGGTGCTGAACTTCATATGTATTCCAATGTCTAAGGCAAGTTTTTGTGCTGAAGGAGAACAAGGGTTTTTTCTTCGTTCCGTGATGATTTTGGTGCTCGGTCGTTATGTATAGTACAGTCATCAGCCTCTGACATTGAAGGCTAGAAATCCTCAAAGCCTTTACAGAGAAGACTTTGGAAATTCAGGAAGTCCAGAGGAACACTGCAGGCACAAACTAGGGCCATCTCAAAAGTGACTGAAGTTATAGGGTCCAATTAATCTATGGCATGAAATCCCACATATCTTCGAGGTAGGTAGCTCATCTTGTGCAAGGGACAGACCCAAGAAATGTTATGAAAATCTACAGGCAGGAGGTACATCCAGTCGAAGAAGAAGATAACAGCACTAAGGTTGTTATTACCGTAAACCAACAGAAGCTTTGGGAAGAGATGGGGAGCGTATGGGGAATGCTGGCTGTTCTACATCCTCGGTTCATACTATTTTGTACTGTGCTGCCATCTAAGAGTGTCTCTATGGATTGACTGATCCCTTTCTCCAATGTGATTACAATAAGTTAAGGGTGTTTCACATGCGACAGGTCAGGTGTCTTGTCAAATATCCATGTTTACCTGGTACATTTTCCCAGCTTTTTTTAGTAGCAAGACTTGAATTTCATTTGTGTCTACAGTGGGCATCTTGGGAAGACCTAATGCAGACAGGTACCGTGGACCATTCTCCAGCCACCTTCCATTCTAGGTGCCTCACCAAAATCTGGGCTGCATCAGCTTTGACACATTTAATATCCTTCCAGCAAATTCAATGCAGAACAGATAAAACCTCTAGAAGCCAAGTCAGTCATATCCTACCCTATCATCTCAAAAGAGTACACGCTGGTTCGAAAACATGCCCTAATGAATCAGCTTATGCTTAGGTGCCAGGATTATACCTAAACAACTCTGAAATATTATGTCACCTGCCACGTTCCTATGAGACTTCATATTGAATATGGAACTGGCGCGCTGCTAGTATAAAGGCCTTTCATATATTTTACCTGCTTTAGAATGGGTACTGCAGGCAAGGGCCATAAAAGAAAATTGTCAAGTCATTATTCAGGTATCAATATTTCTATGATGGGTCATTCATCTGTATGGAGTAACCTTACCCCAATTTCTATTCCTCAACCTTTCTGTTACTGAGGAATTTCCATCCCTCAACATTTTTCCTGAGTCCTAAAAGGTGATCAATATCCTTGCTGGTTTTCAGTGAAATACGCATGAACCCTTAGAGCAAAAGTTAGATATGTTTTCTAGATAGGCAATACTTTGTCATTAACATCATAGATGATGATATTGATCTCTCAGTCATCAAGTAAACCCCTTCATCTTATATTCTTGGGAAGCATATCTACCACTGACAAGCCAAACATGCAGTTCTGTGGGCTATATTAAATCCCAAATAAGAAACATTTTTGTAGGTATATTTTATAGAGCTCTGTATTGCAGAAGACCGTTTATTATCCCTAGGAAGAACCACCCTAAATTTGCCTGTATAGTCAACATGGAATGGCTGTAGCAAATCCTGTATTTGCGCATTAGTGTAAAACTTTTGACACTATTCAGTATTGTAAGCATTTTTATCCAAGTCAAGTTTTCACATAAGAAGCGTGCACAGGTGCTTATCTTGCATCAGGTATTCCAGTTCACTGGCAAATGTGCATGAAAAATTCAAAGTGTTTAGTTGTGTCTGTTTTTTTACTTTACATCAATTCTCAACCAGTAGTGCCTTAGAGCTCATTAGCTATCCGCAACTCCATCTTTCTAAGAAAAGTTTTAAAACATAAGAATATTAAAGCTCAGTTTTACCTAGTCTTGCGGATTATATTGCTCAATTAAAAAACATTACTTTAGGCCAGGCTTAACTGAAGACTGTTCTTTTCCTGTATTCTTTCACATTAATTGTAGGTGTTTGAAATACTATGCTCGATTAAATCTAATTCAGCTATGCTTCTGAAAAAGGAGTCTTTCTTTTTTTCTTTTAATTTATAGTCAGAATTTAATTTTAGATGTTCTAAAATAGGATCCTTCAGTAGTCAATGGACCACCATAGGTCAGTTCATTCCATTTCAAGATACATGTCCAAGACAGATGGGATAAATAGCCCTCTGGACATGTATATCTCTTTCAACTCACTATGTGCAGCCAGCTTATTTTTTAGATAGATAAAATAAGGCAGGATTGAACTCACCATAACATTTGATCAAGATATACCACACACAACGCTGACAAAGGGTTTTTCTAGGCTGCTTGCTTGAGCAGTGTGTAGGTCATTTCCTTATTTGGTTTGTGTATATATTTTTTACACATTTTTGAAAAAATTACACAATCTCAAAATCTTCTGTTTGGAATAATAAAAGCAAAAAAATAAAAAAACCCCATAAAGTATACTTATAATTAAGCTTTAATTGAATACACATCAAAGCAGAACTTTGTTGTATGTATGCTTGACCTTCGACAGCTGAGCAGGCTATTGATATGAGGATGATGTAGGTCTCTGTAAAGTTAAGGCTGCTCTTAAGAACTTCCTAGTTTAAGTCAAAACCTTTTGTAGTTTTGTTGGTATATACAATCAGAGGCAGCTGTAACACACACTTTCTAAATGGTTGGACAATGAATTCACCTTTTAATTGAGCTGGATTTTATGTGTCTATAAAGGAAAAAGAAGAACACATGTAAAGAAGTTTTACACAGCGCAATTGTTTTTGGTAGTTGTAAGAGGGACCATGAGACAGACATTTCTCAAGTTTCTATCTGTACCGTAAGAAACACTTGCCTTTATGCCCAAGTTTTTAAAGAAGCAAGTAAATCATATTCAAATGGACAGGCATCTTAACATATTCAAAAATACCTGTATGAGTGACAAATATTTCTGTAAGAAAACAGGCTCTTCTTTCAGCGTGCTTTTAATTTAAGAAGTAAATTGTCTCAAAAAACTGGGGGAAAACCAGGACTTCCATTTCTGTGAAAGCATGTTTAATTTTGAAACGTATAAAGATGTAAGAATTCAAGAGAAAATGGTAGCTAGTTTAAATATGAATTGTATTAATGAGAAGAGGGCAAGAATCTTGTCTTCTAAGTGGTTATGACTCATACCTTCCAATTATAGCATGCATACATCATACTTCAGTAAAAAAGAATATCAGGCATCCTCTGGATGGAAGAAATTCAGATACTTGGTGAACCAGTAGCTGATTAACAGGCACCAGACCTCATCTTGTGAAAAAAAACAGTGAGCTTGAGTCTTTCTCATTTACCCTGCTGTAAAACACAAATAATTCTGCTGCTGCCAATGAGGTTACTTTATTGTTGAAACCGGTATGAGGGCAGAATCAATCAAAACATGTCTATGAAGTCCAGCTTCTGACTTCATTCAGTTTTCAAAAAAATACTATGGTTTTAAATGTAAACATACACACAACTCCATACCCCTTAAAATAAAGCTAAAAGTCCATTTCCAAAGGCCAATACTAAAAAAAAAAACCCACAAAAAATTCCCAAATCACGAAGCTCTGAAGTTCAGTTGCTTAAGTGCCAAAGCATAGTTTGCATTCGCTCAGCAGCAGTGGGGCAGAATGATGCAGCCTGCAATGGAGCATGTTTCTCCTCCTCCTCCAGCCTGTTAGCATGCTGCTCTGTGCCTGCAAGGCTGCAGGGAGCTTGCACGTCTGCCGTTTGTTGCAAGGGCTGCCACAGCTGCCCTGTGGGTTTTTTGGATTGCGCAAAAGCTTCTGGGAATTGCCGAGAAGGCTGGGAAGTGCAAACTGTGCCTCGCCAGCAAGTAGAGGATAGTTCAGATCAAATGCTGTGTTTCAGAGGACTTCTCGAGAATTTAGAAGAAAGGGGAGAGCAGCTATCAGGCAACCTCTGAAATGTCATTAGGGGAAACAGATGGCCAGAAACCTTAAAAAAAGGGGGTTATACCCAAAAAAGCATAAAGTGAGAGTCTGTTTTTCCTGGAGGACTTCTGCAGATGAGGCAGGAACAAAGATGGGACCTACAGGGCTGAGGAAGCGAACTGTAATGGGTGAAGGGGGGAAGTTTCACCATGAGTAATTCTACCAGAACAGGTTTCTTTTTGTTGTTGTTTTTTGTTCAATAGCTGGGAATCAGATTAGTCAGAATTTTGTTCTGCCTCAGTCTTACTTTGTGCTACTTTGTTTTTTAACTGCATCCATCTCCTAGTTATATTGATGACATTTTGCTTTCTTTTATGCATGTTATATTTAACCTCTGTTCCTCTAGGTCTCATTGCACACATATTTTGCAAGAAACTGGATCAGTGGAGCACATGACAGAGGAATTTGCAGTGAGAGTAGGATTTTGAATGCAAAGGGTGGCTGGGTACAGGGCTGATTGAACACTGCCAACACCAACTACAGCACGAGCCCTGTTTACATACAACACTGACTCCCAAACCTTTTGGTCCCTGGGATATCACTAGTCCTCAAACTTCCTTGTATAGCCAGATCTAGCTGATAAACATCATGATCATGGTTACTCCTGAACATGCCTAGCTGTAGATCGCCTACCATCAATATGATTTTCCCTAAAACAGTCGTACTTCTCACTTCCAAGTACCAATACCACACACAGTGCAGCTGCACTGCAGCTCTACAGGCTCCCAATGTGGGGATTTGCATTGTAGAGGAATTGTTTGCAGTGACTTTGGCCTGACATTTGCTGAAGATGGTTTTACTAATGGAAATGACATCCAAAACTGTTCCTTTCTGGGCTCAGAGAGACAGACATACGCACAGAGGAAATACTCACCAGTCTCAGGAGAAGTTGTCTTCACAGAAAGAAGTTTGACTCCTTCTTTATCTGACTGAGCCCTGTTGAAGTCAGAAAACATTTAAGCAGACAGTCAGCATGCAGCTCAACATATATGTTGGTCAGCCAAACAAAACTCTAAGATTATGACTCTGAGGAGGCAGCACCTATGCTAATCTAGGAGGGCTTGAAATGGGCTTTGCATGGGATCATGCATAAGTCTTGGTGGTGGAAAACACCATATACCAATATCTCTGAAAACACCTTTCTCTAAAATATGTAATAAATTAAGTTGCATGACTCCAAGTTCAATCTAGTGCTCCACAGAAGAATTACATCTGCGGGAAAAGGAGGAGTCATCTTTTTTCTCTGTCAATACAAGGCTTTCAGCCACATTGAATTGCAAGCAAGACCACTTTGCATGTCCAGGGAGTCAGGGCTAGCAAGTAAATCAGCAGCCCAAATGTTGCTTTTGGTCATGCAAAACATAGAGGCCACAGCCAGACCCCATGGCCTTTAGTATACATCTTCTAATGTATCATTCTTGGTTTCATGCTCCCAAAACTCCTTATGCCAATATTGTTTTAACTGAACATCTGCAAATGGACTAGCGGAGAGAAGATGGGACAGAGGAAAATGAAACAATGGGGGACAGGGAAAAAGAAAGAGAAAAATAATCCAGAATAAAAAACATTAAAAAGAGAGAAAATATGAACAAAAGAAGGGTAATGGGAAAGGATAGGGGGGAAAATAACCCACAATCAATGGGGCAAAAATTGAGAAAAAGAGAAAAAAAGACTGGGCCAATTGGCCCTGTGGCATGGCCCAAGCCATTTTTCCATTTCAAAACGATCCCCTGCAAAACAGTTGAGAGCTATCACATTTCTATCCATGCTGGGACAGCTGCTTATCATGCATACAGGTGTACAATAACTGCCAGCACATCACTTTCAACAGGATATTTCTCTTTGGGGTGGCAACCACTTATGATGTTTAAACAGAGAAAGATAAAAAAAAAATTCATGTGGAATCTGCCACATTCACAAGTGCCCCACGACAGATCTCAAAGCAATGAAAAGACAGGATTCAACATACTGTTCAGTGCCGTTCTCTTGTGTCTCTGGAAGAAGGAACAAAGTTAATATTACTTTGACTGCTGGAACTCAGATAAGTAAACATTTAGATGTAGCTATGGCTGTTGCTAACAGAAGGCTTAGTTGTGATTTTGCAGTATTGCATTAAGTACATTAACGCAATCAACCACCTTGAATGGTAATTGACATTTTTCTAGTCCATCTTCCCAAAAGATAACCACGTCATCTAAAAAAGTGAACTGATACTGCTTGAATCAATACTTCTGGAAACTAGGGAGAACAATGTGACTTGCGCAAGAGCACAACAGAAGCACATTTTTCCCTGCAGCTCCCAAATCCCCGGGTAGCTGGCACAGAGGAGGCGAGCGTGCAAAGGTTCCCCAGTACATAACTACTGAGCTGAAATATACAGGGTGAGGGGAGTGAGGAAATAAGCTGCCAGGCTGTTCGCTTTGGGGGGTTTAACCTAGCATGACATCTGAGAACAGTCTGTCATCCCTGCTGATGAGGAATGGGTTTCTCCCCAAAATGAATCATATACCGAACATATTTTATTCTTATGTGCATGTGTGGGCAGATGGATGGGGCCGAGGGGTTACATCAGACACACAGAGCCAATTCTAGCCCCATGGCTCTGGGCACAGGGCTCTCCATCCACGGGGGAAGCACACTGGGTAGACCTGAACAAATCTTGCAGGAAGCACCACAAATATCGATCTACTCTAGCTTCCAAGTGAATTTGCTAGTACCGTGCCTGCTGGCATTTTTGCATGGGGGAGGCTGGCAAGGAAATGTTCTTCACCTCATATCTTTACCTCTCGACTCCAAATATTCAGTAATTTCCTGAGCAAGGATCACACCTCCTCTGTTTATCTGGGTCTGGTTTTCCATGTCATTGGCTAAATTGGTTACGACACACTGTTTGCCTTGGTCTACAGCTTCGACACCCTGTTGTGATCTTGCATTTCCAAGGCCTGGTGATTTCACAGTTGAAACTCTGCACAGGTCTCCTGACTCATGCCAGCTCGCAGGGAAAGAAAAACCACAGTCTGGATTCAGATCTGGGCTTTCGCTCAGTGGAGAATTACACTCGCCTGCGGCCCACTCAGACAACTCTTTGAAACATTTGGCAAATGGAACTCAATAGAATTATACCCTGTTATCTTAAGTATTTCATGGACAGCAGCAAAACAGATACTGGCTTTACCTGACCTGTCAAAATGTCTGTTTCTGAAAATACCGTTTGCTCAGGGATTTTGTTCCCATGTATGTTATACTGTAGCTGGAAAAATTTACTTATATATAATGCATATATGTGTGTGCATGTGTGTATGTATGTATATATCAGATATTCCCTAAAAGAAAGCATTGATATTTCTTTGCCTGTATTTGGAACAGAGATAAAATAAATATAGTGATTTTGTTAAACGATATCTCCAAACTTAGTTTTCACTGCATTTTTCTACCTGATTGATTGTGTTAGCACAGCTGTTTGTTAGCTCTTTGTAGCTGCAAAAGCACGAACAAAAAGCTTTACAGCATTATGTATACTCCAAAAATCACAGATATTTTTGCTCCCTCTGTTCTTCCTACTGATTTTGTAAATGAAGTGTTACTTTCCTACTTTAGGCAAAATACTTTGAAATACAAGAAGCTTTCCTATCAGACTCCTGCAACATCTATGGTTAAGGTAATCTAAAAAGGCCCCAGAGATCTTTTAATAATAAATAGCACACTGATCTTCCCCGCTCCCCCCCCCTCCCCTGCCACAGACAGAGAAAGTAAACCAGATACCTGGAGTTTTCTTCTGGCACATTCTGTACAAAGCCACCAGTGAGAAGACAGAAAGGGTAATGACTATCAAGGTGATGACAATTGGCAAGATAACACCTACAAAAGAAGGAGAACGTAATTTTCCCTGCTGCCCCTGGCTTGCATTGCCTCTGTGTACAGGCACTTGTATGCACAAGAGCAAGAGGCACCTCCAGCTCCATTTCACTAAACACTACCAATTTCTCTGGAGCAGGGTAACCTGCTGCTCTTATTATTCCTCCCGCACCCATGGAGCCTCAGGCTCAAAGCCTGTGTGGAAGTAGGATTTAGGCACCTTCCTTCCCCAATCTTAGTCCTTCCCTGGCACCTGCGCTGCCCTCTGGAGCCAGTTCCACCCATTTTTCTGTAGGAGAGGGCCCCACTGAGACCACCATAGTCTTGGTCAAAATCTTCACGATTCACCCCCGGTGTTGATGGCCCCCAAAGGTTTTGCAAAACAGTGGTGTTTCAGGAATAAATTTTTGATACATGGAATTTTTTTTTCCTCTTTTTTTGAAAACAAGACTCATCTGAAATTCAGCAACGGAGGCGATTATTTCTCTTTTAACATTGTATGCCCAGAAAGACACCAAGGAGTTACATAATTCAGTAATGTTCTCCACAGCACTTACAACCAGGGATAGAAAATGCAAGATCTCCTTTTTAAATGAGGACATTTCTTTCCTTTTATTATTTCCCACCATCTGCCATTTCCTGACAGGTGTTTCCCAGCCAAGAAGCAAAAAGGAAAGAATTATGTAATGAAGAGAAGCTTTCCTGGGAAAATATATAAGCCCAGTTTCTCCCCATTTATCTTTTTTCTGGCAGCGATCGGCCACATTCAATTCGAGGGAAGCTGCGGCTGCAGTCCCACAGCCTTCCTCAGCATCAACCGTCATGCCCGCCCAATATTTAGAACTAGCATCTTTGATGGCTCTTGATGCAATTAATATTTAATATTCATATAGATGTTTGTGTGCGTATCTATGGAACTAGAGGGAGAACCCGGAGACAAGTTTACAGTGGAAAAACATCAAACATATTTTGCTAAGCCAGTACTTTGGGTAGGAAATAGCAGATCTACAGCAAAACTCTTGCCCTAGAGATGCATAATATTAAAAGAAAAGATTAAGTAACATGCACCATACAAATATCAAGTGCTTGAAGAGTTTCCAGAAGACTCCTTCCTAGTCCTTCTCTCCCATGACAATATGAACAGTATATTAATATAATACATTCATAACAACATATTCATATAATATGTACTCATAACAGTATATGCACATTTTCATATGTTTTCTTGTGTCTTCTCCCACGGGGGATGACTCTGTTCACAATTTTTTCCCAGTTTTATCACTTTGACTTCAGTCCATGGGCATAATTGTGCTGCTCTCCAGTGGGAGTGGTGTCAACTTGTTAAGCTCTGTTTCTCTTTGAGAGGAGTTTTATAACAGGCAGTTAAATTGGGTTTATAATAGGGCCTACTTCTGGTAAGGCTAGAAACAAAACTGCCAGTTTGATTTCTCTGCTACTCCAATCACTCACCAAAAGCCAAACTGATCAACTGAAAACTCAAAAGCTGGACAATAAAGCAGGAATACTCACTAGAATAGTGGATAGCACTCTCTGGCACTTTCTTGTTTCCAGAACTGCTTCCAGGGCTGCCAAAAGCTGGATTTGCAAAAGAAATATTGCCTTTCAGGTTAACGTGTAACTGCCAGAACTCCCCAAACAACTCCCCCTGAAAAATTACCCTCCCAAAACAACTTCTGTGTCCCCAGTTCTGGAACCATTTGGTGCTCCACAGCTGTAGTTCTTCTCAATAATACTTGGATAACTTGGCAAGAGGGGTGGAAAAGTTTATCTAGTGTGGCCTAGAAGAAACACACACTTTGCATGGGTGCAGTGCATAGGATCGTCGGGTTGCCCACTTACAAGTTATAAGCGACAAAATTTTTCACTTTTAGGAGGTTAATGTACTGATCAACATTAGAAGAGATCTCTTGATGAGCAAATAAACAAGAAAGAGAGTGAAAATTAGACCTGCCTCCAAAAGAAGAAAGACCAACATTTTTCACTGCTAATTATAAAAAAGTGCTAATAGTAGATTAAAAAGTGCAATATTACTAGTTAGCAATTTTCTTGAGAGTTGAGTGTTATAAAAGGATGTGGGTGCTCTCTCCACCACTTTTGGGGACAGCAATGACTGTTGGGAGCCTCTGGGTGTTTTTTAGGGCAGGGTTTAAAGGAATGCATTTCTACCTTCAGGTGCTAATCTGAATTTGATTCAGGTATCAACAGCCCAAGATATTTATTACCTTGTTGCATACAGTCTGTGGAAAAACAATCACTGAACTTTGAAAGAGAAAAAAGAAAAAGCAAACATCAGTGCTTCCCTAGTTACATCATACAGCACACAGGACTGTATTCCATATTGGATGGAGGCCTGAGTAGATGTGTGCTTGCTGCCACTGAAGAAGCTGAACAGCTAGACAAAGGGATATCTAGATGCCTAGCATCGAAATTGTAATGCAAGGCCAAGCATTTCCATTGCTCATTAAAATATCGGAAATGGCTCTCAAACAAAGGCGCCTGGGGAAAGTGGTGTGTTAAGCAGGGGGGGTAGTAGAGAGTATAGCTCTGTATATAAGTAGAGAGAACATGGTAGCAGCCACCGAAGCTCTAATCCATTGCTCAGGGACCCATTCATACCCCATACACCTGTAGGGATGCACAGAAGAGGGCTCAACTTCATGGGTAGAAATTACAAAATTAGCTGGGTCATTAAAACCAATTTCCCAGGGCCATTTTGAGGGCTAGAATATGATTTTTTTTGTTCTGCTAAGTCTCTGTGTGACAGGTCCATCTTTTTTACAGGTAGATTTTTTACTTTTTTATAAAGGCAGTACATATAATTCTAGTTTGCTGAATTAGAGTAACAAACAAGGTTTGTTTGTCCCAACCCTGCAGGGGTTCCTTGCTGCACTGATTTTAAAAACTCAGGCCCACTTTTGACAAACGTTTTGGTCATTGCTTTTTCTCCACAATTCTCCTTTTGCCCCCTTTATATTCCCATTCTCACAACATACTGGTCTGTTCAGATATGTAAGAGTACATTGTCTGCTGATGCAAGCGGAGGATAGCACAGAACAGCCAGGGGGCAGTTTCTTCACAGGTTTGCTGGATATGCCAGTGTACTGTATTTTCCAGGTAACTAGGAGCCACATGGTTCTACTTAAAAATTTATGTGGATTGACTGGTAGTGCAAAGGGAAAGATTTGAGAGCTGTGTTTTCATTTTTGTTCTGCTGTTGTGTAGCTGTGTGAATTTTGGGCAGATGGTTTAGCCTCTCTGCTTCCCCCCCTGCCCCCCTCCATTTGTCTGGCCAGAGGCTGAAACCTCCTGGGGAAAAATGATCATTTACTACGTGCTTGTGTGGTGCCTAAACAATACAACCACAGCTGAGGAATTCTGATGCTATAGTGTAGGAAACAATCATTGTCTGAGACGCTTATCTCTGAAAAATCACTATGTTTCTTTAAAGCAGAAGTTCTCTCTCCGTGGTGCCTGTCTGCTGAGCAGTGATAATGTAGGGATGGAAACTGTGAGCCATCATCAAGTGACTGAAATAGTTCTTATGAATTCGTAATTCCATGTGATTGCTTTAGATTTCCCAGGGAAATACTACTGCCCTTTTCCCTACCTTACCTGATATACTGCATGATATACAGGGCAAGCAGGCAATTATCACAGCAATGAGTTTTCCTGGATACTGACTGAAAATGTCAACAGAAACAAATTACACTGAAAAACGTGAACGCGTATCCCTGCATTTGTGCAGCATCTCCTCAGGAGAAAAACTGAGGATTCAAATTCACTGATTATTTTCCTTGTTCTCTATTAAATGTGAGTAATGCAGGAAAGACAAATCCATAGGACAGGGCAACCCCTGGTATCAATAAAGGCTGGGGGATGAAGGGATTGGAGCAGCCCTTCTGAGAAGGACTTGGGGGCACTGGTGGATAAAAAGCTGGATATGAGCCAGCAATTTGCGCTCGCAGCCTGGAAGGTCAACTGTATCCTGGGCTGCATGAAAAGAACCATGGCCAGCAGGTCGAGGGAGGTGATTCTGCCCCTCTACTCTGCTCTGGTGAGACCCCACCTGGAGTACTTCATCCAGCTCTGGAGCCCTCAGCACAGAAAAGAAATGGATGTGTTGGAGTGGGTCCAGAGGAGGGCCACAAAAACAATCCAAGGCCTGTAACAACTCTCCTGTGAGGACAGGCTGAGAGAGTTCAGGTTGTTCAGCCTGGAGAAGAGAAGGCTCCAGGGAGACCTTATAGAGGCCTTCCAGTACTTGAAGGGGGGCTACAGGGTAGATGGGGACAAACTTTTTAGCAGGGCCTGTTGCGATAGGACAAGAGATAATGGTTTTAAACTACAAGAGGGTAGATTCAGGCTAGGTATGAGGAAGATATTTTTTACAATGAGGGTGGTGAAACACTGGCACAGGTTGCCCAGAGAGGCAGTAAATGCCCCATCCCTGGAAACATTCCAGGTCAGGTTGGATGGGGCTCTGAGGAACCTGATCTAGCTGAAGATGTCCCTGCTTGTTGCAGGGGTGTTGGACCAGATGACCTTTAAAGGTCCCTTCCAACCCAAACTATTCTATGATTTTAACTACTTGAGACTATAAATGAGAAGTACAATAGCTAAAAAGAAGCACTACTGAACAAATAAAATAGATTAAGCAAGTGAAAACTTTAACTCAGTTATCCACTTCAATTAATGAAGTTTCTCACAAGCCAGCTGATCCCATCTACTTTCTCTGGATCTGGAAAGTGAATCTGGAAGATATTTTCCAGCTATGGAATGATATGGGATCAGAATAACAATTGGATGAATACATCCATCATGGTAACAAGAGGGACAAACTTTTGCTGGCAGCAGCAGCAAGAACTGCAGGGATCAGTACAGAAGAGGCTGTTTCCTGATAAGCCCAGAGAAAGGAAAATAGGACAATACAGCTTCACTAGGACAGGAAACTCTTGCCTTACTCTGGGACCTGCTGCTTCTAACCACAGCACCAGGAATGAGAGCCACTCACAAGAACAAGCTCCTTGGTAAACACTCTATTTATATCAATTTCCCATTGCATCATGCAATACACCAGGCCTGATTTTTTTTGTGCTCCCACCCTGTTTTCTTTTCAGTATCTGCTAGTCCAACATGGCATTCAGCTGAAATCACAGCAAAGTTACTCATTGCTACAACTTGAGCATCACTTCTCTGCTTCTCTGTACTACGCTTCAGGTTCATTCTTCCCCCAGAGGCTCCTTGTTCCCTGAATGTTTCCTTCCCCCAGGCTGCCCCGCTCCCAACCCATGCCAGCCCTTTTCTTCAGTGTGCACTGAGCTCTTACTTGTCAATTCTGTTGGGGAGCTCACATGAAGGCCTGCAATAAAAGAGAAGGAACAGGTTTATTAGTAACTGTTTTAAGGTTAGATGTCCAGAATCTTCACATCATACAAAGTGGCAGACTCTAGGAACGTAATCCCACAAGAAATGCTGACCCAGAACTGACACGCTGACACTGTTCCGAAGCCCAGAAAGTCTGAGCTGTGCAAGTCTGCAGACATCCCTTATAGATGGGAGCAGAATCCAAAGCACAGCCTACGCTGGGTTGTTATTCTGCTTAAGAGAAGAAAATCCTGAATTAATTGATACATTCCTAAAAAATTCCTCCTGCCAAAACCAAATAAGTGCCTGGGAGTGAATAGCTGGCATTTAACTGACAAATAAGTGTTTTAATAAAAGAACCTTAAATGCATAATTGAGACACGTCTTCAAGTGTCACAAAACCCTTTAAAAATGAATCTTCATTAATTATCTTGGTGCTTTTGGCAAGCAGACTGCCGAGCAGCAGGAGTAAGAGACATTGGTAATGAAGAAGAAATGGACCTTGTAGAGCACTGTGAACAATGCTTACTGGTCCGCTACTGTCAGCTTCCCCCAGTCACTTCACAAGTTTCTGGTGCAGAACACTAATTTTTTGTTAGCTTTTCGTTAGTATGCTGCTGCTTTTGTGTATCTAGACTGTAGCATGCTTGGAAATTAAGGCGGCTGTGAATACTTCACATTTGGAGGCTAGCCACAGACAACCATCACTCCCACAGTAATTTTTATTATAGAATCATAGAATCTTTATGGCTGGAAAAGACCTTAAAGATCATCAAGTCCAACTGTTATCTAACTCTACCAGGCCCACGTCTAAACCATGTCCCTGAGCACCATATCTAGATGGCTTTTAAATACATCCAAGGATGGCGATTCAACCACTTCCCTGGGCAGTATTTTCCAGTCTTTGATAACCCTTTCAGTGTAGAAGTTTTTCGTAATGTCTAACGTAAACCTCCCCTGGCGCAGCTTGACACCATGTCCTCTTCTCCTATTGGTTGTAACTTGTGAGAAGAGACCAACGCCCACCTCTCTACAACCTCCTTTCGGGTAGTTGTAGAGAGCAATAAAGTCTCCCCTCAGCCTCTTTTTCTTCAGCCTAAACACCCCCGAGTCCCTCAGCTGCTCCTCAGACGACTTATTCTCAAGACCCTTCACCAGCTTCGTTGCCCTTCTCTGGACATGCTTCAGCACCTCAATGTCCTTCTTGTACTGCAGCACCTAAAACTGAACACAGTATTCAAGGTGCGGCCTCACCAGTGCCAAGTACAGGGGGACAATCACTTCTCTAGCCCTGCTGGCTACACTGTTTCTAATGCAGACCAGGATACTGTTGGCCCTCATGGCCACCTGGGCACACTGCTGACGTGTGTTCAGCCGGCTATCAGTCAACACTCCCAGGTCCTCTTCTGCTGGGCAGCTTTTCAGCCACTCTTCCCCAAGCGTGTAGCGTTGCATGGCGTTGTTGGGGCCCAAGTGCAGGACTCAGCACTTGGCCTTGCTGAAGCTCATACTACTGGCCTCAGCCCATCGATCCAGCCTATACAGGTCCCTCTGAAGAGCCCTCCCATCCTCAGGCAGTTCAACACTCTCACCTAACTTGGTGTCTTATGCAAACTTACTGAGGGTGCTCTCAATTTCCTCGTCAAGATCATTAATAAAGATATTAAACAGGAGTGGCCCCAACACTGAGCCCTGTGGAATACCACTTGTGACCAGCCACCAACTGGATTTAACTCCATTCACCAGCACTCTTTGGGCCCGGCCATCCAGCCACTGTTTGATCCAGCAGACTGTACGCCTGTCCAAGCCTTGGGTAGCCATTTTTTTTCATGAGAATGCTGTGAGGAACAGTATTGAAGGCTTTACTGAAGTCCAGGTAAATAACATCCACAGCCTTTACCTCATCCACCAAGTGGGTCACCTTGTCATAGAAGTGCATTAAATCTCTTCTGTGATCACTCTAAAGTCAAAGGGAGCTGGGCACCTAACTCATCTGTATCTTTGAGAATATCCACCTGTGTGAACTGGCAGCAAAAGATTTATCTGTTTGTACAAGACAGACTGTCTCTTGTCAGGAGCTAGTGACTGGCACTTTGCCTGCCTGGTGAAGCCTCTCACACTGGATTACTGGAGCTACCATGGAAAAAAATCCCTCAGGCAATATATTCTCAGCAGTTGCTCATTATTTTGAGGTATAAATCACAGCATTTGTTCACCTTCCTCTACACTAGAGGGCACCATAAAAGCCCCCTTGTTGGGTCTCTCCAGGGTTCACTGCTGCCACAGCATCTGTGGGGAACGTGGTGCATCTGAACCTGATCCACGAGCTCTCTGGGAGGACATGACCCACCAGCATGTCCTCCATGTCCCAGCTGTGCCAGGCTGGGAGACCGCAGAGGGATCGGCATGAAGGCAGCCGCAACTCCAGACAGGCATTGAGCTTCTCCCCTGAGTGCGTGGGGTTGCAGCGCTTCTCTTCCGACCAGGGTCCCTGGGAATTACAAATCCATTCTTATGCCCTCGCTGCACTTTCTGTGCTGTGGACTGATACTTTGCACAAAGACAGCTCCTACCACCGGAGTTGTAACACAAGTGAAGCACATTATTCTACTGCTGTGAAGGTACTTTGAAAATCAGAATGGCTGCTCATGTTTTCTCTCCTCTCTACACCCAAATAAAAACATGGATCACTTGGACCACTGAGGTGCAAATAACCACTTGTGCTACTGATATATGTGACAGAGCTTTAACTGCATTTTAAGCATAAACATGCATGAAAAGCATGTTCAGGTTGAAAAGCCAAGTACCTAAAAGTCAGCAGTAAGAGCTCTTCTTGAATATACTAAATATTAGTAATGCTAAGTCCTCTGAACATATATAATTATCTCACCCTGGCTTCCTAGGATCCAGAGGGGACTTTTTTCCTAAGCTTTTTTATCATCTCATCAATCCATCTGCAAAAAGCAGTGTCACCTTGCTCAGGGAGGATCTCTGTGATGATTCATTAGGCAATGTTTATAGCACGTTTGGGCAACATGAATGATAAGAGCCAAGGAAAAGCTTTCAGGAAGTTAGTAACTCGCTTGTCAAAGGAGGTTTGGAATGACACATAGTATGGAATGCAGCAGGACACATACCCGGCATTAAGGAAACATCCAAATATTATATGATTCCCTGTTACCTGATTATCGCCTTCCCTTCAGCCTATAAGGAGTGGGATCCCATGAAAAAATAAGAGGTGATCACACAGCAATGGTTAAACAAGCAAACAGTAAAGCCCTGCGTGTGCATATCCTTGAAGAAAGGCAGAAGACCTTGTCAAGTCTTACAAATAGGTCACTTTTCTATGAAACTTCAAGCCTTGTCTCCCTAGCCTGAGGAAAGTTGAGCTTTCCTAAGACCCCCCCCCAAGACTGCAACATAATTATACACTTTCCCTTAACTCCACTCTTGCAAAAAAAAAAGTGAACCCTCTTGGCTCAAATTAGAGCAAATAATAAATAGAAAGTGCACGTCAAGCCTGAGACTGATATCTGGGTTGACCCCAAAGACTTAAGGTTCGTCAAAGCTGTATGCAGGTGACATTAAGCTCTGTGAACAGTAAGGGTCAGGCAACATGCAGTTCAGTACTCACAGACACAACTAAAATCCATGCTGCTGTCCTGGCCAGATTTCATCACTTCGGTAAACCGAGACAGCAGAAATGGTCCCAGGTTGGAAACATGACAGCAGCCCCCTGCCTTTCCTTCAAGGACTGTAGGAGCCTCCTGAGCCTTTGCTTGTTTGTTTGTTTTTTTAAAAAACTGCACACATCTACACACAATAAAACTACAAGCATCTTTCCCAAAGATATCTCACCCAGATTCTGCTAGAGCATGAAAAATTAAATAGGAAAAATATTGTGCCCTTCTCTCTCTATCCCCGTCACCAGTATGCAAGCAAGGCGCCAGCTCACCCTCTGTTCAGAGATTGCTCAGCCCTGCCACACAAACAAAGCTGTGCTTATCGGAGCAGTTCAGCAGGTAATTTCAGTTTGGATTTTCTAAATAACCATCCAGTGCCCTTTTTGGTGGTGGGGTCACACACTGCTGTTCTACAGAAAGAGGAGGACAGAAGGAAAGGCAGCATTTCGCTTGCTAACATAGTTACCGTAGTTGTTCTAGCTGCCTGTTCAGAGCTTACCACATCCTTTGGTGCAGTGAGTTAGGGGGCAGATGCTCTGCATAAATAATCTGGGAAGATTTCCAGATTCATCATGAAAAGTGAGGTGTGCAACACTGGCTGTGCTGAGTCCTCGTTGTGCAGCGAGGAGAACGAGGATAAAAAATTTGGCACATGACGGTGGTTTGATTTGAAAATACCTGCCTGAGTCAGTTCAGCGCTGGTTAGAAGCTTGACAGATGGAGAAAGAGACCAATAACTAACCTCTCCCCACTCTGTTCTCCAGATACTTTCCACTACCTAAGCAGCCTGGATACCCTGCAGTTTGCTGCTTCTGTTTTTGGAGGGCAGCCACATGAAACTGTGTTCACTGGCAAAACAAATGAATAAATTTGGCTGATTACTCAGAGGGGATACCACAATATAAACCAAAGCAACATTAAGAACTTTAAAGAACCCTCCTTTCCCTGACCATGCTATAGACCTGTAATTGTGTTAACTGAGGCTTTGCTATGTTTTCTATCTCCCAGGCACTTTGATTTTTGTGTCTCTCTCTTTGTGAAGAAGCTGAAGATATGGTGGGTAATTTTTACCTAATATCACTATCCAGAATTCCTACACAGTTTGTGTACAGAAAGAGTCAAACCCTCCTTGTCTTAGTCATAAGAATTTTTCTTAGGGAGATGCCTCCTGCGAATCAAGTGAGTAGGATTTATAATTGGAGGAGTGCAATAAAGATATCAATAGATGCAGCAGGTTGATTCATCTGACAGTTTATTATAATAGATCATTTGATCTTACCACCCTGCTGGGTGAACTTAAGCTCGTACTGCTTTACGGATTTTTTTGTTGTTTAGGTCACAGAATGAAAAGCTAAAATGCGTGCAGTTTCTCAGATGTATTTAGTCTATGACTGATCCATTAAATCTCAAATTTTTCACTAATTAAACAAAAGCAGGAAATTAAATATTAGCAAGCAATCCTCTTTGGAGGTGGGGAATGAGTAGGGGTTATATTATACCTGACAGCCAAAGTTAGTTAAAGAAGTTCATGTGTCAATGGCACACATGCAGGTTGCTCCCTTCGCTAAAAAATGTCCCTTCTCCAGCCTGGGTGAGCACTACACAGCCCTTCCTCCCTGGCTGGTGGTTTCAATCTTCTTTAATACAGCAATACTGTTCTCTGATGTTTCTCCAAGTTCTTTCCTAGGCTCCCCCACTCTTTTCAGTCGCTCTCCAGCTCTCTGTGGCACTCCTCCCACACCCTGATCTTTTGATATGGCTGATTGGGAATCTCTCTTCAAGATGTGCTTTTTAATTTTTCTGCAGCAAGAAAGGAAGTTTTCACCAAAATGGCATTTTTTTTTAAATGGAAAATGGTCTCAAAACTAAATATATTCTTTTGCATTGAGGTTAGCCACTGAATTATTTCGGTTGAGCATACCAAAGAGAAATGTTCTGTTTGGGATCAATTTCACTTAATTTGTCTTCCCCTGAGCTCCCACACGGAAGCTGTGGCTTGGGTGCCTTCGGCTTGCAAGCTTTGCTATCCCCTATGGGCTGCAGCGTCAGCCCCATTGCATGTACCAGCCCCTACTCCGGTGAACAAAAGGTATCCAGCCCCTATAGAATGCCCTAAACGTGAAATCTCAAAGAGCTGGGAAGAAATAATCTAATGGCAGTGAGAGAGTCAACATTTCTCCTAGTCTCAGCACAGAATAAAACAACTGGCTTCACACTTCCATTGCTTTGAAAGTTATCAGGGTGCAGCATATGGCTTCCCTTGGCCCTGCACGATTGCACATAGGAGAAGAAATCTGTTTAGAGGGAACCAAAACATTTTTTCTTAAAGTCTTCAACATATACAGAGAATAAGGGAGCAAGGGTGGTCTAAAGGTGGACCCATTTGGGATAAGCAGCCTAACTCATCAGGGTGACTAATGGGGTTTCTTGCATATTTAAGCTGCAAGAAAGAAGCGAGGAGCTGGAGCTGTGAGTAGACAAGAAAGGTGCAAGTGTGGAAATCCTGCTGCCGGAGGAAGTGATTTTGAAATGGCAGTTTTATGGAAACTCAGAGTACTGGCTATGCCAAGCACCTAGACTGACTCCCCCTGGATAGATGGGCCCTTTCTTTCTCAGCCAGGAAATTGTAGTCCTGGGAGCTTGGGTAGTCCCCGAGCTCAAGAAGATTTATTGATTTTACAGCAAAGTGAGCTAAGTAAGATGATGACTTTCACAAACCGACCCAAGGAAGGTTGTAGAACTTTCTGGGCAAATTTTAAATGTAAAATCTAATTGTACAAACAATGTAATAGGTAACTCAATACATGTGATGTACAGCCAGATATGTATTACAATTTCATTCTAACCTGGAGAATTTACCTGTGTGAGAGAACCTTTAATTAAAAACATTGTAATTTACTGCTTTATTGCAGTGTACCAATGGTAAGGTTTCCATACCATGCACAAGTCTGCCAAAAGACACAAAACCTAACAGGATAGTGAAGTAACTAGAGCTCACAATATATGCAGTATGGGGCATAAGCTTATTGAAATAATTGCAAAGAATCCTCTCTAAATCAGTGGCCTTGGATTAAAAATGAAAAAAAATCTCAACTTCCTTAAAATAAAATACTTATTATTATAATATCTTTTTGCATGCTTCTAAGCATTTCAGTGCATACTGAGCATATGATATTACTCTAGTTTTATATCCAATTCTATCCTCTATGAGGAAAAATCACAGTACATGTGCATGCTTATCTCCCACAAACACAATCCAGAGGTTATAAAAAGAGTCTCATACCCCTTGGGGGATGTTAAACTTTAATAATAATTGGCATATGCAAACAAAGTCAGTGTCCTTATTGGATTTACACACATGTAGCTGAAACTAAGTATGGAGTGAAGTGAAGGCTCAAGAAACCTTAAGAAAACCTGAATAAGTGGTTCTTCAAAATCTAGGAAAGTTAAGCCAGCTAGAAGCGTGATAAATGATCACTCGTATGACCTGGCATCTACGTTCAGCACAGTGTTGCTTAGCGGATAAATACACCAGAACACACCCAGAAAAACAATAAAACTAGACTGGAGTTGGGAAGGATTAATATCTTTTTGACCCTGCATGTGACCACTTTGTACTTTGAACAATGTCATTTAATTGGTAATATGCATTAACTTGCCCTCCAGATTTATTAACAATTGTAAAAATTATAGCTGTTTTCTCCTTTGTCTCCTTTGCTTTGCAGCCAGAAAATTTATCTCAATGATCTCCTCTGGCAGTCAATGCTACACAATGACCACATACAGCATATATAAAGATTGCTATTATCTTTTGCAATTCATATCCTCCTGTAATGATATTGAGTATTCCAACTGAATGTTTTGAAGTTCACCCATCACTCATCATAACTTCATAGCTAGATGACATGGACACAGCATACCTTGCATGAATAAGGAGGTGGCCCTCACTGCAGGACAATGCACAGTGAAGAAGAGATTCGAAAGTATTTGCATCTTTTTAACTGTTTGTATAGGAAAATAGAGTGCATGTTTTCAAGACTTACCTGGGGTTCCAGGAGCAGAAGTGGTTTTTTGTAGGGAGGTCGTAGAAGAGAGAGACCATGCCTTAGTAGATGAAGCATCCGAACTCCCATTTTGTGCCAGTTGTGTTCCACTTTCTTGGGTAGCTGGAAAAGAAACAGCCATTCAGGTAAGATACACCTGTATAAGCATTGCCTTAGACCCTGCACCACCATCCCCCAGACAAATGTTCCCACCATCGCAGGAGAGACTTAAGGTCAGAAAGCACTACAGCTTCTGGTAACATCTTGTCAAGCGCTGAACCATCCCTACAGAGTTGTTACTACTGGCATAGTTGAGGTATCCTTAAAGCACATCCTAGCATCAGAAACAGCCTCACATCTGTGCCAGAAGACAGCCTAGAGCTCTGACTTGGGAGCCCAGAATAACTAGACAGTCTTGCACCAAGAGCAACATAAGCAGGAGAGAGAAGCTCGCTTACTGCCCTCTATCTTTAGCTTTCATTTAACAAAAAATGGAAAAAAAAAAAAGCAATCTTCAGCCACAACTGTCACATAATGTGATGTTGTAAAAAGTTTTAGGGATTGTAAGTAAGAGCAGAGTTAATTATTTCATTCTGTGCTGTTAAGGCCTAGGAAATAATATATCCCTGAAAATTAATGTATGAAACATTAAAGTGTCTTATTTCTGCTCTCACAGGGTCAATAGAGGGTCAAGGCCATCTGTGTCACAAGATTTACAGCCTAGGGTGAGTCCAAGATGGTGGTGCAGGGCACCCCGGAGGCTGTAGAACTGAAGGTCACCAAATGACAGCAAGAGAGAATTTAAGTTGTTCCAGCACAGCTGATAATTCTTATATCCAGGCTCAAAACTCAGCATAACAACAGGAAAGACTGTGCCTACTGAATAAAACATAGGGGTGCCCAAGAGTAACCTTATACTTCCTTTCTGATGTAAATCAGAGATTCGACTGAGCTATAAACTGTTTTCAGTGCCTCTTCATATGAATTTCAAACACCAGCACTAAAACAACTTTAAGACAAGTTTTAGTCAAACCAGTACATCATCATGCACATGCAACATGTGAATGCTGAGGAATGCTTCATCACACAATTTATTCAGAAACTCTGATTACCAGTTTTGCCTCTCAAAGAACCATTTTCTCAGGGGGAAAAAAAAAACCCAACACCCAAAGGTCCCTATTCTACAACCACACACCTCTAACTTGGACCTTCCCTTTCCATTTTGTTTATTAAGTGCAATACCTTGGAGAGGCAACCTTCAAAAATCAATGAGATAAGAAAGCGTGAGCTGAAGCCACTGGAGTCCAGGGTTTCATACAACTTTGGGAACTGAGAGGAGGTGGACAGCCAGGGATGGTATCTTTGAAGATCGAGGCATGGAAGGAAACCATACTGAAAATTATACTAAACAAGCTTAAATGCTTAAAAGTTTCACTGGAATTCTAGTGAATGAGAAGCATAATTTCACTGTCAGCTCCCTCCAGAAATCTCAACATCGCAGCCCCTCAATATGCAAGCCTAATCTGCAGTAGAGATGAGTGTAAAAAGCCCCTCTACAGAATTTTTTACTACGGTATAATGCAAGGATCTAAGAACTTTAATCATTCCTGCATTCTCATCATAGAAGATTTTGAATGAAGCTTTAAAAGCTAACCTTTTCCTCTTTTGGTTCTTACTGCGGTTGCTTCAGACTCAAATTTTAAATGTTGAATTTTAATCTGAGATCAAGTAAAAAGAAAAAGCAAAAACCCCAAAGAACCTCCTTCTCTCTTTAAGATGCACAGGCTTGTAACAGTAACAGCAACCATCTTATCATAAGTTAGTAAAAGCTTGCATGGAAGAATGAAAAGTAAGGCAGAATAACAGTAAGCCTTCATGTGCAGAGACATTTGAACACAAATACGCCTTGTGAATGCTGCAAAACAATCAGGTGTGTGGGAGAGACGAGGAGGGAGGCAGGCAGTTGCCTTGTAACCCCGCGGAGAGCTGTTTTCCCATGGGGATCACACGTTCCAGGCGTCCTATCAGTCCTGGCAGCAGCCCAGCCCTGGGTGCTCCTCTTGTGTTTGGGAGCTGTGAGAACAGATTGTTCTCAGGAACACGGGCTGCGCGCTGGATATGCCTCGGTGGGAGATCATAGCGTTTCCATTTCATTTTTTTTAATTTAGCCTGGATGAGATTCCTCCTGTGACTCAGGGGTAACACCAGGTATGACTCATGCCTTTACCTAGGGCTTGGTGTGAAGCTCGTTGCATTTATTTCAGCAGACTGCAAAACAGGCTCCCTGCTCCCAGTGTCAAGGGGCGAAGTAGACGTGCTACGGTACAAAAGTCTGCGTGCCAGTTTTTACCACTTCCAAGACGAAAAACACAACCTGGCAGGGAAGGTTCCCTTAATTCCACTGTACTACTGTAAGATTAAATCCTAGCAACCCAAGTCTCTGCTGACTTGTGGCTTTAAAGCGGCTTTTAAGCAGCATCCAAGCCTTACGCCTAATACACAGCATAGGCTCTACCATCAACACATTTAGCAGACCGAATAGCTTCTGTGCCAAAAGCTTATGGGAACAGAAGCATCCATATCCAGCCACTGCTCACGTACACAACGGCAGCACTGACAGCACAGTACGCCTGCTAGAAATCTGCCTTTTTGGTAAATCACATATCTCATATCTATGCAAGGCTTAGTTTGATCTCAACAGGAGGAGACAGTGCAAGTCCTTACTGCGGTGCCCGTGCTCTGCGCGGGAACAGGCGGGGGACTCAGTGCGGGCACACGGTGACTCAGTTCTGCCGTCCCCACTGACACATCGCTGCAGTAATTCATCACGCTTCAGCTCAGCCAGCTGCAGCAAAGATTTCTGCCTGCCTGGCAGGGGGAGGCCTGGGCTCGCAGAAAAGCAGCACAGCAGAGGAGAGCGGCTGCTGCTGCTGCAAAAGCACTCACATCATCGGTTAGTGGGTTTATTGTCAACAGCTGATTATGAATAAAAATGGTAAAGCAGTAAAGATTGTAAAATAGCTGTCCGAATGGGGCTGATTGCTGCAGCGGCACAACTCCCTGGTGGTGATGCAGCTCTCCCTGCTGATATTTTGATAAGATAAATGACAGTGTGTTAACATGTATTTGTCAAAGGGATAATCAACAACAGGGAACCTGAAGCTGCTCTGCAAAGCTGCTGTCTGAGCCTCAGGTATTTCCTTACTCTTTGTGCTCTGAAAACCCTTCATTTTCTTTAACCAGCTGAAATTCGACACATATCCTCACTTGATCTTAGCATGATTTTCTATTTAACCTATGTATAATCCACATATATTTCGGCATTTTTCAACAGTACTTTAAATTTTCTTTACAGCAGGCTGTTACCTAACTGGCTTTGTCATCATAAGATGCTTGAAGTAGGTGGCAAATACTCTGCATATAGTCTATGCAATACAACGAATATAGACATCTGTATGTGTGTTAAAACCCTACTTGGCCAATAAACAAATCAAGGAAACACCTTTACAGGGTAGAAGGAACTACACGCAAACCATGTTAAAATGTCAGCATAAGGGCTTTGTATGATGGAAGACTAAACCTTCGCCCTTGAGCTCGTACTTTAGCATGAACACACATATAGGCCTCACCCCTGTAATCAATAGCCCAAGAAACCATTTGCATTAACAAATGCATTCATGAAAGCTTTGAAAAATCCCAGTGCAGCAAAACCAATGCAACTTCATGCCCATTCAGAGGAATGGAAATTAGCTAGGGAGGTAAGCAAGCAGATCTCAGTTTTAATGTTTACACCCATAGCTGATCGCATCTGCTGTCTGCCAGCTTTACATCTTCTGGTAAGCAAAAACCCCCAAGTATTTCAAAATATATGTTTTAAAACATCTCTCTGCCTAGTATGACTCAGCAGCCAACTATACTCAGTGTTTACCTATAATGACCTGAGGACAACTGAACAATCCATGTTACCGTAACTCTCTTCCAGTAGTTTTACTGAAGTAAAACTTCCTTCTAAATTACCAGTAGTTTGATAAAAAGAGAAAGAGTAGCTCCTCCACTCTTTCCTTTTCTCACTTTTTAATATTTAATATTTCATTGCACTACGATGTATCATCATCCAGGAGAGTGGCACATTAGAAACACAACAGCCAGAAGTCCACTGTAATTTAATACCTCGAGCACTGACCTTGCATAAGATGCTTGCTCTGTATCCAAGGGAGGAAGAACATAATCTTTTGTTGCATTTCATTTCNTCCCTTCCTATCGGAAAAACCAAAAAAAAAAAAAAAAAAAGACAAAGTTGTTTGCATGATTTCACAGCATGTAGAGCACTGGGGGCTTTTCCTGAATTTATAATAAAAGGTGACAGCAGCCACAGAAATTGCAGTGGAGACAGGAAGCCCTGTCAAATCTCTGCTGGGTGAATGTGATCTTTCACTGAAGCTTTTAGCAGGGATTGAAGCTGAGAAAGTGATGGCCTCCATTACAAAACAACAGAGGCTTTTAATTAAAAATCAGGTGTAGATTAGGTAAAATTTGAAGTGTCATAAAGGCACTGACAACTTTTGCCTCTGTCCCATACAGCCAGCCCAAAAACGGGGAGAAGTGAGCGCTAGTGAAAAAGAAAACGAAAGACAAGGCAACTTTCATCTCCTGTCCATTTTGAGAGTAGGTCTTGCTACGCCTGCACTTGCTTCAGGGAGCGTGACAGCCCCAGGCCTGCGCTGCTGCTGGGGATGCCGACAGGGGCTGGGAGGGTGCAGTGAAGCAAAAGGCACCTCACCGTGCCAATGCATGGGGTGGAAATAGATACATGGATGTAGCCAGCACCCAGACAGTGGTTGAAGGGTCTGTGGGCTTTCTGCAAGGGCTGGCCACACATCTGCACAGCCCCTATGCCCTATCCCAAAGCCACTACCTTGCGTCCCATCCCACTCCTTTGTGCTGAAGCCAAGGCTATGACATTCTTGAAAGGTAGACCAGAATTTTGTCTTAAAATCATTAAAATTGGTTTTCACATACACAGATTTTACAAATAGTACTTAGCATTGAAAGAAAATACAAAGTCTTAATGTAGGGCAGTTCCCAGTGTCTCCTTTATTTTTCCTGTTTACAAAGGGGAGCAAGAGACAGGGAAGCCCTGTTTTTAGGTTCATTTATCAACTATTTTTATCACAAGTTTTGGGGTATTTTTTTAGCTTAAATGAGGATTTTTAAAAACAAATCACAACCCAAGCAACTAGGGACTAAACTCTAGCTGATGAGAAGAGAACACAAGAGGAACAGAAAAGAGGCACAGTGGTGAAAACTTCACGTCCAGGCCCATTGTACCTCCAGCACCATTGTACATCCAGCACTAGTTTTTTGGGGCATCAGTGCAGAGCAGTGGTCAGAGCTAAGCTGCACTGGCAGGTAGGCCTTTCCTTGTTAGATTTGCTTTCCTTGCTGGGAGCTCTACCTGTCACCAATGTTTAGTTCCAGGTGCCTGTGCTTCTCCGGTATCTGCAAGCCAGGAACTTTTGCCAAAACGAATGGACTAGGAATCTCATCTGTGATGCGATGCACCATGCCATGGGCTTTTGACAGGTCCACAGGGTCAGAAATGCAAGCTTAAAAAGGTTCTTTGTGGCCTTCGGTATCACTTCAGCAGCTTGTGCACTGGCCAGACTGTATCCTATGACTCGCCGATACCGGCATTTAAAAGCCAAGCCAAAGCACAAAAAACTTTGGGCTGACAATCAGACTACTCCCTACACCAAGCACAGTGGGAAAGTTGCATCAGTAGAAGATGTAACCACTAAGTGAAAGGGTAATTGCTCTCCCGGCAGCTTAGCAGGCGCAGGTCCATGAGGGGTAGCTTTAAAGGAGAATTTGCACAGAGAAAGCATGCAGGCCATTTCATAGGAGTCCCTTTTTAGGCAAGGAAACCAAGGGAAGAGAAGTCAACTTCTAATAATTTGTCACAGTTCGATATGCTATATATATCAACTCCGAGAACACTGGTGTACCACTGACTGCTAAGTTAAATATCTGGAGTATTTCTTTGTAATTTTTTGAGTCAATTAAGTATAAAAAATGGAGTATTTCAAAGCTCTGGTTCAGCAAAAGACTTGAGCAAACATTTACAGTGGAGTTCATTGATAAAAAAGGGAGACTGAATTTCACCTTAAGTTTACTGCGCTCCTTTTGGATGTTATTATACTACTTTAAATTAATCCAACTACTTGCTGGATACGTGGGATTTTTTTTAAAATTTTCTTTTTCTAGAATCCAATCTGACGCGCTGGGCCAACACACATGTTATTATGAAGATTTATAGGGAACAAAAGTATTTCCTAAGATTGATGCAGGGTAATTAGTACCACCTCTCTGCTTTCAGTACTGTGACTCATAATAATATAGAACATAATTAACTGTAGCATTGTAACATATATAAAATAAAAAACAAAGGGTGCTGTTATGACACCACTCTGATCACAAAGAATCATTTATTTTTGATGAAATAATTATTAAAAAAACCCCACCAAGACATAGAAGAAAATAAAAAATGAAAACCCTTCCAAATACATTTCTTCCAATTGCAGAGAGATTCAAATCCTGTGTAATGGCTTCAGATCACCTCTACTACAAATTAAAGGTATAATATTCTTTGTGTAAGATTCTAGGGCAAGATTCATTACAGATATTTAATATGGTAGGATGAATAGCTCTACTTCCCCAAACCTCCAAATCCATAACCTGAAGTACTCTTTTTGATCTCCTTTTATTGCTCCACACCGTTTTTCAGAAATATAGCATACAATAAATCAGAAATCTGTCAATGAAATTATCACTTACTCTTTGTTGTGCTGCCACTTTTATCTGCTGCTGTAGTGGTCACTTTTATTGGTGGTTGTGTTGTTGTACCTTGTGTTATTTGTTGTGCAGTATTAGGTGAAGAAGGCGTGGAGTCTAATAAAGGAACAACGTACAAATTATTTCCTCAATTTTGTATACACATATACGCACACACACAAAACACACCTGTGGCCCTGCTTGCAGCCAAATTTTAAATTATCAAATGAATATTTCATTTAAATTGAAGACCAACAGGGACAGGGCTCCCTTCGCTGCAGAGAAAGCCACTCCCTGTCCCATAGGTGGGTCATCCCACTTACAGCAAGCGTGTGATAATGCAGTTACGAGGCCTGGCTTGGAGCTGCCTTGAGCCTGCCCAGGAGGAAACTCCTGTGCACACCTTCAAGATTTCGCCAAAGAGTTTGCTATTGGCAAAGCAAATTCCCAAGCCAAGAGGCGCTTCTGCTTAATTTCCTGAATGACCACTGGAAAAGCATCAACAATTAGCTCAAAGAAACTTTCACTTACTGCTTGTGATGGATTCATTTGTAGCTCTGATTGCAGTTGTTGTCAGCACTGATGCTTGCAATGTAGTTGCTTGTGAAGTTGATGGGTTCACAGCTTCCGTTACTGCAAGAAAGGCATTCCCATCTGTATTGATTTATTTTATCATGCCTAAATAAACATCACATACCTCTAGCTGCCTTCTGTCACAAAGGCAGTGAATTTCTGTTTAAAGTCTGGCTCTTACAGAGCTTTCTTATACACACATTTTTAAAGAGGATTCAAAGTGCACATGGTTGGTATCAGAGGGAAGATTTGGCCTGTGGACAATCCACAAGCTGCCCACTGAAAGTCAGCAGCTGTACCTTCCAGCTGTCCCCTAAGGAAGAGGAATATGCTTTTGGGGAGTTATACAGAGCTGCCTGGCATGACTGCCAATGGAAGAGGTGAGGGGAAAGGAGTCTGGCATGGATGGATGGGTTCACTGTGCTGCTGGACTGGACTGCTGACTGGCGCTTTGCTGCATACCTGTTTAATACGAGAAGGGACGCAAACTCCCCAGAAAGAAGCTTGAGTGACACACAGGAACACAGCTTATATATTACAGGTAAAGAACTGAAGGGGAAGAGACTCTAGCAGTCTTCGCACAATTTTTTCCTCTTCTGTCTGCTGTCCACCTCGAGCCCCAGTTCAGTCTTCTTCTCTGGCTAGTTTTCCCAGACCCTATTCCTCTGCACCCATATTTCTGCGGAAAAAAAAAGAGCACCTGGCAGGCCTTCCTCTGAGGTGTGCAGCAAAGCTTAGGACATCTTGGATGAGATGAATAACTGATATTCCCCAGGGTGAACGTGGTGCCCTTTGTAAGGTGGCTCCCGGTAGTTCTCTTCTCCAGAGTGGTGAGATTTGGAGGCTGAGGGAAGGGGAAAGGGCTCCCTTGGACAGCAGGGATCACTTCCAGCTGCTGCTGGTATGGAAAGAGGGTAGCAGAGCTGCCCAAACCTCACTAAGGTAATAGCAAGGTTTAAAACAGCATGTCTTGCTGTGCATGGATGGCATACTGCAGGTCCTATGTGCCCCTGGCACATGCTTAAGGGAACAGACTGGCCAAATTGCTGCTGAGGGATCGGGGCTAGAAGAAAATGTAACTAATAATTTTAAGAGCCTACTTTTCAATTCTGCAATCTAATTCAAACAGAAAGTGCTACTGTCAGCTACAGAGGCTCATTTCAGTCCCTGTCAACAACCTATCGTGTCCTACTACCTCTTCTAGCACTTTTCATGAATAGGAAACATGATAGAATAGGAACAAATCATGACATGACATGTCATTTTCCCTCATATGACTTGAGTACTTCTAAATGCAGTGTTCACACCAGAACTTTTAAAATATAACTTATACTCTCTTCCTCTGCACTCACTTTGGTGGCTGTTCACCTGGAATAGCAGTGCCTCAAAGAACGGACCTCCATGGGAGCTTGCTCCACACCCACAGAGTGCTTTAATCTCATCGTGGGTTTCTGAGGCTTTTCTCATAAGCATAAATAACAATACTGCTTTCCCTTCTGTGACAAAAAGCTGCAAGAGGAATTCAATGAAACATCTGAAGAGCTCATTCGCTGTGAGGTGCTGAGCCTTTATTAAATGTCTTTGAAGCAAACATGGACATCAGGGTTTTCAAAACATAAAAGAACTACAGCACAATTTGAAAGGGACTAATTCTTCTGCTGTAATAAACATAACATACACATACTTCACCTAGCTGCATCTCATTTAACTCCATTACTAGTACTTCAAGTGTATACATCATTATCATCTCAGTGCTTTCAGCTCCAAAATAGACTCATTAGTATCTCTAGTTATCAAAAAATATAATCCTGTGTCCAGGATGTCCTGTCATCACTTATTAAATACAGCAGTCTTCAATATTCAAACTAACAGAGGAGTTGATATTTAGAAATATGGTCAATATTGATTTTTCATAACTACAAAGCTATAAAATAAAGAGAACTGAATGTGTCAGGTGAAGATCTAAACCAGAATCACAGACTTGTACCATATGAAGCAGATACTCTCTGTGTTAAGTCTTCATAGATTCGGACTTTAAGTTTGATCTAGTAAAACCAATCACAAACGAGAGAGAGAGAGTATGCAGATTTTGAAACTGAGGGCACTGGTGCCACCCCCTTACCCCAAAAGTGAATCTTGACATCAATAGTTTCAAGAAGTTACCAATAGCATTTTTGCAAGTGACAGCTTTATGCACACGTATTCTTTCCTATTAACTGAGGCCCAACATTGGAATATTTTGTGTAATTCTTTACTGTTAAAGTCTGTGTCCTCTTCCGTCACTCTACACCAATACATCAAATCAGCTACTCTCTGCTGCCTGATCCTTTAACTGATGCTGTTTCTGAAATTATTCTCAATCTGACAACCTCTTGAACTATGTCTTAGATAATTTTTTAATGTCTAATCCCGCTTGAACCACTCCTTGAGAGCGTAGGAACTCACAGGATTTCAGCCTTTTTCACCCAAAACAAAAAATGCAGCCTGCTCAAGTTAATGTTCTCCTTACTAAGATCCCCCGATCCTTTCTTCTCAACACTTTTACAAGAGGCCCAGGGAAATGCACTGCTCTACAATCACCTTGCATGAAATAATTCACCTAATTTCTCCCACAAGTTGGAAAAGCTGAAAGCTACAAAGGCAATGGGAGCTTCAGAATACCAGATAACAGTGAATTTGAACTCTTACCAGATTTTGATGTTGATGCAGAAACGGTTGCACTGATGGTACTGGTTGAAATGCCATCTTCTGAAATAAACACAGAAAGAATCATGTTACTTCAGCCACCTTCCAGATCTATTTAGCACTACACAGGCATATGAGGCAGAGAGCAGGAAAGACCTTCTTGGAAAATCAAGTTCAGAAGACTATCAGCAGAAACAACCAAATCATACAACTCTGCCAGCAACCTTTTCAAGCTATATCCTAAATCTCTTAGCCTTGCCCTCACTGCTGTAATAGGGGCCATCTGCTACAGCCACCCCACCCCCTCCTCCTCCCCCTCAGACTGCAGGTTGTTTTCCAACAGGTATTAGTGTCTTTAAGACTAGTTTGAGAAAAAAAATGGAGCAATTAAAGGTTTTTTGCTAGCTCCCCCTCTCCTTGAGTGAAACCACAGTTGCTCTGGGTCTTCAGGGTGGAGGATTAATTAAAATAACTGGCTGCAGGAGTAAGCACCTATTCTCCTGCCTTGGAGGAACAAAATTGTCCTAGCTCCCTGGCTAGTATAAGCACTTCAGCAGGAGTTTTTAGCATCACCCCGGTCCCTATATATGAGGGGAAGAGGAGAATTCAGAGACCATGGCTCGGGAAGCACCAAGTTGAGTAATGACTGACTTTCCCCACTGCCCTCAAGGTGGTGCTTCAGGTGTTGGGAGTTTACTGCAGTAAATGATGCCAGTCTTAAAAGTCCTAGGTCAAGTTAGTATGTGAAAGTCTCCAATATTACAAAACAAACAAACCGGCCAAAAAAACCCAACCCCACAAAACCAAAAGCAAAATAATTTCTATATCTTCTGGCTGTGCTGAAAAGTAGTAACAGCATAACTCAACTAGAGCTTTGGCTTCAAACAAGATTTTTAGTCTTATTTCTCAGGTGTTCCTATTTTTCTACTAAAAGAAGTTAAAGGGGTAATGAAGAGGGTGAAAAAACCACATTGAGTCAGAAACAGTGGCATTTCACAACCATTTTACACCACTGTGAGACAAGGATGGGTACATTTGGGGAGGAAGACATGAGCTCTGCAACTCAATGGGAGAGCAAAATGGCACAGAATAATCCCCCAGTGCTTTCAGGTTTGGAGCATGACAACCTGTCACGCTGCATTAGCATGCTGTAATATAGACATTGCAAAACTGAGTCAGGACAGCATGTCACTATTCTTGTGTGACTCCATTCATGGTAATATCTGCTGGCATTCTCTCTCTTTTTTTGGCTGCAGGGCAGAACAGTCAGCTTTGTTCCCTTTGCTCAGCATGCTGCGCTACGATTAACATTTCACGAGCACCACCCAAGGCCTGTTGGAGTCACAGATCTAACCTGGGAAAAAAAATAATTCCTAATACAATTGCAGGAGCTCTGCAGGAGCATATTAAGGCCTAGTCACATGAGCCCTTACAACTCCTATTCAAGCAGTGTGAGGTGTTACTGGCCCTCTTGGCACCTGCACATTTCTAATGGGCCTCAGCTGGGTTGTTGCCCCTTCCCAGTGAGCCCCATTCTCTTGGGCATCTCCTCTAGGTACGCTGCTGCCTTCGCAATGCCTCGTCACAGCACGTGCTGGCCCAGTTTGATATGGGCATATCCCATATCAAATTAAATCAGTTCCCTATGGGCCTGCTGCTGCCCCAGCCCTAATCCCCAGGACACATGAATATAGTCAGGCTGTGCACAGCCCTTTGCCCAGTGCATTTAGAATACTGTTTTTCCTGCCGTTTAGCTACCCAGTGAGAACAATGCTTCATAATCCACACTTGAAATACTTTGAAAACAAATTTCATCCAAATAGGCTGAAAAGCAATCTTGTTTCCCTAAACAACGAGCATTTTTCAATCTTTTCATTCTCATTATGAGCTGCTGACAAAGCTCCTGTAAATCCTCACGCCACGAGGCCACAGCACTAAAACAGAATGTTTTTTTAACAGTGCCTACATTTCATATGGTTTGTTATAACATCTCTCAGTAACGACCATGTTTGTAACACCAGCTAAATGCACTAGCTGGCCAGTTAGCTCATTCCCTAACTCTTCCTTTAACTTAACATTGTGGAAAGCCCACTGCAATACTTAGATCATTCATCCTTTAAAGGCGTTCCATTTAATAACCATGTTGATAGGCTGAGGTTTCCTCAAAACTAACAAAATTGAGAATTTAAGTCACAGTTTTGTTATGATTCACAATTTGCTGATTTTATCACAGGCTAGAGATAAACTAAGGTAAATTTGATTAGCAGAGTAGAATAAAGTGGAGTTTTATGAATTAATTGTTTTCTTAAAATGGTGGATAATTAAGTATACTTTAAAAACAAGTTGAAAGCAACATGCAAAAAGGCTTAAAACTAGCCAGGATTTCGGGGGAATTGGTTGATTAAAAGAAGTGATAGAACTGGTGGCTTATTATGCTCTTATTTGCAATGTTAAGTTGTGACTAAGGAGAATCCTATGGGGGATAAAAGCAAGAGATCAAAAATGAGAAAAGAACTTTGGCACATTAGAGACTGTTGCTAGACAAAGAGAGAGACAGAAAGATTAATTTTTCTGCTCATGTCTGGTTGGTTGCAGCCTCAGATGATGGACAACCAATTAAGTTACAATTGCATGTTTTTCAGCAAATTTAGATGCAGTGACCCCTTCGATATGAGAGCACCTTGATGTACTCTGATGTGGGAGTAGCCAAAAACTACTCAGCAACTGCTCCCACACACAAACATCTCCCACTTGCTGTGCTCCCTGGCAATAAACTCAGCCAAAAGAGCATAGGTGATCTGTGATATAGCACCCTCCTGTCTGGGGAACACGCACAGATCTAAAAGGTGCTGATGTGACACTGGGCTGAATAAAGGGATGATGGTACTGATGGTAAGATCCAAAAAGAAAAAAACATGTCTAAAAGTAGATAACAAGGCGAGAAGAAATCACAACTGGGAGAAAGATAACAGGACAGGAAGAAGATGACAAGGGAAGGGCAGGAAGGCCCAGAGGTGGCAAGACAATAAGGGTGGCAGGGAAAAATAAGAAGGAATTAAGAGCTTGAAAAACATTTGACAATGGCCGCAAGGCCAAAATGAAAAAGGAGAAACTGTTGGGTTTGGTTTTCTTTTCCTTTCAGGTTCACAGAATTTTCCTTTGTTGTCCTTTTTGGCTTGGACTTAAATCGTACATTTGTTCTAAAATTAAACCAACAGTGAAATCACTTGTATCTGGTCTTCAGACATGATTTTGAAATGAACAAACTGAAACACTGAACCTACTTTCTTTTTTAAAATTCAGAAGGAGTCCCTGATTTCAGCCAGGGCTGACCAATGGCCACAGCTGTCCTCAGACTGCAACTTTTGATGTAGGCTTCAGTCTCCAAGGTCTTAGCTTGGAGCTCTCGTCGTTTCTTCCCTCTCTTTCACTCATTATTTTTTACCTTTATACTAGGAAGACTTAGATAAGCGGGTTTTGACCTTGTGTTAATTAGGTGCCTGTCGTTGCTATAATCAAGACAGAAAAAAAGCAGAAATGACTGCATGATATTACACCAGCAGTTCTGTTTACACACTACAGGATACTACAGAGCAGAAACCACTAAGTTTAAAACACCACATGAAACAGCTCATACAAAAGTGAATGCCAAGAAGTTAAAACAAAAACATTTTTAAAGATAATTAGATTGTTCAAAATATGTATTGATTATATTTATAACATGAATTACTGAATTTAAATCGTGTCTGTTTTGGCATCAATATCTGATTTTGAAAAGAAATTATTTTTCTGGAAAAGTCACTATGACTACAGAAATAGCTAGTGAAATGGCCTGTTTGACATTTTTTCACTTGACCTTGCACTAGGTAGACAGGAGCATATGTTCATATTAAAATCCCTGCATTCAGATAAGCACTGGTGAGGCCACAGCTGAAGTACTTGGCCCAACTTCTGAAGCATGTTGAGAAGGTTGTAGATGCCTGGAATGGAGCTTAATGGAGAACCATAAAAATCATCAGGTGTCTAGAAAGAAATGACCTCTCAAGAAGGATTGCAAAAATGGCATTTGTTTAGCCCAGAGAAGGAAAGATTAATAGAAGGCATGATAGCAGCACTCAAGTAGGTGAGGAGCTGCAACAAAGACAAAGGAATAAACTTCTCATTACATCCACTGAGGAAGAAACTAGAGGTAATGGACAACAGAAATTTGAACTAGAAACTTTGCAGATTTTTCAGTGCTGTGTCAAGCTGATGGTGTAACAGCCAGAAGCTAGTGTTTTAATCATTTTCTTGATGAAGATGTAAAATATTCCCACTCAAAAATCAGACCAATACCCAAAAGGCTGTAGCTGGGAGCAATTACCAAAGAGGTGTCCTGAGGAAACCTGTACACGTTAATTCCCTGCTTCAAGGCTATAAAGGAGAATGCACAGGTGGTGGTGTTATATTATGTTTGTTTATGTGACCCCGGGCCTTTGCAATTATACACAAGTCTCAAAGAAGTCAAAGTTACTTTCTAGCTTTCTGTCTTTCCACACCATCAGAAATAAACAGTGATCTTTTTCCAGGAAGCGAATGATAATTCTGCCAGCCCCTATGACCATGATAGAGCCTGCCGTAACAGCTGCACCAGCAGTATCCATGGGAAGACTGTACACTTCATCTGACATTTTGTCCTTTCGGGAGAAAGTTATAGCTGTCCTTGTGAGAAAAGCTGGTACTGATACTTTTAGAGTTCCCAATAAATAGCTGCTGCCAGACAATGTACACAACCTGTTTACTCTTACCTTGGAGCTCTGTTGTCTATTATGTTTTCTCTTTCATTTTCATTTATTGCTGCTTCATCTCTTCATTCTCTTATCTGATCTTTCCCCAGGCCTAGTGTAGTTCTTGCACTTCTCTTATTTCTGTTTTTATTCCTCACTCATCTTTCTTTTCTGGTTCATGATGTTCTACCCTAAACCTTGAGATAAATTTCTTTCTTCTTTCGTAAAGCATTTTTGTGTAAAGAGTCCCGCACCCTCCAAAGAAAAAAAAAATGGTTTGCGTAGATGAGTAGTTCATCTCCCATCAACCTGTCATTGCACAACCACTGCTCCCATATGCAGACAGCAAAAACAAGTTTTGGACTCTGTCCAAACCCTCCAAACAGAACTCCAGTGTACCTGAATCCATTAATTCAGGGATCAAACTTAGGGTTTAGTTCCTGATGTAGAAAGAGACCTTCTATGCGGGCCTTCTACCTGGTGAGGTTTAGCATTTAAGTGCTTTTGGACTTTCCTCCTTAGTAATGCTCTGAGGAAGCCCAGGTTGCACTTCCAGCTGAGGGGCAGAAGGCAGAGTGCTACAGACAGTGTTTGGGAAACCCAGGCCCAATTTCCTGCACAGCTTCAGGATAATATTCCGCCAAGACACATATAAAGCAGCTTTAAAGTAGCTGCCACCGATGCTTATGGTTGGTTTGTAACAATACCGTCCTGGCCAGTTCTCCAATGATCTACCCAACTTCCTGCATGTCCATATCTGGGGCATCCATGCTGCAGTGCTGTGCTACCGTAAACAGTGTGTGAGCTTGCCGGTTTACAGCTCTCCTGGATATAACATCACAAATGAGATAAATGGATACGACCGCAGAGTAGAGATTACTCCATCCTCCCTGGTATGTCTATGTAGAACAATACAGTTTAATTAGTTTAGATAAAGCTCCTGGAACTTGATCTGCCTCATTCAGATCAGCTTGGGTATTTCTGTGTATGTTTTGCCACGTAGACACTCCCTGTGTCCCATTTTCCAATCAATGAAAGAGGAATAACAGTATGTTCTTATTTTCTAGAGGACTATAAACTGCAACGCAGAATGGCACCACACTCTAGCATTAATGGAGTTACGCAAGAAAAAGAGAGATGGGCATGTCAAAATCTCAACTGCATCTGCAGTTTTTATTATTTGGATCTTCCAGAATAATAATATGGATACAAGATGCAATGTTTGCATTTGCAACCAATCTCAGCTTTCTCAATATTTTGCTTTGTCTGGAGCATGTGTTCAGTCCAGAATCAACCCTCTGAAAATACTGCAACGTCAGACAGAGCAAGGAGTTTTAACAGTATTGTTCAAAACCATCAATTCCTTTCTTCATTCAACATTCAAGAATAATAATAAAAAATATTAAAAACCTGCAGATATTGTGTTCTAAAAGAATTAATTTGATAAAAGTAATAGTCTTTCTAGTACATTTAATCCTTAAGAACTCAAACTTTAAATCTTTCCTCTATAGTCATATCAGCTAGATTTTAAGTGGGAATCAAGGTTCTGATGTCATCCAGTGAATGGCTGGAGCTGATAACACTGTGTAGTAAAGGATGTTAAATTGAACAAAGGCATTTGCAAACTTCATGAATTTGAAGCAAACTAAAAGAAAAATACACAACTTCCATGTCTTCATATTTCTTCAGTATGCTAAAGCAATACACAAGGCAGGTCATGCCTCACACAGACACTCAGATGTGTTTGTAATAGTATCTGCACACAACTGTTCACACTGTGATAGCGCTTAGTGTAAGGAAAGCTGCGTCCCTAATAACAGTCCCATGCTGGATCACAGCCACTGCAATATCATCACGTGTCAGAATGGCGAAGTGCTTTTCCAGCCTGGTCTCACAATGCTTTGCACTCCCACAAACTCTCTTTAACGCAGCCTTCTGCAATATAAGCCATTTTCCTCCTCAGGATTTTCTGCTGTGAATATCTTACAACAGTGACTGGAAGGACTATGTGGACCCTGAACAAAGTCAGAGCGGTCATGTTTAAGGGTGAACCCCTGTGAGATGTAGTCAGATACTACAGGCAATGCTAAAAAACATAAGGCAGGGAGAGAGACCCTGTTCTTTGCTGCCTGATGCCAACCAGCTGGAAGCCTGTGACTCCTGCTGCCTAGGGAGGTGGGAAACCACCTCCCGTTTGCCAAGCTGTTACCTTCCTTTCAGTCACGCCTCTCTTCAGCAGCAAACTGAAAACATACTATACAAATCCTACATGTTGAGTTCTTACATTTAAGTTCAACTTTTTACTTCTCCACTGTAGCTCCTGGTCCTGGTTTGCAGGCTGGTGTCACAAGTCAGAGATGACCTGCTACAAAACAGTGGGAAGAAACATGGGCAGGAGCATGTGGCAAGACACCAAGGCAGGAAGGAGAAGCTCCTGGGCCAGAATGGCATAGCACCCTCCCTGCAGAAAGCAAAAGCGCCTGAAAACAGGAGAGAAGAGGAAGACGTTAGGGAAGGGATAGCATGAATGCAAAGCCCTGTAGCTGGAAAATGACACAGTGACAGGGCTGCTCCTGCATGACCTGGGAAAGGACAGTAGCAACTGGGGAAATGTGGGACCTGGGCTCTGCAGCGGGAATGCAAACCGGGTGGGCTGGAAGCAGCCGGCAGCAGGAGCTGAGGAGAGGAAGGAAAGGGAGGGAGCTGCCACAATTTCTCCAGCAGGGAACAGCGAGAAGGCAGGAAACGCAGCTTTGGTGCCAGCACTGCCCCAGTGCTCCTCCTGCTTGTCCAGGCGTGTGGCTAGTATGACCCAACACCAAGCACTGGCAGACAGCTGCTGGGAATTACTAATTCCCCAAGCAAACGGCGCTGGTTCCACAAAGCCAACTCAAAGCACCCAGCAAACAGCTTCTGCACAAGGAGCCACCGCATAGAGAAATACTGAAAAAGCAGCTGCCAAGGACCGGCCTCAGCCAACGTGGATGTAGGTTGTTGAGGGCTCCCCCTCAACAAAAACAGCATTGAGAAGGGTTGGACGAGTGCCGCCATGTTTTATTGAGTATCAGAAACAACCCAAGCACAGCATGCTTTGCCTCTCTGCAGATGTGGACATAGAAATCTGGGCACTTACCAGCCAGTTTCACGGTTTCTTTTATTGACTCAGAAGAAATGCAAACTCCCTATCAAGGGCTTTTAATCACAAGCTTTCTCGGTGCACTTTCTGCTCCTATGTGAAGCTTGGTGGATATCTTTATTACTGTGTACTACAGAGGGATGAGCACATTGTTTGCACTCCATAAAATAATAAATGTGCTCAGCATGCTCATCAGCACTCCAGCCTGCCTTCGACAAAGGCTCCAAGCTCCGTGCTTCTCTTTATTTAAACCTGTTAAACCTACTTAATAGGTTTTAATTAAGCCCTTTAAAGCTATTTAAACCACCAGATTATCACCCTTTGATGGTGATATATTTGTCTGTCCATGTGTAAGATAAAAGGTAGGAGTTACTAAGGGTTATTTTATAGTATGAAAACCAAACCGCCACCCCCCTTGTGTTAGTCATGCTAAATAAATTTGAAAATGTCTTTAATGGGTGCAGTTTTATATAGAAAGAGCTTTTTACATATTGTACATTTCTGAGTAGAACAAGAAAAAGAAAGAAAGGAGAGCCCCTTCCCCTGCAACAGGAAAGAACAGGAGCGTTGGTGTAAGTCACCCCAAACCAGAAAGCCGAGAGAAAACGACATCCTTCTCCGGGTAATGCTTACAATGCTTTTTCCTTACCATGCTATTTGCAAGCCTATTTTTGCTTCCCAGGAAAGAGTGTGTTTGCGTAGGGCAGATATGAAACAGCCAGGGGGGAAGCTGAGCCCAGGTCAATTGGTAGCTCTTCTTTGCAACGTGCTGGAGCAGTTAGTAAAATCATAGTTCTCCTGCTCTGTGTTTGTGATCCAAATGCATCAGCAGCAACATGACTAATTGTATAATTCAGGAAAGGGTCATTGCAGTGTCTGCTATGATGTATTTATTTTTAGCACATCCTGGATCAGCCTAGACACCCATTTCAGCCACACCCGCCCGTGCCGCTCTGTTCCTGACAAAGCTCTGCAAGCCTCTGGAGCATCAAAACCTGTTCCCATCAGAAAACTTCTGTGGAAACACTGTAAACTGCTTCTGTAATTAATGAAATTCCATGCTCAGTTGAGTCCCTCTTCATCTTTTCCACATTGCTTAGAACAAAAGTTAAATGGTACAGAATATCCCAAAGGGAGAGCCGAAAATGGGTTTTGCAAGCCCAAAGTGAAGTACAGTCTCAATGGAGTTATGTTATAGCCAAGGATGTTGGATATACTTCGAAAATATCTGATTTCTGCAACTAGCCCATATAGCTGATGAAGACCTCCTTGTCTGTGAGTATCTTGCAAAGCTGACTGAATACTCATGTTATTTTGAATTTCTACCAATCTGATATAACTGCTAAGTTCAGATGCAAAGCTGAAATGCTTTTCTCACATGCTTTATGTTCCAAAGTAGGAATTAAAAAAACCCAGGGTTGTTACTAGGAGAGCACTTGAAGCAGAGGGTCAGCACTGAGGACCTACACTACCAATGAGTACCCATGCTGATAACCAGCTTCCTAGTGGAGCAGAAAGTGGACCATGCTCAGGATGCTAGGCTTGCCCAAGCTCTGGGTCCCAGTCAGTGCACTGGGAAGTCATGGTGATCTGGGAGCTGATCATCTCATGTGGTGAACAGCTATAGACATCACTTGTATTTTTATTGCCAATTAGCGTAATTTTATTCACCATGACAATTACAACTATTGTGAATGAGTTGTTCCATTCCTACACAAACCCTTCTACTCTTCTCCCTTAGCTATTTCTTCTATAAATGACCAATCTTGATTTTCCAGTTTTTGCCAGTTCTTGGAAATTCAAGGTGAATGCAATTAGGGAGGAAGCATTACAAGAAAGTTTCACTAAGCCAATAAGATAAATTGTGCACTAGTTCACCTAAATTCAACAGCATTGAGACGCACTAGCCACATGACACCATTAGCACAGGGAATAGCTTGCAAAAGGAAATAATGGATTTATCTGAAGCCATTTGAACTAGACAGGATAAACTGTGCAGAGAACCAAAAAACAGTCCTGCACCAGGAGATATTTTGCCTCTAATACCTATGCTGCGTCCTTCCCTTGCTCTCATCAGCACGTCTTGGGGATTGGGTTATTTGGCATAGATCTTTAATAAATTCTCTCTCTTGTTACACATTAGAAACTACTCATTGAGTTGTTGCAAGTGAAGCCCAACAGTTTGGTAAATATATTTGCTGCCTTCTGAACCACAGCAAATATATTAATACACTACACTTGTAAGAAAAAAAACTTCCTAAATATAACATAAAGCTGGTCTACTGCAATAGCCTTTCTGGGCAGCCAACTTTTGGTGCTGGTTATAATTTCCAAGATCTGTATGTTTTGTGGCAAAGCAGAGTTAAATTCCATAGGATGTCCAGAAAGCTCCATAATTCAAATAACTCAGTAGTTTTCAGAAAGAGATTTTAACAGTCCTGTGCAGAAATGAGTAACTACAATTGAATTGTATGCTGGCCCCAAACATTTCTTTCAACATGCCGCAGACTTCGGCCTTTACAACCGTCTGTAGGAGTCAAGGGGAAATGAGGTTTGGGCAACTTGGTAGGAGTTTCAGAGTGTCTGTAATTCCTGGGGAAAAAAAAAAAAGCCCAAATTTTAGCTTTTGGGGACTTTGAATGGCAGTGGAAGCATTAGCCATGTATCATGTCCAAAGTTACCCCTCTATACCGGATGTGACATGGGGAATTTGGAGGTGAAAGCATTTGAATTTCTCATTTCTTGCCAGAGCAATCCTCAACTTTTTCACCATTTCACCTAACAATATTTGGTGATATTTTTGCTTCCATAGCCTTTGAATGAGTTCACAAACACTGATATTTACATCATCTATATTGCTGTGATATATAACCCGTGCTGAGACAAGGAAGGATAATTCGTCTGTCAAAGAAAGATGATTTCAGACTGTCCTCACACTGGGATAGATAGCACCACACGCATTAACATTTAGAAGGTTATCAACACTGTATTTCAAATAAAAGCCTAGACTCAATGTTGAGCATGTAAAGTGGGAAAACTAGTAAAAACTGAAGGAATATATAGGGCCCTGATCACTTCAGATAATTATCATACAATGAAAGCATGCCTCAACAAATAAGTAAGGTATTTTACAGAGGAAAATAATATGAATCCTTGTCCAGGAAGGTGGGTAAATCTTCTGGCACTGTTTTCCTCAGACTAACTAAAATCCAAAGCTTTTGCCATTCTGATCAGTTGTTGCCTAAATAGCCAAACCTGTCAAGCCCAAATATGATATTAAACTCCTGCTAAAGATTATGAAAGAAGAAATCTGCAGGAAGCGTAAACATCTCTATTAATATAATCAGGGATTTCATTGATTTAACCCTAAAGTTTTGATTACACTGACACTCCTCAAACCAAGTACCACACTGAGAAACCATGACACTAAGACAAACTGAATGTGTTTTTTAGAACGATTACATATCTTGTGTAGAAATCTTCAGACAGCAAGGCTGGTGTAGTGCTCCCATCCCGGCAAAATGTGTAATTTCAGTAGAGTGATAAGACAAGGCAGAAAGGTTACAGCAGATAAATATGAGGCAAAACTATGTGCCACTTGCTCTGTGGTTTCAGCAACCCGGGATGCATTGCTATCTACAACATGCAGCTAACACCCAAGAGCATGTTAGTGCTATTGGAAAAAAGAGATTAAAAACTGCTGTAAAAACATGCTATTCATAAATCAGCTAGGATTTTCACCTGTACCAAAGTCAAGCAAGGATCCACTTTCCACATACAAGCAGTCAGAAAATCCTTGCCCTGATACTACTTTGAAATGTAACTTTTGGAGCATTAGCTAGTTAGTCTGGCCTGAAAGGGGCCATTGTCTAGCCTGGCTGCTGAGAAAAAAAACCCATAGAACGACAGAATGGTTAGAGTTGGAAGGGACCTTAAAGATCATCTAGTTCCAAGCCCCCTGCCAGGGACACCGGGTTGCTCAAAGCCCCATCCATCCTGGCCTTGAACACTTCCAGGGATGGGGCATCCACAACTTCCCTGGGCAACCTGTTCCAGCGCCTCACCACCCTCGGAGTAAAATGATTTGGAATTAATTTGGACCCCTCCAGAACAGCCTCTAGTACATGTGCGGGTGGCATCAGAGGGCTTCCTACCCCTTTTCTATCTCTCCTGCAAGAGGACAATACTCGAGCAGATCACACCTGCTGAATTTTGTCCCCTTAGAGCCATTATATCAGCAAATGATCATCAGAGCACAGCTTTCTCACATGGGAAGATAGGTTCAGTAAGCACAGCGTAGAGATAGCATCATATTAAATTGTGTCAAACCACTTTTCTGGCTGATAGGGTGTGCCGCTGTTAGGGCATCCAAGGACCCATTTTCACAAGATGAATGTCAAGGTGTCACTACCTGATAGCTCAGGTGCTGGGACAATAACAGTGGCTTGCATGGCAGGACATGGTGCGACTCAGGGTTTCGATTCTTCTGTTTAAATCTGGGACACCTATTTTTAGAGTGCTAGCTGAAACCAAAAGTAAATGTTTGTCTTCTAGGGGAGCCAGGTCTTTAATTGTTGACTTGTATTTGGAAACAACAGCTGCTACACACACAAATCCAACATTGCTAGTTTACAGAATTGCAAAAGAAAACCATTAAAGGGTCTTCCTTGAGTTGCCTCAGCAAACAATACAAACAAACAACACCCTACCCCCCCTTCATGAAGAACACAAGTAATAAGGATGTCTTTCCCATGTGATTTTACTGTGCGGTCTTACTTATGTTTAGACTGTGACATTAGCCTGGCTACCGAATGGTACAGGTTAAAAACGCTCCCTTCCCTAGGTTAAGAGTTTCTTAAAGATTATTTTTAATTCTTATTTTTGCAAGTTTTTCACACAGGACTCAGATGTATAAACAATTGGAGACCAAATTCAAGGTCCTTTCCTATTTAGAAAAAAACCCAAAACACAAAACCAAACCAAAACATAAGCCTCAGCAGATGTTTTTTCCTAATTTATAAAGGAGTAAAGATTAATATGAACTCTATGTTTTAATCCAGATAAAAGAGACAGCTAAATAAAAGAGAAAACATTCTGGTACATTTTCAGAAGAGACAACCATTTGTTGGGCATGTTATATGGCATTATGTATTCTCAGGTTTGGAGCTGAATGCTACAGGCAACTTGCCCTTCAAATTCAGTTTCTATTTATTTTGGCTGCAAATCATAATCTTCTTATCAAGCAGGTATCAAGCCATCTGCTTCTATCCTCAGTAAATGCAGCAAACTTGCATTTGGGTTTCGGACTCGAACAAGCAATCTTTTTTCTGTCCAGTAATAAATACACCTTTAAAATCCACTAGGCAAATCTGGCCCAATATGAGAAAGCTCTAATGAATGAAAGGAATGTGGCAACAGGGAGGGGAAAAAAAAAAGGAATGAAAAAATCTGTACAGAAACAAAAATATAAAGGCTGCGGTAAGCTTCAGCACTACAATTTGATTTTTGAGAAAGCTAGTCTTGCAAACTGCTAGGAATGGTGGAAACACCCAAAACACATTTTTTCTCCCAACAGGCAAACTCTCAAGACATTCAAAGTTTGGGTTCAAGCAAGCTAAAGGTGTGAAAAAGCAGCTGGTTGTCTAAAGCCTATTCACATTTCTCAAATTGTCAGAGATGAGACAACGATCTGACTGTGACAATCTGTGCCTTGCTGGTCTCTCCCAGAGCACAGCCATGAATAATAACCCAGAATGTGGGGAGACCATCATCAAAATCTTTAACTGCTCAAAACGGTTTAGTTAGTAATTAATTTCAAAAATGAATTTTTTAAAAGACTTGAAGGCTTGTGAGCTGAGAGCAGAGAAGATGGAAAAGGAAAAGGCTATCCATCTCCTCTAGTTAACAGCGACAAGACCGGAGTTCAGGCGGCTGCAAATGTATGTAATCACTACAGCAGCTTAGTGGAACTTTTCTCAAGCTATCAGCCTGGGAGCTGGGATTAATCTACTGTGTGGTAGGATTGGGATGATGTCCCAGGCTCCACAGCATCCCCTTAATGGGGAAGGGGGTTGGGAAGCAATGCAACTTAGGGCTGATCAACAGTGTAATGGAACAGCTCCAAACTGCTTCAGTGGACTTTGGGTCAGGCTCTCCATGCCAAGATTTGCTTCTACCTTCCCAAAATGAGAAGCACCCTTGTTTTTTTGTAGCACCATCAATTTTGACAAGAGCACTCTTGGAGAAAGGTACTGCTAGCTGTCAACAGGGGTCACTAATCAGACGTTAATAAACCCACCCATTGTACCACTACAACAGGAGACAGTAAGTTCCAGCTCCTACATTTGAGTGCATAACCTGACAGCATCCAGACTGATGCTAAGAGGAGCACAATCTCACTCTTTTCTCCTATCATTTCTGTAAGAAAGAAACCTGAGTGCCTGAGTGAGAAGGAAGCTGTGTTGTGCTCCACTTTGTGGAGGACATCTGCTATGCCATGTAGCCATAGCCATGTTGTATTACAAAGCCAAGGCACAGGAAGATGTAACCTTCAAGCTCTTACGTTATAAGCACATGGCAATTCCTCTCCCCCCATATTTTACAAGAACAAACTTCACATTTACACATTTTAAAAGTAATTACACCATAATGCAGACTCAAGAGCATTTATATTTGATTACTATCCTTTGGCAATATATTCTTTGACCCATTCCAGTGCTGTCTGTTGTTTAAAGCTGGAAATACTATGAACCAACCCAGAAAGCGTTTCTATTTGAGATACCTTTTGAAGCTGGTAAGAATAAAGGGCAATATGCCAGGAGGACCAAACACCTTGAGATGAGCATGAAGGAACTCCTGCTTTAAGCACCTTATTTAGCTCTCAAAGGTTTGAGAAAAGCCTCAAGAGGAGAGGCAAGTTGTCAGGAGGCTACTGGCCTCCTCATCTATACATAACTGAGCCTCTAGTAATTTGCTGACTGAGGGTAGATGCCACCAAAACATTAGGGACTTCTGAAGTTGCAAGATCCTGAGATGAATTAGAAAATTACTAAGAAAGCATGGCCAGCGTACAGGCTGAAGGCAAGGCATGCAGGAGACTTGGTACCTTCTTTACTAACCACAATGGAAACATCCTTGTCCACTACTGCATGATTTACAAAAGATACAAAGACAAGCAGCTTGTGTGTATTATGTGAAGAGGCTGCAAGCCCACACATTACTTGCCTTGGTAAGCTTTGAAGACAAACTACCCCAAAACCTGGGGGAGGGAGTATTAAAATGCCGGGGTGTGATTTGACCTTCTCTAAATTTTACTGAGCATAATTTTAAAATACTAAAAGTGTTTCTAAGCAACTGGAGAAATGTCTTGCTGCTGTCTCCAATGCTCAAAAAAAGGGAGACTGAGCATGAGGGAGACTGGCGTCAGCCTCCTTACCATCCATTCCTCTCTTCAGATTATAAGATCCTCCTGTTACAGCCCAGACGTCCAGGACACTTTAGCCATCATAAACAGTGGTTCTTAATTTTCTAATGTGAATTTACCAACGGAATTTCACTACCTTGTCTGCCTTGCAATAAAGCATTTAAAAAAAAAAGACTTTTACAGAACCAAAATTGTTCAGAGCAAATGTATCCTATATGAAATTTGCTTATTCACTGTCATCAGTTCTGCCCCGTTCATATCACGCAGAGGAGGCAAAATCCTTTTTAAAGAAAGGATTGTATAAAATTGACAGAATTCCTCCCACCTTTGCATGTTGCTTTCTGATAAGCTTTATGGACTGTTGTGTTAAATATGCTCCTTTTGATCCAACTCCACTTTGCTTTTCAGAAGTTGTGAAATTAAAGGTTTAACAATGACAGGAAGGCTATTTTTACTAGGAGTAGCAGACAGAGAATAAATAGTATCTCAACGCAAATTTTTGGGGCTTGTACTTACTTAACATAGTTTTAAAAGCAGCTCTTTCTGTGGCATAGTCTTATTTTTAATCTCCTGTATTGATTTTTTTTTTCCTAACAGCAGTGAGCCCAAGCAATAGCATAAGCTACACCACAAAAGATATTTCTAGATTTGAACACATAATCTGAGCAAAAGTTGATTAACTTTTTTAGATCAGTTAATCTAGTACTATCAATTTTTTAACTTCTGATTCATAAAATCCCTTACAGGCAATCTATAGGCATTTGTGGAAGCTTTGGTTATGAGTATTCACACCAGAGGGCCAGCAAATGAAAGTACAGATAAAAAGCAGATTTGACTTCAAATGTATCTTTTGACAAAGATGATGATAGACTCTGGCCCTTGTTATGGTTTCCCTCACCCTTTCAGGTTTTACTAATTAATTCCACTGTAAAAGCATAATTTTTAAGCTAAACAAAAATAGCAGTTCAGTGACCATATGAACACCACAAAGTTTGATTAAATCTGTGCATTTGAGAATCACTTTTAAAAAATACTGCACTCAGTAACTAATATTGCCCCTAGGCTTGCATCCCTCATTATTTGACACTCGATAAATTCTGTAAGCGCCTATATGTTTGGGGGCAAAACTAAGATAATTTCTGAGAGATATCCTTGGCCAAACTTATTGCTGGCACAGTGCCAAGGAAATCCATCAGGATAGATTTGATTTGCAAGAGCAGTATTTGCAAAATCTGACAGACATTTCAATTCCCCCTTGAAGCCATCTCTACAAAAGATGCTTTATTTCAAAGAAGAAAAACAGAATAGAAAACCTTTGTAAATATACCTCTGCTTTTAACTCCTCTCAGATTGAGGAGCTACATGACACCTAGAAAGAGAGCTGTCACAAAAATACAATGGCAGGAAAGTTTTTCACAGAACACATATAACTCAACTACCAGTTAGTACCTTCTTCTCCTCCAACACACAGTCTTTCAATCACTGCACTAAAAAAAAGCATCCAGCTACTGACAGCTAAGCTTTTGCTCACAAAACACCCCACAAATGTGACAAGTCTATCCAAAAAAGCCAAAGAACTTACCTCCCACAGTGCAAACACAGAGAACAGCTAGGAAAAAGAACACAATCCCCAGGAGCTTCATGCTTGGTGGTGGTGGTGGTGTCAGCTCTCCCTTGCACAGCTGGGCAGGGAGTACTCTCTCACTCTGAGGCAGGCCTTAATTACTCCATGGAAAAAGGTGTGTAGAGACTGTGCCTAGTCACTGCCCATTCCTGCTTATTTTGGGGACTTTGATAAAGAACAGGAGGAAATACAACATACTCCCTCTGGGAGTTCAGTACGGAGGAGATTTATTGTTTCAGTCCTTACAGGAACTCCTTTTCTTTGGCAGTGAACTGTGTTTTTGTTAATACATTATTTTGTTCTTCTTCGGCCACAAGGTCAGGAAGGTTTTTGAACAGAGGCAAATCTTTCTTTAGAATATGCTACACATCACCAATTTCCATACTGTAGCTGGGGATACTTTTAAAGGGAACATTTATGAGCAGCAAGGGAGCCCAGGTAGTGGGGGATAACGCAGCCAGAAACAGAGGAACAAAACAAGCAACAGGAGCCCTCACCTGGCTCTTCTTTGTGTTGTGTAAAGTGGCTTTGGTGAAAATCACAGCTGCTTCACATTAAAGGCAGAGAGAGTGCCTCCCTGAGAGAGCTGCCATTCTGCAACCGAGAGGATGTGAGGGGCCACCAGCACAGGGCGAGGAAGTGGCTCCAGCAAGGTGCCCCAGCAGGGAGCAGCTCTGGGCTCTACAGAGTTAGAGCTGGAAACTGTGTTTTTGTTTTTTTTTTTTTTCTTTAAATGAAAACTGGGCTTTTTTCCTTAATTTGAAAAGTTGCAACTAGCCTTGACTGTGCCTGCTCAATTAGTAATGGAAAGGTTTTTTTATTCTTCTGTATAGGTACTTGCTGTGCCATGGGATGGGAATATAGTCCTCAGAGCAAGCCTCTTACCTAGGCCGTCTAATAAGCCAGCACAGAATCACTTTCTTCTCCTCAGGACCTGCTGGTCTGGGAAACTTTGGTATCCCTCCTTCCCACAGCCATTTCTCTGACTTCTATGGAAGAAACCTGAGCAGAGCTCTAGAGTTAAAGGCTATCAAAACATGATCTCGTAATACTCTTGTGCTCTGTGCCTCAACTATTCAAGGCAGCTGATGGCAATTGATCACAAAACTTCAACCACTATGAGAATCCAGTGCGATATGCTTGCTCATCTCCCTCTCTGTCAACTCTCAGGAAAATTTGGTGGAAAAATTGACCTCACAAATAGCCTGACTCATTAAATAGTCAAGCCTACTTATTGCAGTAGTTAAGATTTTTTTTTTTTCCCTCATGACTGTTTCTTGCCATAAGGGCAAGTTTTGGAACAGCTTCGCGTGCGGGAACTCCCAGGAGCTAAGCCACAGCGCTTCCAACAACAGTATTGTTTTATTCATGGGATGAGGAAAAAGGTAGCAGCTCAGCACTGTGTGTGGAATAACTTTTGTTTAGTTAAAGAAATTACATTTCTACATCTTAAGGCTATGACACATCCTATGCCTATTGCAGGTGACAGAAGCTGGTGCTTAACAGAAATCTGATGGTAGACAATGACTTTCTGGCACATCATTTGGATAAACTTAGATATTTGCATCCATGGGAGGTGCAAACGTTGAGTTCTCCTTAGCCAGACTGTTTTCACCATCATTGGAAAGGATCACACAGTAATACAAACTTGAGTCAGAGTAGGGGTCAGCCACACAATGACACTTTTGTCAAGTTGATCGGAGCATATGGCAGGGAGTTAGTGCCAGTGCTGTTTTTATGCTAGTTTTGTGCTGACATAAGACCTAAAGTTAGAACGGGCTAGAAAAGCAGTAACTACCGCAACAGAAAGCCTTCAAGCAAAAAGATAAATCCAAACATGGAGAGCAAATTCATCCCAGGTTAGTGCTGTTTCTGATGTGGTAAGAGGGACTCTAACCTTTTATTTACTGCATTGCCAAACCACCACATGAAATGTTAATTCTGAAGAAGGATACAGAAAGGAATATTATTTTATTGACCTCTGCAAAATCTAAGAGGCCTGAGGACAGGATACTTTCCGTGTGTTTTGAGACCCAGAGAAACTATCTGAATGCCTACAAGAGTATTGATTTGGTTCAGTGCTGTTCATCTGAGTAGCAGCATCCCAAGGAGTCCTCAGTGCGCTGCTGCTGCTGAAGATGATGATGGTGGTGGTTACCTGCAACTCAATGAAGTCAGAAAGGGCTCAAAGTGTTGCAGCCCTGCAGTAGTTACCTGTAGTACAGGTACAATTGTGGAAAGGGCTCCCCAGCCTCATGCAAGGGGTTGGGAGGGAAAGAAAGAGAAAGGGCCAAGTGTCTGCCTTACACCATGTCATGCAACTGGAGTTGAACCTCAGAGAGCCCTAAGGCAACTTACTGCCTCCCTGAAGCATCAAGAGAACTGCGCCCCTCTAAGATACTCGCTCATATCAACATCAAAGGCAGCTAACTTTTGCTAGATCAAACTTGGTATGGAAAGCAGCAGCACGCACAGTAAGTAGTAACAGGAATAGAAGGGGAGCAGCTTAAATAAGTCACTGAAAGAAAAACTCTGGCCAAAGCTGAGTTGTAGCTTCTGGCTTGCAGTGTCTGAGCTATAGAAGAGAGATTCACAACCCTTGTCAACGGAAACATTTTTTTTTTTTCCTTTAAAAAGAAATCATTTAAGATTTTAGAAACTTACAGTGATCTTTGTAGCAAAAGATTATTCCTTTATGTGTTCACTGAACAGAAATCTTCTGTTTTTCTCCCTACCGGCAAATAAGTTTTCCTTTATTGAATAAATGTTTTTCTTTCTTTCCTCAAACCAAGAAACTTAGCTTCAGTGCCAATTTGTGCTTTGTTTTATAAAGAGAAATTTGGTCACTGGTACTGCTGCCAACTGTGGTATTACTGCCAGTGCTAGAATATCTGGAGTTTCACTTTGAGCCACAGAACAAGTGACTGTGTGACAGTCTCACTTTCCACATTTTTTCAAGTAAGCTTTAAGCCCTCCTAGTTGCAGAAGAAAACTTGAAACGTGACCAAAGAGCACTCTAGAGAATGAAAGGACTCTCTGTTTTAAAATACTGTTATTTTGTAGTCCAATAATGGTTGGGGTAGCCTGAATTATATATTTATTTTTGCCACTGCGGTATTTCATTATTAAAGGGAAACCATTTACTGCCACGGTGGATTTACAGTTACAGATTTATTGGTCCCAGGCTGTATTTATATATTCTTTCTTAGTTCACATTGCTTGGAGCAAAACATTGCCTTTTTATGCACAGTTCTCCTATGAGGTTGAAATAATCCCCTTCAGATTTTGAGAATGTAAAAATTTTACATATTGTTCACTATTCTTGAAGAACCACTGCATAAAACAGGAAGCAATATGGACAGCCATGCTGCCTTGCTGTGGGCTACTGGCAATTTCCAATGTGGGTGCAAAGAGTAAATTTGTCAAAGTCTTTACAAAAGCAAAAATAAAAAGATACAAAGATACGCAGTCTCTGATGATTTACTAAAATGAAGAAGCAAACATACTGACTACATTTGCTGGCCTTTCCCATTGATGCTTGCTATCCCTTGCACTGATGGTTATTTTAACTCTTATAGCACAATGATAAAAAAGAGCAAGATAATCTCAAAGTCCCGTTGTTTTGCTACGTCTGTATTTCAGCAAATATGGCTAAAGTGGTATTTTATCAGAAATTAACCATGACTTACCTGTACATTGGTACGTACCTGTACTCCCATAAGCAGGGTAAATTTACATTGAAAAATTCAGTTGTTACAGTATAGAAATACATTGTTTAGTTATGCTTTCTGTTCTTTTAAAAATTGTTTTTAAAAGTACTTGTTTTAGACTATTACATATATTAAAATTTTACCACAAAGTAGAACTCCAAAGAACTTGAATATAGCAGTACGAAACCAAGACATTTTGATGGTCATGTATAGAAGTTACTCTGAAAATTCATGCTAAGGCAAAATGTAGATATTTTGTTCTAATTTTTTTTTATGGAAGGACTGGAACATCTCAGGGAATAGAAATGTCAGTGCCCAAATTCCTCTGCGTATAATGATATTAAAAATATGAAAGATCAGGCTTGCAAATGTATTTAAATTCTTAAAAAAACAAGATAGCCACCTTTTCTTTGTAGCACGGAAATGCTTAAATGTCATTGATTTGATTCAGAGCCAGCTGGTAATGTGAAAAATTCCACTAAATCTCTAAGTGCCTAGATGCCTTTACGTAGGCACTAAAGACCAAAATGCATGTAGTCTGTATTCAGTACTCTTTTTACGAAAGCTATTTTCAAGGCCAGATCTAATAGAATTACTGCAACTCTAGCTATCAGGCTTGAGTATTGTTTATTTGCAATACCAACAGACTCTGTAAGGATATCCGTTACTGCAGAGCATGTTTTTCCTACTCTTTCATACCTGGAACTCTATTATATACTACAGGCAGTGAAACTATGTTTGAAGGAACTGGTTCAATGTTTATTCACTTGCAATTGATATAAGTCAGGACCATATTTGTAGAAACGTAGTTGCCACTCTGCTAGAGTGCCACATTTCAAAGGATATTGTATGTTTGAGGTATTCAGTAGCTACATGTCACTGTCAAAAGAATGCAGCAAATTTACACTCCCAAGCTACCTCTTGGTCTTGGTATCAATAAAGACAGTGTCATTTTTATGCTCCATCCTTATTTCCTAATCCAATAGACAATGTATTTTAATGGAAGGACACCAATTTACCCTATACCCAATGACCTGGTTCATTGACTTCAGGAGTTACTCAGGTCTAGATTATGTACTTGAAAAGCTGTATACTTGGTTGTTTTTGTTGAATAGTCACCCTGTGGTTGTCTCTTGACTTTGTGAGCTCCTCACCTGGAGTTGCAAAGTACAACTCAACAGCCAAGGTCCTTCTAAGGACACTATTCTAGGTCCATTCTTTCTCTATCGGTGAGTTACTGATGTATATATATTTCGACCTTGCTGGTCAGAGAGAAGCTTAAGCATAACTACAGTGGCAGAGAGAAGAAAGCTATGGAGGGAAAGGTACTGCTGCCTCAAATCGTATTTCATGTTTATGTACGGGGAGTCAGGAGAGCTGGAAGAGAGAGACCATAAACAGTCATTCTAGGGATTTAAAAAAAACATGGGCTTGCAAACTTAGAGCAAGGAACTTCATGTCATGTAAAGACTCACACAGTATGTGTTTATAGGCTTTGCATCCTGTCCTGAGCTAATGAAATGGGAAACAGTGAGTCAGTCTCAGTTTCTCATGTTATTTGAAATGCACAGAATGATTATATGGTTGGCTGTCTCAGAGGAAACGAAACGGAAGTATGTGTTTGAACCATGCCTTAATTTTCCAAAAGGCTGAATAAATCCAGTCACTATCTATCCAGACACATCTCTCATCTTTGTTGTGGTAAACTGCAAGGAGGTCATTCTTCTTGGGCCTAGTTAAAAAGTAGGCAGCAGTATGAGACTGCAGTGGACCTCACTTCTGAAAAGCGAGATGTATTTTCTGTTCCAACCATACTTGTCAGTTTTCCTGGGCAAGATGTTGTTGGACATTAAGCTCCCGCCAAGCTGAGGTTCTGTGGCTTCTCTTTTCCATTTGGTTTCCTCTGCACAAGCAGTGGAAAAATGTATCAGGTTTCTAGTCAGTCCCATGAGGGGATACTCTGTGCATTGGTCTGTCTAAGCTATAGTTTTTAACAGTGTCAGCTTTCTTTTCAGACTACTAGTGCCAGAAAAGAACATCTTAGAACATTATAAAATATCTGATTATAAAGAGCCTATTGTACCTAAATACAACACAATATTATAGCTTTCTCAGCAGCCAACACTATGGCTATGCTAGTATCCCAGCATCTATTATAAACCTATGTTTTCAGGAGTTACTGAAAAAAACACGTCCAGATTCCTCATTGCCCAGTTTTGTTTCTGTTTGTTGATGTTGTGAGATTTGAGGGGCTTGGGATACTTCTTAGAGGAGCTTGGGAGCTTCTGAGCTGCAGGACGTGAGGCTGGAAAAAGGGAGAGTTACAGGAGATTTGGCAGCTGTGCAGAATTTAATGTTGGGCAGATAGAGAGTATGCAGGAACTGCCGGGGCAGCACAGTCATTTCCTGCATCTCTTACTCCTTCACAGAAGTGAGGTAAAGAGACAATTCATAACGAACAGCTTCTTCTGGAACATATAACAAGAAGCCAGAATTCACATATCATGAATTTGAGATGAAGTTATGCTCCAAGACAATGTTTAGGAGACATTTTGTTGCACAGAGCTGCTCTTGAACTTATGACAGCTCCTCTCTGCTTGGCATTTATCCTTGTGCTTTTTTTTTTTTTCCTTTTTTTTGCAGCTATCTACCATCTCCTCCAATCCAACTTCCAGCATTGATAGGCTTGAACTCTTTGTGGCTTAACCTCCTTATCCAGAATTGCTATTACTGCCGCTGCTCGGTGTCTGGCTTCCCAAACCTTCATTCCTTTGGTGTGTTTCAGACTTCCTGTTGTCGCTATCAGAATGAGTCCTGCTGGCAAGCACTTTTTGACACATGCAAAATACAATGCATGTCCGGCCTGATAAGGAAACAACATCGCCAAGAAAAGTGGGTAAAATCTCGGTGCCAAAATATACCCCCAGCATTTCAGCCTCCCAGCAGACTCTGTATCTGCCCCTTCACAGATATCATAAACATTTTCCTGTTCTCTGCATTTCTACTCTCCAATTTATTCAGTGATACAGAATGGACTAAATGCTTTCCACAGCATGTAATAGTTAGGCAGTAAGTAGCCAACTGAAAACAAAAGCATCTTGGGCACCTGCTAAAAGTAGGTATTTCAGATGATCCACAGATTGCTGGAAAATGTACAAAAATTTTCACACATACCTGCTTTTGGTAATTTATTATATTGCTGGACAGTTTGTCATCAGGAATGCATCAATTCACATTCATCTCTGCTTACACTCATTTAAATTTTTGTTCCAGACAGCTGAGATAATAAAACTTTTTTAAGGGGAAAAAACACCAAACAACAGACAAAAATGGATTGCTAGCATTCTGTGCTGCCACATACTCTACTTAGGACTCTTCAGTAGCAATGGAAAATGCTTGTAGTATCAAAAAGCTGTTAATAAACTATTACATATTATGCCAATCACCTTTTTTAATTAACTTTATAGTATATGCTGTCATAAATTTGGAGTTACAAAACTATGCTCAGGGATATTAGCACCATGGGTGTTTGCAGCAACAACACTGTATCTCAATTTAACATTAAAAAATGCTGATTTGGAGTCAAGACCTATGCAAATAAGTTTGGGGTACTGTGAGAAGATGGCTAGGCAAAGAATAGTTTTAAAAATTTGTTTCTCTCCTACATCTCTCCATGAAGAACAGGACCACATACAACCTACATATTATGCTCTGACAAGTTAAGACAACATATTTTCCTCTACAGCTGGATCAGGTTAGGAGACTGTTAATCCCCATGGCTCAGCTGAAAAGCAAAACCCCAGTTACTTCCAGTAAATCAACTGGAGTTACACTCTGAATTTCAGCACTTCAGACACTGAAGTTAATATTTTGCTTTCATTTTTGTTCAGTGCTGGGAATAGCAGGTGGACATCAATTGCTTCTACAGACTAGTTATTTTTGTTTCTTGAGGGATGGGAAAAGAAGAGAGGAACAATGACAAGGCTGGGACAATGCAGTCCACACAATCACAGTTTCAGGCTGAGTACCCTAATCACATTCATGAAGGAAGTAAGCACTCAATAAAACTACGGCATATTGTTTTCATCTGACTTTCTACCATTTGAATAGTTTGGCTCAAGACAGGGAGTATCGCCATCACTGGGAGTACATAAAAACAGGTTAAACATCTGTCAGAGAGAGTGCACCATGGTTTGTGGCAGAGATCTGACTCCCATTTCTGTAGGGCCCTTGCTGTCCTGAGAGTCTATGAGGTGGAATTGCAGTCTGGAAAATATATCACTTATCAATATACTAATCCACTGGTTATCTAACTTTTGTCATCACTCACAGACATGGAGGCCCATTTTCAGCCTGCATGTGTGAACCACAGCTGGGGAGCCTGGGGTTTAGTCCATTAGAGTAACAAGATGAAACGCAGAGTCTATCAAGGGCTAGCTGAGGTGGCAATTCCTCATACACAGACTATCGAATCCACGTGTTAGCAAAAGATGGATAGAAATAGCCCAAACCTGTGAAGTGACATGTTGTATCATCACATTTACTGAAGTAGATGTAATTATAGCACAAAACTCCTTCTTTGCAGGGGCATTACTGTACCACAGAAAGTTCAATTTCACAGAATAGCTTCATCCGCATTAGGAGAAATGTGAAGTGTTGGCAATTGTTCAAGTACTCATTGAAGACACCTACAATTTTTATTTAGTTGAATTGGCATAACCCTTTTCTGTCACCTTCATTGCCCAACAGAGCTTTACAAGAAAAGACTGTTTCAACATAGCTTATAGCTGCTGGATGTCCACCTGAGGCTTGGATCTGCTGTACAACTAAGACTGGATCAGCTCAGTACTTGAAAGCAAAATGCATCGGAAAGTACGCATGTGTTGCAGGAAGTAATACCTAGACATTAGTACTGCTCCAGCAGAATTCCAATGAGCAAGGGACAAGAGGAGCAATACCTCACTGACAACCCACAGCCAGCCCCGCCTCTGTGGCCTCCTTACTTTGACCGAGTAGTTTATAGCAATCACTCCTTGCTTTTGGAGGGGGGGAAGGAGGGCTCCTGCACTTCAATCCTTTGGTAGCAATCCGTATTAGAAAGACTTTCATTTCCCTAGGATCCTGTTTGACCGGGAGGCCTTGGGGTGAGTCACTGAGCCACCCACCAAAAAACAACAGGAAGAGTCACAAAATCCTTCAAGAATAACAATGTCTGGAAGGTGTCTTCATCCAGGCTAGATTGCTGGTTACTGACAACATTTGCAATTGCATTGGAAATATGCTTCTTTCAGGCCATATTTTCATTTTATGCCTTCTAAAATGATTTTTTTTTTCACAAAATCTTCCAAACAGTAGAGCTGATGGAATACTATTTTTCAAGCTGACTATTTAGTAAGTTTTTCTACTTTTTGTTGAAAGATTTATTGGATAAAGAATTTTTTAAACATTTGATCATTTTCAGAGCTGGCGATATATATCCTTTCCGTACATGTTTTGGAGACTAAATAGCAATATTTGCTGAGGAATTTTACTGAAAATAATGTTTTCTGGTGTTCAGCCAGACCAGATATGCGCTCAAGCCAGGCCAGATCTGCTCTCTGGCCAAAGTTACAGGGCAAATTCTTCAAACCCTTCCAGACCTGGCTAACTGTGCTCCCAGTGAAGTCAATTAAAAAATCCAAACCCAACTTTTCACCAATTTCAGTGAGCAACATTAGGGCTGATCACTTTGGAAAATTCTGCTCACACCTATTCTGGACTTATTTTAGTGACAGGTTAACAAATCTGTACTTTGAGTGTGTAATGATTATTCCTATTAAATTCAGCTGGACTTAACATACAAAGTTATACATGCAAGTGTTCATAGAATCAGGCCCTGGAGAAGGAACCATGACATGTGAATAGAAGTCCTGTGTTTCTATTTTCTGCAAATCTCCTGCATTCTACTCCAGCCTCATATTGCATTCCTATACATATTAGTACGTTGGCCTCACTCAGAGTGGGAACTACATGGAATAGGGACTATCTTTATTTCCACTGGGAATTAGCCCAATTTATGGGACAGAAGGGAACATGCAAGTTAGAAACAATACCACCACCAACAGGAATTTTCCATCACATCAGATCTAGGATTGAGTTAGTTGTGAACTTCTTGAACCATTGGCCTGTGACATTTACTGTACATGAAAACAAGCAAGTACAGGCAATACTAAGTAGCAGGGCATGGAACAAGAAGCACACATTACGTTTGCTTTCAAAGGTAAGACAGATGTGATCTACATGTCAACCAAAGCACCCGATGTTGCCCTTCTGCAATTCAGCTGCTCCTTATACAGGAATATGACCTTGCCTGTGTGACCTGCAGATAACTGACTGCCCAACTGTTAAGAGTAACAAAAGAGTACCCCATTGCATATAGACTTGTCATGGTAATGAACAGAGAAGGCAATTACACTAACATGGCTGGTTCTCCCTGGTTTGTGCACCTCCAATAACACCATGGAGCTAAAGCCAAACCCTTTGTTTTGTCTTGCTTTCAGTATTGCAAGACTTTTAACACTTTGTTTCCCACTTCTCAACAGTTTTGACATGCCTTCCATTTCCCTGCAATGAGCATTGCTTCTGTTTGTTTTTTCCTCTGTTGCATCTTCATACACTCAAATTTCACTTTTCTCCTTTGTACCTGCACTGATAACAAGTAATATTTTTCCTCATTTATACAACAGTCAATGCAGTTTATACTCAGCTGGAGTGGGTTCTGACCATATGACTACCTGGCAAACCTACACAACTAAAGTCTCACTAGCCAAATTATTCTCTTGGAGATCATAAAAACGTGAGAAATAATTGGCCAGGAGAGAAAACTGAAGATAGTGCTCACAGTTCTGTAGCTGGATGATATTCCTTCTCAAGTTACTATGGAAAATTACTTTAGATGTGGAAAGGCTGGGGCTATTTTACTACTAAATTCCTCCTTGGGTTTAATGCAGTTATCACCTTTTGCCAAATGCGTTTCCTTGGTCAGTAAAAGCAGGGAGAACTCCTGGCAGCCTTCAGCTAGTATGTCTAAACTCCTGTAATGTTTGGGGGCGGGCTGTGGGGTGGGTGAAGGCAAATGTTTTGCGAACACTATTAACACAAGGCATCAAGAGAACCTAGGACTCTCAGGCTTGCATTTGGAAAAAACATCACAAAAATAAAAATACACAAATCAGAAATGGGCTAAAACTCAACGTCAGCATGCTTCAAAAGTGGGTGTCTAATGTTAGGCTCCTAAATCCTTTTTAGCCACCAAGATTAGTAGCTTGATCTTTGCTCCTGGTAATCGCCCAGCAGGTTCTGGGAAAGCAGCTTATTTAGACACCTAAATGTGTGGTTTAGGAACCAAATTTAGTCTCTCAAGTCTGAAATCTTGGCTGTGCATTCTAAACCAAGGACAAATAAGAGTACCAGGATTTTCAGTTACTATTAGAGTTTTACTTCCAGGTCAAACACAAAATCAGAAGGGCTCTAATTTTCTAGTTCCATTTTAGACACAAGCCCAAATCTCACCATTGTTGTAGTTATTCTGTAGGTGGAGGAGAGGAAGGATGGCAGGGCCCACGGTGGGGCCCCAAGCACCAGAACAACCCCAGGACCGCAGCTTTGCTTCCTTTCCTCCCTCCGGCTGCTTGTGAAGTTGTCTCAGGTCTTGCTGCATTTCCCCCAGTTTGCTTCCTTCCTTCCTTCCATCTTGTTATCTATGCAAAAGCCACTCGTGGCCTATCTCCCTGCCTAGCCTCCAGTACGTCTCCAGGTGCTCTCATGTAGCTTTCAGCCCCTGCAGCGGCACCGTTCCCACCTCCTGCAAGGCAGGGGACCCCTGAGCCCCAGGGATCTCATACACTCCAGCAGCTGAAACTACCTGCCTTTTCTGCTGAAGAAGTGGGTTTGTCTCTGCTATGTAACTGGTAACAGGATTCCTACAGGGAATTGGAAGACAAAAATAAAAATAAGCTATTTTAACTGGCTACTTTTAAAGAGGCTCTGTTTTACTTGTCAAGACCCTCTGGAACACAGAAAGGATAACTCCAGGGTACGGCTATGCTTGAAACCAAAACCTAGGTTAAATCTTAAGCAGAAGCTGAAGCGAAAGCCAAACCAGAAGCACAAATCAAAACCAAATGCGCAACTCTATTCCTAGAAAGTCTTCTTTTCAAATAAAAATGTAATTACAGTCTTATTTTCTCAAGCCTCGCCTATACACAGAAGCTGTAACCATTTTACTAACCCCTTTTAGAAGCTGATTTTTATTTTAGTTAGGACAGCCTTTTTATTTCCTTTTAGGTTATTCTCAGAACACCTTGCACTGATCTGTCTTAATTCATTCCTTACAGACCAGGGCAGCTTTTGTCTCTGGAGTCCTCAGAGAACACACTATATATTTTTCTGTCCGGATTTTTTTAGTAACTACATTTGAATAATTTTACGAAGACTAAAAATCTTTCTGAATTCCTTAATTGAATTTAGTGTAAGGCTTGTATTTTTAAAGGAATTCACGTAAGTCACCCTCTGCAGAATTGCAATGTGGACTGTGGGATAATAGTGTTGACTGGTCGTAGAGAGTTAGAGAATTAATCCAAAGGAGCACTAAAAATAGTGTGAGGAAGAAGCTTTCTTGAGCCTGTAGCCACCCTATTCAGTGAGTAGAACAAGGTAGCAAATGTTTTTGCTGAAAGGTCTTAGAAATATTACAAAACAAAAATTAAAAAGCAACTGATGTGAGCTTAAACCCTTAAATATCCCTTAGATAAAAGGAGAAAACATTTTCACAAGAGAGTGGAGCTCCTACTTTGTAGAATGGCTTTGGGTTTATCTCCTAGAACTGCTGACCCTCTGAAATCCACTGCAGCAGAGCTAGCAGGGTGATGAAGAAAATAAGATGAGAATGACAATGTGAGACAACATAGATTAAGTGAACAAACACAGTGTGCTGCTAAAGCTGTATTTTCAAGAGCTCACCCATACACAGTTGCTCCACAGATTGTAGTGGACACTTGTGCCCAAGTACAAATTAAAAAAAACTTTGCAGATCAATTTTCAAGGGCTTCCCTTTGGACCATTGCCATGTATGCAAGACTCAGATCGTGAATTCAGGGATGGCCACGTTCTCACTTTAGTTTCACCATCCTTGTTGGTAGAATGAAGTTAGTAAACTGGTAAGAACTACCTAGTGGAAGATAACTGCAGTAGCTGAAATACAAGATGAGCTTGTTCTTTGCTAACATGGCTGATTTGGTGGAGATTAAAGAGCAGTTTAATATTGCCGCAAAGGAAACTATATGACCAAACATTATTACAATTGTGAAAACACCCCACCTATGATTTGCTTAAAGCAGAGCCCTGCAGTAATTACCAGGGCCTTATGTGTATTTTCAGTTCTTTCGTTAGTCAAAAGAAAGCAGGAAGGGCTGTGTGCTGATTCTTGGTGATTCATTGATTTCCTTCCTTCCATCCCTAGCTAGAGCTTTAATGGATGAGCCTGCGCTGCAGTGTGTGTAGTGCTGCAGTCAAGTAATTACCAGTGCAAGATAGACCCACCAGCCCGTTACCCACCTACCATGGGAGAGCTGTGGCAACACCAGCACTGTCCTCCACAAACACCCCCAGTGCCTCCTGGCGAACCGTAGGGTGCTCTGAAGAATACTTCTCATTTTAAGTGGTAGTCTGCATTCCCCTCCAATGAACCCTGCAGCAGACAAGCATGCCACAACTGTGTGGTCACCAGCCTTGTCTTGCTTTCATGGCCTGACAGGCCTCTCTGTTCTGTGTGCCTGAGAAACATGGCGATGGATTACCAGCTCAGATTAACTACTACAAAAGCAAGTTGTAAAATAGAAAAACAAAAGTTTTAAATACATCTGAAGGTGTTCTCTTCTCTGAGCTGTAATATAGGATTTCTCCAAGGCGTCTCTTAGCTGCAGTAGTTCAGATAAACTCAGTAAAACCTTCCCACTGAGCCACAGCTTGCAAAGAGGTTTCCCCTATTCCAGTTAGATCAGAGATACCTGTTAAAGTGTTACTGTGTGAAAGTTCATCTTCCAAGCAGCTCGAGTCCTGATTTCTCCTTTTTAAAAAATAATTATTTAAATAAATCAGTCTAGGGGAACTCAAATGTGTACATGGCTTAAATGAGCTTGTGATGTCTGCAAGGGTATAAATGAAACAGCATTCCAAACTGTCCTGAAAAGGTCCTGCAATAAGCTGATTTCTCCAACTGTAACCCAATACCTGCTTAAAAAAAATCAGGCAAGATTATGTATACAACATATTTCATGACCATGAAACACACCAGGATCCTCATGACCCAGCTGAAGGGTTGACTGATAGTCCAGCTGTGTGCCTGGAATCTGTGTTTTGACCTGTGTCTTTGGAAGCCCTTGATTATTTATGGGATAATTTTAACAAACAATATCAAGAACAGTTCAAGGTGGCTGGAATAACTTTTTCAAGCTTCTTGCGCACTAAGTTCTAACTACCAATGTGTTTTTATTACTGGTCAGAGCAATATCAGTAATTAGATGTATCACTGCAGTCAGCCAGAGAAAAATTACAGAAACGGTGACCTCCTTTAAAATTTTTGTCTGAAGCAATTGACATTGGGGAAGGACTCCCACTGGACTGGGGGTTGTAAATGGGCTTTGGTTTAGATTATGCTCTCTCTAGACAGCATTTCCCTGACCTGCCAGTGTGGAAATCCAATTGACTTGAGAAGGAACAGGGATAAATCCCTACTGAAAATACCACCCTTAGTCTTCTTTTTATCTTCAAACAACCCATGTAAGCTCAGTGAAACTATCTCAAAAGAAAGTTTTAACATATAAATACTAAAAGCAGCTCCACAGTTTCACTGAATTGCTTTTTTAACTCATTTTTTCTTTTTTATCTTGCCTCTTCTCTTGTAGCGGTTTTTACACAAAACCAACAGGCTAAACATTATTTCTGTGTTACAAAGAGTGGCATAATTCCCCACTATCTAAAGTCAATTGGAATTTTCTCAATAATGTGGAAAGGGGCAAAACCTGTCCTCTGCTGTAACACTTGCCCTGTTAAGAGCCATGGCAAAGCAGCTACTAAGTTTAATGGAAGCTAGAGCTGCCCTTAGATTCCCACATCCTTTACTTGCATTGCAAGAATGATCCAACTGCCCTGTTACATCTTCCCTGTCTTGAAGAGGATCCCATCACCTGTTCTTGTCCAGACTTTTCCCTGTATCCAAAGTTCCATATATTCAATTTCAGAGCCTTATTGCCCAGTTTGCAGTAGCATAATTCCACCCTATCTAGTAAAAGGACATGGCTCAGCTCTCAGCAAAATCAGTAAAATCATTTCCATTGTGATCCCAGCAATGTGAACCAGACACAGATCCATAACTGTGAGCCTTCCTCCATGGCTCCTCTGCTCTTTAGCCTTGAATTCCTGAAGCTTCTCAGGAATTCTCTCTGCTTTTTCTTCCAAAGCTTTCAAAACAAAACTGATAAAATTATTTTTCTCTCTGCAGCTCCTCAAGGTTCTTTAGACAGAGAAACCAAACAGTGAATGAAAAAAACCCCAATATTTGGCATAATGTTCTGTAAACAGAGGTTTCAGGAGTGATGTTGTGAATAACATAGGAACTGCTAAGCCAGGATGGGTGAGTGGTGCCTCTGGTTCTCCGTAATTCTGTGGATTACAGATCACATATAATTGTCAAGCATTATTTCCACATATTTTCCTCCAAATCACTAGCTGAGATACTGGAATTTGCTGTGCACAAGATATTATTTTTTTTTGTGACTGTGAAAGTGAAGGGTAGCTATAGCCCTGGCCTGAACTGGAGGGCAGGACGCAAGGAAGAATCATATACCCATGGGTTTTACACAACAAGGAGATTGGAGCCACTGCTAAGATTCACAACTGTCCATCATAGGTCCAGCAGAGCAGCAGGGATTAAGACAATACCACTGGAGTTGTTGAAGGGGACATACGGACCAGACTGCACTCTGCAACTGTATGTTTCTTTGTATTTTGCAGTTCCTCATTCCCGGGAAGGAGTGCCTTGCCCTATTCTTATTTCACAACTTCAATTAAATTACTTAGTAACATTTCTGTCTGCTCCAATTCCATCACTTAGATAATTTGTAGAGAGGAGAAAATTGGCTACTTGAGCTTCTAAACAGAGTGAGGAGCTCCTCACTTACTTAAGTTGGCTGCTTGATATCATCCTCCCAAAAACTTGTTCAAGGTACTAGTAGCAACACTGTCTGTCCCTACAGGTGAAAGTCCTGCGTCACACTTCAGTTCTCGCCCATGTCCAAATCCCACTGACTTCCCTCACTGCAAGTGGCTCAGGATATGATAGCACATGTGTAAGGGATGTGCGTTATCATTGTGTTAATGTGTGTGTTAATACCTTTTCATGTAAACTAATGTTTCAGTACACAATACCATCATTTTTCAGTTTCAAAGGCAATTTTTTAGTTAAAATGGTGGTTAAGCTTCATTCTTTCCTTTTACTTTTCGTGTTGCAACCCTTCCATTCCAAAATTAGAGGTGCCAAGCTTTGTCCTGAAGGAATTTTCCTAGCAGAATTGTGTCCCAAATACTAACAGTATTAGTATTGTCCAAGCTGGATAATTGGCAATCCCAAAAGAACTGATAGGATCTGTTGCTTATATATTACTAGCTCAGGGCTATGTAACAGCCAGCACTAATTGATTTTCTTTCTTTCCAGTCATACAAGTATAAATCATAGTTAATAATTCTCTCAAGTCATTTCTAAGATAGTAAGTGTCTATAGTAAGCATGCTGCTACCACAAGTAATACCTTTGATATGCTTTCTTCCTAGGACAGACAGAAAAACATCATTCTTCATCCTGCCATTAAGCACAGATTAGAGATTTAAACAAGTTAAGCCAAAGCTCAGGCTACAGTGGTACATGATGTATAGTAGAGGGGACTGCACATATGTGAGTTCCATAAAAAAAAAGAAAAAGCAGACACTATTAAAATGTAATGATCATAATGCAGCCTCCCTGGCTCCCACTGCACTTAACTACACTTAACAAGTCACACAATGCAGTAATAGCTACTCTCACAAAGCTCTGTATAGAAAGTGGAATAACTGAGTTGTGGAGTTCCAGGACTTTTAAAGCTGGTTAATTGGACCTTCAAAATGTATTAAATGTCTATTGAAATACAGGCCGTAATAGCCCCCAAAGGAGAAGGGCTTTAAATGCTTTATATATTTATGTATATAAGTGTATATATGTATTAAATATATAATAGAAACATTGCTATATAAACATACTATATAAGCATAGAATGAAAAACACTTTTTACAGACACATAAATGAGTAGGAGAAAGCAAGAGCCACACGGGTGAGCACAAGATATAAACGTACAGCAGATTATTTTGCACAAAGACTTCAGAAAATAAAAGGTCAAAGCTTTCTGTTTAAAGAATGTTCTGCAACATCCCCAAATAGGATATAAACAACATAGCAGCCACAATGAAATGTTTTATCTCCTCAAATAAACAAATTATGTTGGTTAACAATTGTAAGAGACCGATAGAAACTGAAATAATGTCCCAGATCTTTTAGACCAGCTAAGCTGTGCTGGGTGCATATCACAGTAGGAAAAGCAAGCAAATCTGGCACTAACCCAGTTTCCTTCTCTCAGAGCTGGCTGGTAGTAGCTGGAGTGATTCTGACATTACTCTGCACCATGCTGAATGCCTGCTGCCCTCCCAGGCCAGAACAGCAGTGAGAAACCATCTGGATATAAGAAACTCTTTCTCTTCACCAGATGCTAACACAGGACTCCTTGCCCGTTATAGCCAGGATAGGGCCCATTTGGACCAATGAACAGAATGAATCCCACAGCATCCGCGTGGGTGTAATCATTACTCTGCATATAATCAGTATGTTGCTCTGTACTAACCTCCTTCCATGTTTAAATGGGAGTTTTTATGGCAATTGAGGCAGGTGGACCAAAGCCTGAATAAATCTAGAATATGTAGTCTCAGATTAGACATGCATCCAGCAAAGCTGTTATTTGTATAACTACAGAGGAGTATTACCTTCCACAACCTTTTTCTTTTTTCTTTTTCATTCTTTACTCAGGCAAAGCTAGTGGGAGTTTCTTCTGGGGCAAGAACGGGGCTGAGTGCTAAGTAAGTTAAAAATGTCTTTGTTTCAGGTAGTGTTCATTTTAAGGGATATGTTATATCAAATGTATATTAATTTTATACTAGTAATGTACTACACTGCATACACATACACATACATATGTATGTAAAAAACGCAAGCCACTTCACCCCAGTTCATTGGGACGAAAGCCCGAAAGACAGCCATTACTACTGCGTAAATAGATGTGCAGGCTGCACCACCAGTCCTTGTTTCCACAAAATTGGTGGCTTTCATAAAAATTCAGATGACTTATCACAAAAAATATGACAGGATTTTCATGTGGTCAGCCCTGGCCTACCTCAAATTGGTGGAATCAGAGTTAGGATAATGCTGAAAATTGTCTCTCATTCAGGTCAATCACTTTGAGATGGTTGCTAAATTTCATCACACTTCCAAGTGAGGAATGAAGTCTCTGGAAGGGGTTCCTGCCACAGAGGGGTGGAGTCTCTGCTCACTGATTTCACAAGGAGTCTGATCAGGCCCGAAGTCAAATGAGGAGAAAAGTGGTCTTGTGTACTTTTGGAACTCCCTTTTGCTTTCGGACATCAGGGTACGGATGTTCAGATGGGTGAATAGGTGGGCCATAAACAATGATCTCTGCTTCCATATTTACTTAGGAATGCTATACTTGGCAGCGCATGTTTCCAGTAGCAGAAAGCTCACTTCCTCATGTCAATGTAATATTTGGCAGTTAACACATACTCCCTGAAGAAAACCATAGCACAGTTTGAACACAGTGTGCAAGGGTCTATGATGTTCAGATGCACTGGCCAAGCTCTTATTTTTTGACAAATCTTACACCAAAATGTGCGATACAAAAGAGAGATGGCTTAGGCACACAACCCAAGCAGATTGCAGGCTGTTGTTCCGAAAACACTGACAGCAACTATTGGAATATTTTCTTTGCATACGAATGAATTGCAATAATCCCTGAATGAAGACAGGCTTTTGGCTATTTTATGAAATAAATATTTTCCTTGTATAACATTGCCCAGTGGATTACAAAGCAAATTAAGTACAAGCCTGTGCCTACATTATCTAAAGCTCCAGGATCCCAGGAACCACTGTCTTGTACAGCATCACATGTGCACAGCATCATTAAGAAATGTCAAGGCCATATTTTACTCTGCTCCCTTCATATACATAAGAGAAGGATTTTAGTCACAAAAACATCTCCCTATTATACTCCAAAAGTATGCAGTTTCCTTGGGAAAAATCATGAATTCTAATTTGTTTTTGAAGGAAGTAATCTTTTTTCTTGGCAGATCTGATAAAAACAACAGCCCATGATTATCTAATCTGAAGGTCATGTCACACTCAAATAACTAACCTATCTACAGAGTGGATGGAAATACTGCTCTCACCACCCATCATGACAACTGTCGGCAAAATAAAAGCAACGCCGCTGCCTGCCTTCCTGGTACATCCCAAATTGTCTGGATGGTAAAAATAATTCCTAAGAACAAACAAGCAAAAATCTGTAATATGTGGACATGCCAGTAAACTTTCAGACAGGAGAGAAACAGAGGTCAAGAGGAAAAGGAGCTTCGGTAATAACCATATCTTTGCAACTGCAGGAATTGAGCCATGCTCCGTTTAGGAAAGCAAGAGGGGAGCGTGGTGTAGCTCTGAGATGCCAACACACGACGCTGTGAGCAGATGCGTTAGCGGAGCCTGGTCTTCTGTGGGTTTGGGTCGCTCCCCTCTCTCCCTTTCCACCTCCTATGCTCTTCCCCAACCCTTGCAACGCTTTCATTTCCCCTACTCCAGTCCCTCCCCACATGTCCCCACCATGCCTGACCCCTCTTACCGGCATGACCTCCTGCCTGGGCACCTCTCCTTGACCCAGCTCCAAAACACACGTGCTGGCTGGCCACCGGAGAAGGCAAAGCGCGGGGTCAGCAGGGCCAATTTCCTTCACAAGGGACACGACTGAGGGGCTCTCTGTCCTCTCTCCATCTGCCAGTTTCCACATACTTCTTCAGGGCTTCGTCTCTTTGAGGCCTTCGCTGCCAGGTGAAGTTACTCCAGGAACACAGGAGCTGCTGGAGGGGATAAAAAAGCCACCCATGAGGCTTGATCTCCTGAGGAGAGCTGAAGGTTACGTATCCCCGAGTGGAAACTGTGCCCGGGTTTGCCGATGGGCCCCACTGGGGGCCCTCCCTGCACCAGCACCATCGCCCCCAGGCTCTCCTTGCGAAACAAAACCATGAAATAACTATTATTCAGTACGTCTCTTGCTAATAAATACCAACAGCGTTGAAGCATACCTTAACAGGGGCGGAAGCTGTGACCGACGAGGCATGCCCAGACCTCACCGGCCTTGCTGGCCCTGGGCCGGGCCGCCTGGGAAGGCAACAGGAGGGAAGATCAGGCGCTCGCCACCTCGGGGATAAAACACCATGATGACTACCCATTTGTAGGGTGTTGCTTCTCAGGAAAAAAAAAAAACACAAGCCCCCAAAAAACACAAAACCCAGTTAGTCCCTCACAGCAGCACAGAGGAAAAGTGCTGCCAGAGGGAAGATCCCTGCTACTTTCCCGGCCCACAGCAGATGGCACCAACATTTAGTCAAGGTTACAGCCACGGTTTTTCTGCTCACGGTGGGCAGGAGGTTCTGGCCGCTAAGCTGAATGGTGAGGCCTTTTTGCTGAAGTTAATGTATCCTAAAAAAAAAAAAAAAAAAAAAGGTGTATTCCTTGTCAATACTTGAAAAAACCCTCTGGTTTTTATGCTATATGCTGCCTTTTCCCTTGCAAAGCGCAGGGAGACAAAACCAGCAGCGAGCTGTGGCTACCAGACTGATTTTAGGCTTCATTTTCTCTTAATCTATTGCTTAGATTGATTAGCTTCCTCTTGCTTAATGAGTGGTCCTTATGTTATTAATTTGCTACAAAAGGAAAGGGAAGACTTGATTCACCCAAATCTTTTCAGAGCAAACTCAAGCACTATATTGTTAATTAAATCACCTGAGTTAATTAAACTATTTGGAAAAATTAAAGAAATTGAAAGCAAGTGAGAAAGAGAAAACTTCTCCCATTTTCTTGCTCTACTGAAGTGCACACCTGAAATCATAGATTTGTCTTCCTCCTCTGAGCTTTTGCTGGTTTAAACACAGTATTTCCCCAGACCTTTTGTCTTTGCACTTGCAAACCTGGCAAGGAAATGGCAAATGAGAAAGAAAAACTTTAATGTTTATATAAACAGCAAGTGTTTGCCACACAGCTGCAGCAGCACCGTTTTTGTGCAAGGGCTCAGTAAGTGCTACGTCCAGTGCTGGACTGGGAAGTATGCTAGAAAACCAGTTTTCTTTGTATTACAGCAGACACTGTGTGAGAAGTAAAGAGATTTAAAAAGGTAGAAAATTAATTTAAAAAAATATTACTTAAAAAATATTACTTGATCCTCCCTTAGGTCTTTCTGCCAGGCTGCTCCTGGCAGGGACCTGAATCAGGGCCCCTGAGCAGGGACCCAGGGTGGGGAGGAGAAGGAAAGGATATGCTTCCCCCTCAGTGAGGACCCAAGTGGCTTCATCTCAGCTGAAAGCTGCTGGTGTTCCCCAGGCCACTTTGTTGATCAAACCTTGTGTACTTGATATCAAAGAGCAGTGGTTTACATTTAAGCGGTATCTTTAAACACAAAGGGCTCCACATGTCTTTACAGTCTTTGTATCTAAATTACATCACCTCCTGCTGAAATTCAAACAGATATATTTGATATGCAAAATAGCTGTAGTCTAATTAAAAGCACTGCAGCTAGATTGCTCTGCACGCCACACTTGTATGTGAAGATGATTTTATCCTGTATATTTTTATGAGTTAAACAGTGGTTGTATTGAAGGATAACTGCATCATCAGGACACAAATGCAAGACAGAAAGAAAGATCATCATCATCACCTAATAATAAGGAGAAATACAGTCTAATAATAATAAATATTACAGTTTTGTGAATTTGTAATTAATTGTAATGTCCCTTTTGGATCGAGACCACAATAGTGCTATCACAGTCATGTCCCATTAAGAATTCAAGACACTCTGCTAAGGAAGACCACATTTTGTCTTTTCTGAAAGGAGTGAGAGGTGATTTTGCACAGAACCAGGCAGAATAGGAACAACTGCCAAAGGTTTACTGTAGTCAGTGTAGAAATTTCTCTATTGCTTATGATAACGGATTGTCAGGTATAAGGCACCATGCAAATGGAGAGAGGACCAAGGAAGTGATTTAAATATGGTGTTTCAGAACAAAATATTGTCAGAAATATTTTTGTTTCTAGGTAAAGTGGAAAAAAAAACAGAAAACACCAAGGCAACTGCTGCTGAACTAACAAAGTGTTCTAGTCCTACTCATATGTCACATTTGTAACAAGTTAAATGGTACTTTCCAAGGACTCATCTATAGCTAAAGAGATACTCCTAGTAGAAGAAGAAATGCATAGCTCAGTAATATCTGCGGTCCCCCTTACAGTAAAAATTTGCTTGCAAAGGCAAAGTATGTCATGGGCGTTAATTCCTGAATTCATGGCAGTATTTTTTTTTAATAGTGTATTACATTTATTAGGTTTGTTAATATATTAAAAAAAAATCCATTGGCAGCTTGATTGCTTTGATGAAGAACAAATGAAATCACATTTAGAATGCTGGAAATGTTTGAAGTGCAATGCAACAAAAGTACAATGTTTAGTTGGTCACACATAAGTCATCTTTTGATCGTGGAAGGACATCACAAAATCTTTTGAACGCTTTTCCTTACTTCTCAAAGAAATTTTGGAACTACATTTGACATCCCATTCCGTCTACTTGGAATACATGTTCCCACAACCTGGTTAAATTTGCATCCTTCTCTTGGAAGATCTTCATTATGGTCCTGCTATTAGAAATTACTTTTTACATTAAATAAAGATTGTGAAAGTACAGTTTCTAAGTAATTCGGAATGCAGAAGAGGGAACAATAAAGAAACTTTTTTAGTGCCTGAACACATCTAGTATTTCTTTCAAAATGTGCTTTAAGAATATTATAATGTGGCTTTGAAAAATGGAACAGGCTGTTTCATACATGCTGAAGTTCATGCTAATAGATTGACTAAGGTAATTGCAATGAAGAATTAATGACTAATTACTTCCTCATAAATAAACTCTTTCTTTGGAAAAAACAACATCATAGTGAAGCAGGAAAACTGGAAAAGATTTTTTCTTTCAATGCAACTAACTCTTACTGTCTGATTAGAGAAAACAAAGTTACTTTAATAGAGATTTTTTAAAAAAAAACACCTTTTAGGGCATTTTTTAAGAGTTCAGTATCATTTGTAGGAAGACTGTCATACAGTGTGTATGTGCTCAAACTTGAATCAGGAAATGGTCTGATATTCCATAGTTTACAGATAACTATATGGTTTCTGTTTCTGGAGTTTTCCTATCTTATACAATTTAAGGAATCTTTATGTCAACACACCTGAACAGATCACAGAGATCTTCTAAATATTGATTATTTGAGAGCAGAGTGGAAAACTGAAGTCAGCTCCAACCATTTCTGTAAAGAACACTATAAACTGGTTTCAGCAAACAGATGTATCTGAAACATATTTGAATTAATAACACCTATGGGTGAGCCAAGGAGGGAGGGAAATAGAAGAGGAGATGACAAGACTGTAGCCCAAGGCACGCTTAATAAACTAAGACATCGCAAGAGCAGCATTAGGAATGCAGGAGAAACTAAAGCAGACTAAAGTCACTCTGTAGCGAGCTTTGAGATGCCCAGTGGAGCAGCCCACTGCTATCACGGGCCATCCTTTCTTCACAAAGTCAGGAGCCACTCAAGGCAGATGAATACTATATTCAAGTACCAAAAATTATATAATTTGGTATGGATAGGAAAATAATTGTGGTTACTTCTTGTAAGGGCAGGATCACAGAAGAAATAGGATTTTGCATATAGCTAGGATTTTCTTCTATTTGCAGCTTCTGTGAAAAGGCTTTTTCCACTTTAACTTGCCAATGCGTGAGTTAAATAAATATGTGGGCAATGGCAGTCCCTATCCTACAGGGAGCACGCCGGAAAATGTTTGTTTGAAAAACACTCAGTGGAACAAAAAATATGTTTAACTCACAGTTAAGGGGCCACAGAGTTCAGCCACATTTGACCAACTTACCGCATGCTGATTCAAGCCTGCTGAAGACAATTTGTTGAAGTTCAGTAAATACCTAACAAACGGCAGCAATGCAGAGCCACTGCTATATGTGAGCATCTTTCAGATGAACCCTGGTAAGCAAAAATTTTCCATTGTGAATGCACCCTAGTCACCAACATTTCCACAATACTTTGTAGCCGTCGCACCTGGTGCTCTAAGCTCCATTTAAACTAATAGAGACTTGAGTGCTTTGAAAGTCCGTGTTCAGCTTTGGCTGACACCCAAAAGCCGCGGAGAGCCGGGGCCTGGAGCGCTGCCCTTCACAACACTTGCAGCTCTCTGAAGCTGAGCAATGGTGTGGGTACGGCTCTCGGGAGCGGCTACAAGATGCTGGCCTACAGCAGGCAGTAAAAAATGGAAGCTTTACAGCCACGTCCCTATCGATGTTTCCAAAAAGAAGTCATCAGTGCCACAAACATGGCAGAGGCCAGTGAGTCTGGCAAAGAGAGTTACCCTTGTGCCCAGTCTAAAGCTGGAAAGAGCTGAAGAAAACTTTACACTGATTTTTAACCACCCCTATGAATTACTTTTGGATAGGAACTGCACTGTGCTGGATAAAGAAAACAAGCACTTGGCATAAACATAAAAGATGGAAAAACTCTCTCTTCTCTGTTTTTCCTTTCCCATTCTATTAATTTCTTGACGTTGCTACTTCACTGTCTCCCGGTAGTCGCTGCTCCTGTGCCACAGTCCTCTTTTAATATGCAACTTCTTACCCCTCCACAGAGCTCCTGGTTTTCACAATCTGCCTTCAGATTTTACCCAGTAAATTTCCCCTCCTCCCAAAACCTCCTTTGTCACTTTGGCTATCTTTTCGCCTTCCCTGGCTCTCCTTCTTTTCCCATCAAACAGATTGTTTCCCAAACCTCCCACTGCAGGTTGCCCGGTGTAATGTACTGGCTGTGTTGCTTTGTTTGCATTATGTCATCCCATCGCAGGCGACCCCCAGCCCAGAGAGGACATCGCTACTTAGCAGAGACCGACCGGCGTTTTATTTTAGCTCAGGTAGAGGTTGCCTGAGCTCCCGGCTCTGCTCCATTATCCACCCTCTAGCTGTAACTCTGCGTATAATTGAGAGATTCCTCCTACACCACGCTCAAGGCTGGGTGGATGGGTCCATGGGAAGGGGATCCACACCCTGCAGAGCTGGAAGTAGGGGGAGACCCTCAGGGCACATCTGGCAAGAGCAAATCCTTAAGCAATGCAGTTATGAGAACCAAAGTCTCTGCTGAATGCATGCATGCTCCCACTTGTACTTTAAGGGCTTATTGTTACTATTTTTTATTTTGGCTAAATGTGCTTGGTTTGCCATATGTTCAGCAAACAGCACTGTGACCTAACTGCTACCACCAAGCCAAATTTCAAAGCAAAGAGATTGCAGCGATCCTTTAATATAGAATAAAATATTCGCCCTGCTTGGCTTTGATCTGGGAAAAAACACAGCACTTTATTTTTACTTATATTTCACAGGCACTAGTCTGCACCTTCCCAGCATGGTCAGTCTCATCCTAAATGGTTAATGTTTGGCTAAATCGTAAACATCTAAAAACAGGATATTACAGCAGAAAACCGGATAAGTGCAGTAACAGTGGGAGCTGCAAGGCCCTTCCCAGTTGTCCCCTCTCCCCCGCCCGTCAAAAAAAGTAGAGATAACATCTGAATGCATTTGTGTCTAGTTAAAACCCCGTGCAAGTTTATATACAAATTAAATGCAGATTTCTGGCTTCTGGCAAGTTTTGCAGCACTGGCAATTGCAAACAAAAGTTGACACAGCCGTCCAGGACCGTGGTGGAAAGAGTGCTTCTCGAAGGCATTCACATCAGCACCACAAAAACAGTGTTTATCCCTCTCCCCACGAAATGAAGAATGGCCGTGACAAATGGCAATCAAGTGACTCCAGGCTTGATGTGTCACCTCCTTCCCCACCCACATTTTTCTGCCCAGCTGGTGGGCTCTTCTCCGCTGTGCCCTGCCAGGCAGAAAGGTAATGGTGCGTCCCAGGAGCGGACAGGTCAAGGAAGCGAGATGGAAAGAAGAGACAATTTCTGCCCTAATTCCCTTCCACACCCCTCATTCTCAAATGAAGGAGGAGGGGATCACATCTCCCACTGGCCTGAGCAGACCACCTCACCTGGGTGAGCTGATTCACACCTGAGACAAAAGCAGCCCAACATTTGCACAGCTGTAGAGGAAGGGACGCAGTAGCTTTAACACAAAAAAGTTCAATTTTGTCTGTTCCCCCTATGCAATGAAACCTGTCAGAAAACGAAGGGGACCGTGTTTCCCCCTGCCTCCTTTCCTCCCCTGCAAGGTAAGAGGCAATCTCATTTTCAGCCTTCACATCTTTCTGGACAGTGAGCTGTTTACTCACGTGTGTTTAGAGCCAGACACCTGTACGGTGGCATAGGAACTGCTGGGACAGCAGTGGATGAGCAACTACAATTGCCACACCAGAGCTAAACTTATGCTTCAGGAAAGAGTTTCGTTTTATGTGACTTAAGCCACATTTGCTTTTGCTGTTCAAATCCGTTTGTTGTGTGTTCATTACATCACCACAAGAAAGGGAGAACACTTATCGTTCTCTAGAAATTTAATCTTTCCATGAGAATTCCTGAAGTTCCTCTCTTTATTAGATTTCCATTCAACTTTGTGTTTTGTTTTGTTGGTTTTCTTTTTAATGTAGATGTGCCTAGAGCTGTAACGCAAGAGGCTGATCTGCTTTTCCATTGCATTTGGCTGCTTCTGTGCCAAATCCCAACACGTCCAGAGTCAGGCACACTTCTTCCCTGCTTCAAAATAAGCAAAGAAATCCATGTTTCCCAGAAGAGTCATGAAAAAAAGGAAACCGCTATAATAAGCCACATTTCTTCCTGAAAGGGAGAAGTAGCAGAGAAGGGAAGAGGGAAAAATACTAACGTAGGATGTGTTCATCTTATTAGCCTAGCAACAAAACACGCTGGAAGGCAACAGCACTTTCAGCATTAAACACACTGAAAGTCCTCATGTCAACAAAACAAAACAAAAACGCATTCGTGACGGGGAAATTTCACCTGAACTTGATGTGTGTCATTTTGCCAGTGCCACCACTAGGGAAATAAATCCTGCAATATCCATTTTATGTGAGGGTCTATTTACCATAACAAGATAGATTTGTTCTGGAAAATTTTTTGTCAATATATCCTTTGTTAGGCAGTACCTTCATCTCCTAGCAACAGTGTGGGGAAATCCATCAGAGACATGGAATTTAACTGCAAAATAGGATGGCTGACTGTGGCTTGCACGCTTTTGGAAATCTTCACTGACATGCAAATACTTTCATGCACTTACAGCGTCTGTGTCCACTGACGGACTGATAAATCAAACTAGAGGATGGAAACTGAGAAAACCCCCCACTCTCCCTCTCATTAAAAACAAATTGACCAAGGCACATGAAATGCTGAAATAACTGCTCTACCTTTTGCTCGAGAAGGCTCTTTCACACCTATACACATTGCCCACACCTCGTGGGAAACTGGGTACACATACGCCACATTTGAAATGTTTAAATGTCATCACAAAACAGTTTTTCCAGCCCCAGAGATTCACAGTGTCATATTTCAAAAGGTACGACAGCAATAATAAACCTCTTGTAAGCAACACAGAGCCGCTGAGCAGACCGGCGGGCAGAAGATGGCAATGCTCCTCAGGTGCCCACGTTTTTCAAGGCATGTCCCAACCTCTGCTTCTATTTTATTTTTCTCCTTTCCCAGAGAGAACCTGTGCTCCATTTTAAGGAAGTTAAGGGTGAGCTAAAATGCTCTAAAAAGTCTCAAAGGGATCTGTTTTAGTTGAGCTCTGCAATACCCCTTTGATCTGCATGCCATTCTGCCGGCTGTTTTTCAAGGTTGAATTTGTCCCTCAGGCTGGTCCCAGCTTCCCAGGAGGTGGCTCGCCTGGGGTGAAGCTGCCATTGCCGCAGCTCAGCCTCTGCAAGCACAGAAAAGGGAGGGACGGTACTGCAGCCTTGTGGCCTGTCTGTGGCATGGGGAAATGGGAATTCCCTGTCTGTCCTGTTCCTGGCCACATCTGGAGTCTTGCAGCTGAGGAAGATCGTCTGTGTCTTGGGTCACTCCACAAGGGTACAAATCCCTCCTTTTCATCAGCTGTGCGGTTCCAGAAACACACGGGCTGCGAGAAAAGGTCTGGGATGTGGAAATAGGCTTTGCCAAAGGGATGTTGCCAGAGACTTTGGGGAATGAGTCTGAGGCTTTCTGACTAGAGGTGTCCCCCAGGTACACGTGCTTTGCCCCCCAGCTCCCACACACAAGAGCCTCCGTGTGAGCACTGGTGGGAGATTTGCCCCAGTGCTCCCTATCAGACAGCACTGCCTGAACCAGTCCCTCACCTACAACAGGTCCTTATGAACACAATTCAAAGCCCAGTAAAAACTCCTGAAGTTTTTGCGGGCTCATTCCCACACCCCATGAGAAACCTGATTTAAAAAGAAAATTGTACAGTTAATTCTCCCACACTAGCGTAAAAACAATTTTTTGTTTGCCAGTCAGATAAGAAGAATAATTCTGTGTCACTTTACTGCATGTTCACAGAGGGGGCACAGCGTTAGGTGAAATTGCCTTTATATGTTCAGTAAAACGTCCCTCAGGGTTGGACATCTTCCAGCATACGTTGTGGAGGAGGTTCTTAATGAAAGAAGAGGTGGCCCAAAGGTACAGTCAAGCGCTACCGAGGTAGTGTCATGTTGTTCCCACAGATCCTTATTATTTCAGCTGGGGAGAGATGGAGCCAGCTGAGGGGGGCACCTCCGCACCACTGAGCCAGCCCGAGACTGGGGCTGTTCCCAGGAGGATGTTAACAGCATCATCAAATCAAAAAGGGTTTGTTTTTCAATTATGCCTTATAGACGTGCAAGGGCTGTAGGGGAGGGTTAATTGGCAACAAAGCGAATAAATAGCTCCTGATACAAAAACAACTATTCAGATCTCTGCTGAACTCCGAAAAGGCAGCTGGGGAGACAGGCGGGGGAGAAAGCCAGTCTTTGGCAAAAGCCTGTGTTTCCAAGAGAAAAATAGTACCCAAGTATTGGGTATTGCTGTTGTACGGGGAAGATCTCAGCAGGGACCCAAAGTCACTTCTGCCCAACCCTGGAACGGAAAGACTTTTGCTGCAAGGAAATGCCAAGACCCTCTGTTCTCACTGCCTGATCCTCAAGCATTTGTGGAGGACACAGGAACCATCCCAAGTAAACCTCCTGCTTTAAAAAGGCATTTAAACGGGTCTTTTGCTTGTCATCTACCCTTCAATGAAACTAGCTTTCTGACTTGGGCATAATGATTTCTGTCACTGTGAATTTATTTCCACCTAAGCTGTGTTTGCTCTTGAACTTTTTGCTATTGACTCGCACACATGTTCGGTATATAGAGCAAACACTTTGGTGTGAAACAACATCATACACAATGAGTCATCTGTGCTCTGGTCCACAGCCATCCCACAGAGAGCTTGTGCTGTCAGTCACTCTGTCATTTGCAAACATAGCTACAAACACTCAAAACCAGACAGTTATCTTGTATAACACCTTATGGAGAATCTGCCTTAAGCAAACAGGAGCCATGTTAATGTATTTTTGGAAAAGCTAGAATAGAAAGATAGATTTTTTGGTAAGGAATCAGGTTTTGGACAAGCTCTGTCTAAACCGATGGATCTGAGTGAGATTATTTTAAAAAGAATTATAAATTAACCTTTGACTTACAGCTGAACCTGTCCTGGTTTCCATGGCAATGTGCAGCTATCAACAAGCATTAGCGTCTAGTGTGCAGAAAAAAAAAGCATTTACTCATCCTGGGGAATTGCACTAAATAAATTATCAGTAGTAACTCCAGACATCCTGATGCCACTGTATTATTGACCGATAAACCTTAAAACCCTTCATCATGTACATACATTCATGCCAGAACTAACACCAGTTAAAAATGCAGCCCAATATTTGAGAACTAAGGCATTTGCAAAATTGGGGTGTTACCATTTTGTCAATTATTTGATGAGTAGCAGCCATAGACTGGTAAAACAATGTCAGACAAGACGAACACATGCCTTTATAGAAAAAGAATTAGCATAAGGCCTATATTCTCCTTTAAACTATTTGGAGATTGAAGTAACACATCGTTTGCATGCCCTCAGCACCAGGGCAGACATCAGTCAATGTCAGCAAATACTTTGCTTGGCACATCACTGCAAAATTTGGCATCTCTTATTCCCTGAATAAGCAGCTTGCCACTAGCATGATTCTGCATGAAAAATAAGCACAAGAATTATTACCACTAATTAGATTAATGATATACATTCTTTTATATTAAAATGTTTGCTAATACCTGGTTGCAGAGTGAAAATAATATGGTAGATAGCTCATTGCCACAAAATCCACTCCAAAATCTTTCACGTCAGGATCATCTTGCGATGAAAGAGGAATCCAAAATGCACAAATAGAGAAGTACAGGCCTGCAGTTAGGTGCCTCTTCCTCCTGATGGATGCAACCCGCAAAAGTGTCAGAGATTTGTTGGTCAAAGCCTAGTACAAAAAGATGACACAAGAAACTCTGATAGTTTTTGCCTACTTGAGCCAGATGTAACCTTTGAGAGTTCCCTGACATTTTAGTTACATTTCAGCACATGCTGCAATTAAATAAGGTTAGAAATAGCCAAAGCAGTGCATAACCCTCTTTAAAAATGTGATTGCCCACACAGATATAAATACAGGCTGGTGTGCAATTATGCTACCCCCCGAGAAAGAGGGAGTCACCTTATTATAAAAGCTGCTGCTTTTCCCATCGCTCTAGGTGGTGAGGGGAGTGGTACGAGGGATTTCCTACCCCAAGCCCTGCCAAGCAAGGCTGTGAGCTTTGCTGGCTGCCCTAGATTACGGCACCCAGCCTTCACCCCCTCAGTTCCCTGCCCCTGAAACAGCTGTTTTTCCCCACAGATGCACTATCAGAGGACCTAGGAAGCCAGAAGCACAATCCAGCCTTGAATCATAAGCCCAAAATGCAGTTGTACGCTACGCCAGTTATACTAACCGAGGCTGCGGGCTGTCAGTTTTAACCTGTCGTTGATTTTTTTTCTATCAGCACATACTCTGGCTCCGGGGATAAAATCTGAAATACTTCAAAGCGCAGATGGCCCAGCTTCTGCTCAGAAACATGGCTTTTCATTCCTGTGCAGCCAGAAACAAAAGCTTCGCATCTCTTCGGAGAACAGGCATTGCTTCACGACATTTACAGTTTTTCAACTCAGTAACCAGTTCCTCCCCAGGGGACCTTTATGTCAGGAAAGACAGAGGGGAAATTGTTTAAAACTTCACACTTAAGTCCATATTGACATACAAAGCCCATCTGCAGAGCCTTGTGCTATCTCTGAGGGGAGAGAGCTGCTGCCTCCCCTGCAAATGAATTCATTTAAGTGCGTGAAGATTGGCCTAGAATGAAAGAGAAATCCAAAATCATTGCCAGCAAGACTTTATTCTCAGACCTCACTGCAAAGGAGGCAGCCTCAACTTCTGCCCACATGGGTCCGAATAAACAGAGTGGATCCAATTACCCTATACCAAAATCTGAATCAATGCATTTTTTTTGATCCAGCCAATACGCCCTGCTGTTGCTCATTTATCTCTTTCAAAATTGCAAAAATTAAACTCTCAAAGATCGTAAATTCACTTTCCCAATATTGGCACTGAGGGTGTACTACGGAAATTCATCCTGCAATTGATCACAGTTGCTTCAGGATCCGTGATCAGTGCAGTGAAGCTCATTTCCCTCAATAATATATATATATGTATATATATGCATTCTTCAGTCTGAATGGGAAACGTGGGAGTTTTGCTCTCCTCTTTCCCTACCCCACCCCTTTTTGGTCTGGGAACAGAGAATTCAAATTCCACTCAGCCCTGTCACAGCAAACAATTTCCAAACCATCTGCTATCTAATAAAACAACCCGTCTAGACAAACCCCAAGCCAGGCAACAAATCTGATATTGTACTTGAAGTCATCATAAGTATTAACAACCTGCCATTGCTAACCTGTCAAGCTTCTTCACTGGGAAAAGGACTCACATTTACAGTCTCAGGCACAGGGACTGGAAATGGGAAAGAATTTTTTTTCCATTATTAGATACAGAAAAGCTGCTTAGAAGATGGGACAGGATCCAGTCAGCCCAGTTTGAGCACCATTTATACCCACGCAGTTGGTGCCTAATAAAGCAGTGGAGCAGCAGTGAGAGGTGGGTCCCTTAAGGGACCCGTCTGCTCGCACTGGAGCTCCCAAAGCAGGTTCAGGGTGAGTTAAAGTTAGGTAGCTGGAGTCCCATCAGCCTTGCCTATGCCAATATGACGGAGAGCCCAGTATATTCCGGATTTGCTGGAAACCTGCTTTTGATTCTCTACCTCTGAGACAGTGGAAAGGGATCCCAGGTTTACTGAACTCAGACTCACTTGTGAGAAATGGATTAAAAATGTTGTCTGCCTCCAATGACATGAAAAATGAGCTTTGTGTTGTGTGAGATGAGAGCTTTTCCTTCCCCTTCCTCTTGTGGTTCTTTTTTTTTTCCTAAGTGAGTTGATTTGAAAAGAAAGCTGTCATCTCTCCTTGATGAAAGAGGTCTTAAATACCCAGAAGCACTGACAAAACAGGGCTCCAGTTTCTAGGCATTCCACTGCACAATTCAGAGCCAAAGTCAGAGGGCAGCAGTCTTTCCAGGCAAGGGTCACAGGGCCAAGAAATAAGCTTAGTTCCAGCTGTTTCAGGGAAGAGGTTTTGAAGCTCCTTTTTTGTTAGGAAACCTGGGAAACCAAGTTATGGAAGTACGTAGGCTGTAAAAAGGCTTTCCTGAATCTCATTTTATTCTGTTCAGAATGAGTCAATTATGGGATAAAAAAAAAAGCAAGCAAATAATAAGCATAGTGCTGTAACACTTCGACATGGGTTACCTGTCTGGAAGCTCTTTTTCCCCAGTCTTTCGCAGTTTGGTCCACTGCAGCTACATCCGAAAAAGAAAATACTTAGGTCTGACCTATCACCTCCTTTAAATCTTCCATCGCTGCAGAGCTGAGCGGCCACAGAAATAAGTCAATGGGAACTTAGGCATCTATTTTCAGTGAGAGCTTTTGCCTAGCCTACAAAATGCCAGTCTGCACCAGGATGCCATATTACATCTGCTCAAGGGATCAGTATTTGTCTGTCTGACATCTTGCTCGAGCATGCAAGGCCAAATTCCCTCTCGGGTGGGCTAGTGAGAGGGAGAGAAGTTGATCAAGTCTCTTTTGGGCACATTTAAGCTGAGAAGTGGCTGAGTTCAAAGGTATGCTTAGATGAGAGACCTGTCCAGAAAAATGTCCTGGTCCCCTGCAGCTGGGTTTCCTTCCCACTAGAGGTGAAAGAGGGAAGTGTGGTGAGGGGACAGGTGCCCTCTGATACAGGAGCAGGGTATGCCTGTGGCACGCTTAAAAACACACTTGGGTCCTCAGCTGAACCATAGTCAAAACACTGACAAAAATAGTTATTCAAGTTGCAGACCATCTCCCTGCAATGCTTGCAAGTTGTGTCATTGTGTTGCAGACCAGCCTGAAATGGAGGATAAATTCCTAAACCGTGAACTCTGATCACAAGCACTGTTTAATGCTTCTCAGATATGACTGGTGAGGTCAGTGCATCAACTTTGCCACTCTGAGAAAAATGTAATCTTCATTTTCAGTGGTGAGCTGAGTTTGAGCTGCAGCTGTTCCCAGTGAAATTGTGCTTGATTTTGAGAAAAACGACGGTGAACTGGTAGAGACAAATCTGGAACAGAGAAGCATATTTGGACAGTGGAGTGAATAGTTGTACTCACCCAAATGGGATGATAAGATGGGATGATAAGAGAAAGTTAGTGACCCTTGGGGGCCAGGAGTTAAAGGAGGAGTCAGCCAACTGTACCCACCAGCATCTCCTCCTCTGCAGTAGGCATGGACATCTTGTGATGATGGATTCAGTCATTAGATGTTTCGAGATTTGCTTTCATGATGCAACGTCACTGCTCATTAAATCAAGTCCAGGTGAAGGAAAGGCAGCAGGAAATGGGAAAAAGAGCCTCTAATTAAATCTTGCTGGTTTTGGTAACTGGAAGTAGAATGAAACAATCGACTGTTTGGAAATGGATTCTGCAGTAGCTGGATGACAAATTACAGGATAGCCATGTCACCTTTAGCAGCACAGGCAAGACCACTTAAAAACCTATTTAAATTCTAAGAATTATAGCTATATTGATTAGGAATTACAGTCAATTTAGTGGTTTCCTTGTAGTAAAGTAGAAGTAAGCTGTTAATCTAAACTGCAGTAAGTGTTATAAACACATCCAATTTTGATTGAACTGTTACCAATGTAAACATATCATTATAATGAAATTAAAGTAGTAGTAAGAATTGTGGTATGAAGTTCTAGCCAGATCTCAGTGACATTAAGATAATAGGTAGAAGTGCAGAAAGTATTGATCTTATGTGACTAATAGGCTGCTTAATAAAGGGAGAAAGATGTACACATTGAAGAACTGAAGATAGAAAATATTAATAGCAAACCTGAAGTGCTGCTTCAGTGCATGCTTGAAATATCACAAGATGTTAGAAAAGCTCTTTACAAATTAATATTCCTTTCGTATTTATGAAGTATGAGAATCTAGTGTAGTATATCTGCTATTGGCACACAGAACATTGAAACGATATAAATGAGACATAACTATATTGGGGGGTTATACATTTATATCTAGACATAAAAGAAAAATGTAGTTCTGTTTAGAGAGAGCAAAATATGTTTTTTCTTTCCTTCTCACTTAATGTCATAACTCATGTGTTTATGTCCCTCCATTTTTCCATTTGTAAGTTGGAGCTAATATTGCTGTGACATTTAAAAGGACTGTTCTGAGAAGAGACTCATAAAGATAAGGGGGAATTCAGCTATTGGAGCACTGATTACCATCTTAATTATGTATTTCTTCTCATTACATGTGATGGGATGCAAAAGCTCGCTGTTTATTTTCTGTCTGTGAAAGCTATGCCCAGTTCAAATTCAGCTTTCTGCCGTGAGGATAACTCTGGCAGAAATGCTTCCAGCCTCCACATGCAGCCAGTGAGAGGTGAGGGGACCCTCGCCCACTCGTAAATACCAGCAAACACTGCTCCAGGTTTCATGATGCCGAGTACGACCCAGCTGCAAGTCAGTCAAGTCACAGCAAGACAATAACTGCGCTCAGAGGAAGCCATCAAAGACTTCCAAAAGAAACCTGCTCCGAGATGAAAGAGAAAATTATTATGGTAATCAACTTTGCTAAGAGAAAAGGAAAGCTGTTTCTCTTTGGGAAAATTTCCAGTGCTGAAGAAAGGGGGGAGAAGGCGGGGAGGGAACATGATAAGGTCTCACACGTTCAATTGATTGTTCACATCTAACAAAAATAGCCCCAGCCTGTTCCCATTGTCCTGCAGCTGCTGGCTTCATCACGCTCATTGTGCGTTTCCTCGTGGCTGAGCAGTGCGGTTGCCCAGTTTCCTCTCCTTCATTTCCTAACAAGATCTGCGATGAACTGTAGGAAAACCAGCAGCACTTCAAAACAACGCCTTTCGAGCTTCGCTGGGGCTATCCGAAAACCCAGGCTAGTGTCTCACAGCAGAGCAAAGCGGTTTCAGGCAAGCACCAGTGCAGGTAGCTGGGTCCTGTCCTGAATCAGGATCCTGTGGCTTGCATATTTTATTATTTCTTTTTTAGTTCCTGGGGCACATTTGCACATTTTATGTGTACTTCAAGCTTGCCCATTAGGTGACAGGAGAAGCTTCCTGTACTCAAGGCCAAAAGATCCTAATCTTGGGAAAAGAATGCAGACAAAGATGTGAACATTGTATTTAAAAGGTCTCCCTCACCTCTATGTATTTAACAGCAAGTGTTAATTCTCTGAGGAATCATTCCTCTATATGCAAGCAGGTTTTGGATAAAGAGCAAGGTGCAGGAGGTGTTCCTCCTCATTCCTTCACTGGTCCTGGAGCCACTTAATCTGAAATATCAAATTGACCTGGTGTGGTAAGATTGGTCATGCAACAAACCTGCCCAGCCCTTGTGGAAATAAGCCATAGAAATCAAATTATCATTCCCAAGAGTGGTATTTTCTGCATATAGAAGTTAAAAATCATAGTATCGTAACTGAACACAGTAAGATGGTTGAAAAATTTCCTATGAATATTTTGGAGTCTATTAAACCCTCTTTAGCTGAATTTCTCTCTGGCTTTCATTCCATCCCCAGGAAATTAAAGAGCACTTTTCCATAGAGAATTCACAGAGACCAGTATTTTGCATCTATGCCCTTCTTCCAGCACGGATTCAAATGCAAGATCCTTCTCATGCCCTGTGACGCTTCTTTTTCTTTAAGAAATGTTTTCTTCATCAAGGAGTTCCATTTACACAGGAATAATTTCAGATGTTTCAGATAAAACCAGCTGAGGGAAAGAATTGCTCTTTCAATTGGTGTTTTGTTGTTATTCCTTACTATTTGTCAATAACTTATCTGTTCCACTGGATAAAATCAGCTTGAACAAAATCCTGTAGGTGAAACAGAATTAGTTTCTGGTGAGAGGTGCTGGATAAGAAGTCCACACAGCTATGGACCAATCTCAAGGCTATTGTGAAGCCCTCTACCCTGATATTTCATCAAAAAGTGGCCTTTCAAGAGCAAATTGCTGGCACCCAAATGCAGGTGAGCCTTGCACACAGACGAAGGAAAAAAGCTGTTTGGGAATAATCAGCAAAAGGGAAGAGCACCTGTGAAAGCATCCTCAGTAAAAAAATATTTTTCCAGCCCCGCTCCTCCCTCGGCAATCAGTCTGCTTCCCGGACAAGGGACTTGTTAGCCCTGGAAACTCAGCCAAACAGATAAGCTACACTTCGGCTCACCTTATTTGCTGCCAGATCTTCAGTCTCAAAAACACTTAGTGCTCAACAACTCTTAATCCAAATGTCAGCCTTCTCTCTCCTCCCCTCAAATATTTCACATAGCTGGGACTGAGGAAAATCTTTGCAGGCGTTTTCAGAGCTGCTCACAGCCCTCGCTACAGACCTTTCCTGCTCCAGGTCTCTACTGTGGGCACTCAACCCTTGAAACATTTATTTGGACTTCTAAACAGGGATTTAATGACACATCAAGCCTCTAAGAAAAATTGAGATGGTAAATAAATGCTTTTTGCATTTTAAATAAGAAAAAAGGAGAAGGGATAATACAATCACCAGTCTGTGAATTATCCATGACTTCAGGCAACACCTCACACAAAGCTCATTCGAGTACCTGGAACCCACAAACTAATCAGGGTCTTAAAATTGCTGATAGGCTCTATTCAGAGTCTCTTTTTACTGTAGCTTGGCCTAAATTCTCCAACAGTCACCAAAAAACCTCATTTGACCAGAGAGAACATAAAATAAGCTTACTTCAAATGCTGCTAGTAATGCTCTGACATGTATTTTAGCAGCTTTTCTAATATTTTTCTTCAACATCATAGCAATGTAATCATCCTCCCTGTATCAAGTCCCTTGAATTTGTAATTCCAAAGTACAGCTGAAATTAGAAAAAAACTGCACTAATTAGATAACAACAGAGAAAAACAACAGTGATTGTCATATCTACCTCATCAGCTAGATGATTGTTTCAAACATGCAATTCTTCATTAAGTTGAATTATGAAGAGAGATCAATTTGTATTGATTAAATGTGAGAAAAAAGATGGCATTAAATAAATGGCAGGTCAGTTCCTACTGCATAAAAAGTGAACTGTGATGAATGTTTAGGCAAGGCATTTTCTTTCCACTTTGTCAAAGCCCAGTTAAAAAAGAAGGCAAATCTGTTCAACAGGCAATCCCTGTTGATCTTGGGAGATGTGGATATAAGAGCAAAGATCAGGTGTGCAAATGAATAGGGCCTGTGGTTAAGTCCTGATGTGCATGGAGAGATACCATCCAGAGGAGTAATCCAGTATGACCTCCTACTAATCACTTCTTTCTTGGATACTCCTTGGACTAAATTGTGCATTTGTTGTCCCTAAAAATCTCAAAATCCTTGCAGATATCTTTCATTACTATGGCAACTGTTTGGAGAGGAGCTGGTGATACAATCAGAGACAACCGCCAGTAGACAAACTAAATCAATCATTGTTTTATTAGTTTTATTGGCTCCTTCATACTCACACACAGAGCTAAAATAGGAAAACCGAGTCTGCTTACTCCCCAGCCTGAGGCAGTTTGCACCGTGAGTTGGATAGGCTTTGCATAATGAGAGGGACTGGGCTTTATAACCCATCAAAACTGGTCACATCAGCCTTCTAAAAATATTGAGTCCTCCAATAGACCACAATTTATTTAGTTTTCCTGCTATATCTTACTCCTCAGGCGTGCCAGGGTAAGCCTAAATAGAGCTGTGCTTGAGATTTCCAGCTAAATCTGCCTGAGCTAAGCCAAGCACTGGAAGCAGCTTTTGTGCAGGAAAGGTCCACATCTGGGCATGTGCACAGCTGCCGTATTTCAGCACCTCGTGCTTATACCTCCATCAGGCTTAGGAAATGAAAACAGGAAGCTCCAGAGTGAGCTTCGAGGAGGACGTCCCTTTTTCATGCTCTTACGGCTTGGCAATGACAAAACTCTCTTTGGAGATCAAAAATGTGGCTTTAAAATTTCTTAGGCCAACAGGAGATTTGCACGACATACTCCCAGTATCTCCAAAATGCCTTCAAGCAAGAGTTACCACATTTCCCTTCACATTTTTCAAGACAAGACTGTAGCCCTCTCTGCTCTCTGAAAGACCAAGGGGGAAAAAGCCTTGTCCTCAGGAGAGGTGGGCAGCTGATGGCCTTCCTCACAGCCCTGAGAGGACACCCCGGAAACAAGGGTGATTCCAGATCTTTAAAAAAAAACCCAAATGATTGGTTTTCCCAAGGACTGCCCTGTGCAGTGTTCCTGTAATATTTTCCATCAGAACAAAAACCCAGGCAGGCTGACATCTGATTGTTCACTTCCTACTTTTACTCTCTAATTTTGCTTCTTTCCTTGCTCGCATTCATGAGTGTTTAAAAATAATTTCACAGTTCTTAGACAGGATACCTCCTGATGTCTTAGAGTACCATCCATTCACAGGCAAAAGTCTGAGAAACATCTCAAATAAGATTCCCTTCTCTGATGGCTATTGATTCCCCCTGAGATGCAAAGCACCTACCCTGTCCCAGGCATCTGGGTTTCTCTCTGGGATCTAGGAGTCAAGCACTGCAATGCCTGAAGGCATTTAGGCTGCTTCTTTGCTCCAGCTCTATGACCATCACAAAAGGATTTTCGGTCCAAAAAACATTCTAGTATTACTTATTTCTGCCTCCCTCAGGAGCACCAGAACTTTCTCAGGCATATTTTGTAAAGATTAAGTACATCTGTCCTGATAACAGTTCGATGATGTTCTGAAATATTATTAATGTGTTAGGGAACCACTCTACTGATGCTCTCCTTGCCAGCAGCAGCTCACCTTTTCACATCCTATAATAACCCATAAAACTCCTGCACTGCCTTTTTGGGACTGAATTGAGAATTTTGGCTAAAGAGAGGCAGTGTCCCATTCTTCTGCAGGCTGCTAAATAAAGCCAAACCAGACATGCAGACCTTTGCAAAGACTCACACAGCTGTAGTCACACTTCGTATCAACAAAGAGGTTTTACCAACTGGTTTTCCGTTCAGGTCTGCTGCAGATCGCTGTGATTACCAGTGCCACCTCCTGGTACTGAAACATACTGAGATCCAGCCCTGCAGGAATGATCGGATAAAGAAACACAAACTGTCCCAAGCCTCACCACCTGCTCAATTTTTGTTCTCTACAGACTTTTATAAACAGCTATTTATTTTACAGACAATCAAGAAGTTAAATATTCTTGTAGCTATAGATGAATGACAGGACAGGGGAGATGTCAAAGGCAAGAGGTTACAATGGATTTTCCTTTCCAGAATATGCATAACAAAGCTAAACCCAAACTAGATATATGCTCATCAAGCCAGCTGAAGCTGAACAAGAGGAAACTTGGAGTTTCAAGTCTTATTCAGAAATGTCTGCATTTGTTGCAAGACTGAGGAAATTGTTGCAGCTTTTATGAACCTAGGACACAAACCCCGAGATTGTGATCAAAGATTTGAAACTGGGGGTTTTCCATTATATACCACAGCTCGATTTATCCTGGCAAATGAAAGGAAGAGAAGCAAGGCTACAGGTTAAGACACAGCTGCTGGCATGAAGCAGAAGAACAGGACTATTCTCAGGGCTCTGCCAATTTTTTTTTTTTCCTCAAAGTGACCAAAGATGTGCTGTTTCTTCCCATAGCAAGTCAGATGTTGTCCGCAGGTACTGTCTGCTTCAGTATCCTTATCAGCCTCAAGCAAAACCCCTCGAGCAGGTCATTCCTGAGCCCCTCCAGGGGCACAGCTCACTTCCTGGGCTAGGTCACATTTTTGCCAGCCTAATTACAGAACCCAAGTCCTGAAAATGCAGGCAAAGGGGGAAATGGGCATATATCCATGAAAGCAAATTATCTCAAAAGTTGAAGCACAAGACCTATTTTTTTCAGTGATACCGTCCCATCTCTTCTCCACCCATCTCATGCAGAGCCTCACAGTAAGAGTAATTACAGTCTCAGGTCTGAAAAAGCAGCGCTCCTCTCCCTGTGCTCCCATATTAAATATGTTTTTGCTAGTACTGGGGTACCAAAAGAGCCTAAAAGGCAGCTGAGCAGGCAGCCTCCCGCTCCAGGAGAGGGCAGTGAAACACGGCTCAACTTGGCCAGGAAAGGGCACCTTGACCTGCTCAGCAACGCCTGCTTAGACAACCCGAACGTTGACCTTGGTGGCACAAACCAAGGCAGATCCAACAAGAGGAGTCATGAGTGGGGTTTCACATGTTGCAAGCGCCATAAATTGATTTGTGTCACTATTTCCTAGGAAAAAAATTATGCCACTGCTCGCTCACTCTCTGTCCATGGAGAGGAAAAAAATGTCATTAGGAGGCAGTGTTCCCTTGCACTTAGGTTAATAGGTCTCATTTGTTCTGCCAGTGTGGAGGGAGGCAGAACCAATGGAAGAACTTGTAATTCTCCTTTATAATTAAGATAATGAGACGCACCGGCCCTCAATCATATTTTTGGATGCTGCAGTGTCCATGACACATCTTGGAGAGACCGCATCTGTGATTAAACATTTTTGATAACCCATAAATATAACATTAGTTGCCTTGCTTAGGTTTCTGATAACATCATTCATTTCAGATCATTCAATTAGTGCAGACAAAGGGGCTCTTTCCAGGAGACATAATGTCATTGTCTCTGGAAAGGAACGTACTTCCCAATGACTGTTTATCACTCTGTAATTACAGTGCTGTAGCAGCCATGCTCTATATTACAAGGAGTCCTTTTTGTGCCCAAGGATCCAGCAGTCCTTTGTTTTAATTTATTTTCCTCTTAAATACCTCCCGCTATTTAAGCAATAATTCCCTGTAAATCAATTGTTAGCAGCAGTTAATGACTGGTTGGTTAATTAATAGCTGAAAGCAAAGCTGAGGGTGTTCGCTGCTCTAACAAACCAGCAGACATTAACTGTGGGGTTATTGCTAGCATACCCTATAATCAATGACTTCTCGCAGCAACGGGGTAGCCTATGTATCATTTAAAGAAGGGACCGGCTGCGTTGCAGTAGGTGGCGGCATCAGGAAAATAGTCACTGACTTGTGGGTTCAGCCACATGCCCCCAAGCAGGCAGTGGGGGAACAATGCTGGTGCAAACACAGCTTGGTTGTAGGGTCTGGGGCCAGAAGCCCCCACTGGTTTTGGGGAGATGCTCATGCAACCTTCTTTTACAGTGGTGCAGCTTTGGCCGCAGCCTGATGCCACCCGGGAGGGACAGTGTGCAGGAGCACATACCAGGCACTATGGGTGACATTTGTGCAGTCTGTGCTTTCCTCGCAGCTAAGAGAGCGCTCACGCATGGGACAGGCTGCGTGGGTGCCGTGACACCCTGCGTGGGATGGCTGTGGCAGAGACAGGGCTGTCCCTGCGCTCCCCCACTGCCTCTGATGGAGCTGTTTCGGCTCAGAATCCCGCAGTCCCCCTCAGACTCATGCGGGGGTCAGCAGGACCCCAGCTGCTGGAATCAGGAGCTGCACCCCTGCCAGCAACACAACAAAAAAGCCTCCGGTTTTTCCCTGTGTCCAGATCTGATCTACTCAGACTATTTAGGGGTGTCTGTGTTCTGCTGGAGAGCTGCATTAAGATGTTTTTAATGCAACAGTCTGCTCTGCTGCTCTCTCCAAGGGACAGATTCTCAGATAATCTCTTTTCACAACATTCTCAATTAATATTTATATAAGCCTGGTTTGCCTCTTATCTTCCACGAAATAAGGTTTGGAGCGATGCTGCCATGGAGAAAGAAGGATAGTCTAAAGCAGGCAGTAATTGATGTTCACAAAGAGAGTAAGTGTAATGGACCAGCTGGCTTATTATGAACTAAAATACTGCAGTATCTTCAATACAGAGGATGGTAACGGAGAATAAATGTTGACGTTTTCGTGGTAAGCAATGCAAGACCATCAAATCAAACAATTTTTGGCATATAGTCAAAGCAGCGTTAAAATGGAAACTTGAGCAATAAGAACATTTTTGCATATTTTTTTCCTAAGTAGAAATGTGTGGCTGTAGGAAACCTCACGGCATGAGTTTGCCATACTGACACGGAGCCAGAGGTTCCCAACAGGCACCGTCTGACNTTTTTTTTTTTTTTTAAAAAAAAAAAAAAAGAAAAAAAACCCAGCAGGGAGCATCCTTGCATGACTGTGCCAGCTCTTCTCACCCTGAGGTTAAGCGGTAAATCAAGATAATTTCTGCTTGTTATCCTCTCCAGGACCAAAAAGAACAATTGCTTACTGTCTCATTCACAGCCACCACCTCTACACTAGATGTCTTCTGCCATGTTACTCTCTCAGCCTTCTCTTTCCCAAAGGGAACAAACCCAATTCCCTCGGCATCCCCTTGTGTTTTGTGCTTCCTGGCACTCTACGTTCTGACTGCTTTCCCCGGATTTTCTCCACTACCTCTTCATCTACAGGAAAAGGTGGCACTCACAACTGGATGCAGATCCTCAAGTCTTTTACAAACATGCTGCTGCCTGGTTATTTTTTCCCCCCATATAGAGTCTCTGCATCTCTCCTTCCCAGGCACAGCAATTTGGACTGTTCCTGATGGAATTTCATTTGGATATTTGGGAGTCGTTTCTCCAAGCTGTGAAGATCATTTCAAATTCAGATCCTGGCCTCCTAGGACTTGCAGCATCTCCTAATTGCATCATCCGTAGGTTGGCATTTGTTTGCTTGTTGTTCAGTTGTTAGTAAAAAATATTTAATAGAACTGGGTATAAGACTAACTGCTGAATGATCTACTTGAAATATCCTCCCTGACAGTGATCCAGCGCTAGCTGTTGCTGCAGAGCTATTTTTCAACAGGCTATGCATCTACCCCATTGTAATTATATCTATACCGTATTCCTTAGCCTGTCATATATGTCAAAAAGCGTTACCAAAAATCAAGCACTATTGCATTTGCTGCTTTCTCTTTATTCACTAGACAAGCTAGTGTGACAAAGAAGGAAATTAGATTGATTTGACATCAACCGTTCTTGACAAGCCTATGTTTTCCTTTTTTTTTTTTTCTTTCTTTTTTTCATCACTATATCAGCTGGCTACTTGCAAATTGATTGTTTAATGATTTGTGCCTGTATCTTTTAAGGACCTAAGTTAGACTGACAGGTCTGTAATTCCCTGGGTCCTCTTTTCCCCCTCTTTAAAATATAATACACTGTGTTTGCCCTTCTCTTGTCTTCAAGGACCTCCTCTCTCCTCTGTGAGTTCTTAAAGATAATCACTAATGGCTCAGCGATTGCTTCAGACAGTGCCTTAAGTACTCTGGGGTGAATTCCATCAAGCCTTGCTGACTGGAGTATATCCATCTTATCTAAATATTCTTTAATCTATTCCCCTCCCTTTCCCGCTCCTTGTAAAAATTAAGTTTAAACAACTGGTTGTGTCCCCTGGTGACGGATACAGTTCATAATTCAAAGCAATTAAAAATGATTCAATATATCCTTTAATATTTACCGAGGTTTATATTTCCGTTCTCCACATTACAATTCTAAAAAACAAACTCATCAACCCCTGTTCACCGGCTGCTAAACTGAGACACCACTCTTCAGGATGGATTCATGGCTGAGGGTGGAGCAGAAAGAGGAGATGTGGCTAAAACATTGTGTTTTTTCATTCAGAACTTCAACATCCACTGACAGACCTGTGTTGATCGCAGCAACAGAGGTTTCCATTTCTCCCCAAGCTATTCCTAAAATATACCTAGCACCTTCATATCTGAGACTGCACCTGTGGCAGTGTCCATGCACCAAGCACTCCCCGTAATGAACAACTATGGTACTTCAAATTTGGGAAACTGCTAGGGCTGTTCTCTAGACACAGGCTAAATTACAACCTACTAAGTCCATGTGTTGTTTGTTGGGGTTTTTTTTTTTGGTTTTTTTTTTGTTTGTTTGTTTGTTTTTTTTAATAAAACATCAAGATCTGCCAAAAGTCGTGGTGGGTTTTCCATGTAAGTACTATGTGGAAAACTGCTCCCTTTGCTGTCAGCCACCTGATGCTGTAGTACCACGTGGGAAGATAACTTGGCTTTCTACCTGGGATAACTGAACAGAACAATCTTTACTGCTGTCTTGAATAAAGTCTTTTTTTTGCCCACCTTTCTCCTCCGTAGTTCACAACTGTTACAGAGCTGAGTGACAGTGAGTGCTTGCACACCAAGGCTTTCTGTAAAGTAGGGTGTTTATACAGTCAACACTCTCAGGTTTTCATCATCAGTTTGAGGGCTTTCTGCCAGAATAAAAGATAACAGCAATTACTTTTTAGAGGTCTGTAGGTCTAAGCCTGACCCCATTCCTAACAAGTCAAAATGATTGCAAGAAATCAGCATTTAAATGAAGAGCACTTGGCTCAAGTAAGTTTGACGAAAAGCTAGCAAGAAGCAGGAGAAAGCTGGAGAACTAGTGAAGACACCCTCCCGTCCTCCCTGTCTCCTCCACATGCCCAAGTCTTGCAATGCACACTTTCTGTTTGACCCCTCTAAGCCTGGATGAGCAGGCAACATTGTCCATGGCTTGAAATCCTGCTCACAACTCTCATATGAGAATTTACCCACAGCGACCCCAATATTTGTGACTCAGCTGCGAGCATCCTCTTTATCTAATGCTTGATACAAAGAGTATTTTAGGGTATGAGTTAGGATAGGGTACAGGGTTGCTCACTTCCTTGCCTTCTCTGCGTCTAGAGGAGTATTTGATACTTGTCCTCAACCCCTTCTCCTTCTCAGTTTCAGGTGTGTGCTTAAGGCTTTAAACTCAAAATCCAGCTATGCCAAAGTCTGAATTTCGGTGTATCACTACCAGCAATTGCCACATGTCTCTGAAACAAGGCAGCCCAAAAAATCTAGGATAAAGCTTGTGGTGGCTCAGAATAAGCCTTCGCATCTGAAGGGATCTTGCTCTGGAAATGTACATTCAGAAGACATAGGTAAAACGAAAATTTAATCCTTCTTCCAAAAAGCTTTTCCTCTACAGAAGGAATGACATTTGGAAGGAGAGCTGGATTGGGAATTTTCTAACCACTTTTTTAACCAAAAATTCTGGTGAGTCAAAATTGACTCTTTTTGCAGTAACATATTGGTTTTGATGAAACTCTTACTGGCAGCATTGCTGAGGTCTAGAACAGAAATTACGTGAAATTCAAGAAAGGGAGAGGCATACCACAGAGCTGGCAATTGCCAGCTGGAAGGACACTCACCCATGACACAAAATACTCCCATTTGCACTTACAACTATCCATATCCTGTATGAATACAATGATCATCAGACCTACCTTCTGACAGACAGAAGATTTTCAAAACCCCCACAACAGACTAACTCACTGCCGCTTAAATCCAAATAGATTGGCAATTCTCATGTCTGGGATATTGTCCTATGGAAAACTCAACATTTGAGCACTATTTGAAAGAATTAACTGCCAGATACAACTTTCCCGTAACACCTTAGACTTACGTTCTCATTTTCTTCTTGGTCTGGAAACAGCACTGTTGGGTTCCTCAGCTGGGACAGTTGGCTGACATCTGTTCTCTGCTGCTTGCATGGAACAATTACTATGTTCATCTGTGTTTTCTGAATTTGGAAATATCATGTAAAAGGAATCATTTTTGTCTCGTGAATGTTCTGTACCTCATCTGATATACAAACATAAATGCTGCTTAAATGGCCCTTTTCTCTGAGCTTTACTGCCTATCCTCCTTTTTTTAACCCATCCTTTTCTTTCCACTCTTTTTTTTTTTTTCAGGCATTTTACTTTGAAGGACCCTCATCAGTCTGAAAATGTTCATTTTTTTTAAAATGCAAGAATCTGTCCAACCTACACTGAAGTTACCATCTCTAGATTTTGCATTTTTATAACCTATTTGAGGATGACTGCATTTTCATGCCTAATTTAAAACTCCTACTTGTAATTTTGTCTTCTGTTATAAAACCCCCTTCTTAACCACTTGAGTAAGAAGATAAACAATATGCTCTCCCATTGCCATTTTCCTCAAAGTTCAGTAACTCAGCAGGCCAACTTTAGCAGCAAGCTTCAACTTCTGAATTTTCCAGTTCTTGAAGCACTAAAGGAGCCAAGGTTATAAATCACTTTAAGAACTGGTTGATAACGACATATTAAACTGACAGGTTGGCCTTAACCAAACACTGAGTCAGTTGAGAAGCATTCACATTTTTTTCTCTTGTCTAGAATACCAGTAAGCCTTTGAATTGATGTTTTCATGATAAGTATCAGTAACAAAATCAAGTAACTCTCACCAGAATTAGCAACTTCTCATTGTTTATTTATATCTTTAGAAAACATCGTTATTTCTGGGAAGGTGGTCCTGCCCATGGAGTTTTGCTCCCCATGGAGTTTTGCTCCCCACCGAAGACTCCCTAGAAAGGCCCCTTACCTTCTCTGCATGAATTTGCTCATAAGCAAGAGGGTAAAATTTGACTATTCTCATCGCCTTGGGTAAACAGCGCTGCTTTACTGATTTTTAATGCTACACTTCCACTCCTTCGGAATGGTAAATTTTCCAGTAGAATAAATTCCCCACTACTGCATGAAGGATTCAGAGATTCCCACTGAGCTGCTCAATAACTGCTTAAAAATAAAAAAAAAAAAAGAGGGGGACTCACTTTTATCTTTATCAGGACGAATAAAGTATAGCCTTTGGATCAAGCAGCTGTCTGTGGCATCCAATTATTTGTTTTCATTGCACAAAAGAAAAGAAAAAAAGAGTAAAAGAAAATTAGCTACATCGATTCAGGCATTGATCGCTGGCTGGGGTTTCAGTTTGGGTTGCCCCTGGGACTGCAGCATCAGCAGGAGCGGTTACTTAGTCATGAACGTGCTACACAGCAAGTAACCCAATCACTTCGTGTGAGGAGCGCTGCTTTTTTCTGGTCTCTTGGTTGCGCGAGGAGGAAACCCAACTCCCCCTAATCACAGGCTGCCACAGCAGAGGACCCATAACTCACTCCTATGGCCCATGAGCTACTGCAGCCTTTATTATATGGTTCCCCAAAATGAAAAGAGCCTGTAGAGCTGGGCTGTGGGATGGCTTGGAAGGGGACGAGTGTCCCTGACAAGAAAGCAGCCCATTTTTTCAGACTCTTGCAGTGGGTCTGGTGGTTCAACAGTTTTCAAAGAGGCACAAGCTGAAATATGATGTTATGAAATTAATATTATCCAAAATACAATTCTAGCAGATCACCTTAACACTGCTTTTTAAGCCTCTTTGAAACCAGGACATTTTAAACTGTATCTTGAAAAAAAAATAAAAATCAATCTATAATGAGCTCCTGATTAGAAAACCTTTATTATAATAGGATCGCATAGGAAAGCTGCAATCATGCTCAGCTTCCCCTTGTGCCAGAAGGCCTATAATGGAGGGATAGTGCCCTTTCTCATGTAGTAGTTATACAAAAACATAATAAAAAAATACCGTCTAGCAAATCGTCAGGAGGAAAGGAAAAATTCTGGGTCAAGCCAGAAGAAAACATCAGAGCAGGCCAGAAATCCAAGTTAGTCCATATGCCGGTCACTGTTTTCAGCCAGAAAATAGCACAAAACAATCTCTCCTCATTTAAAAGTTATCTGCCTGAAAGTGAGTTTATTACTGTTTGTAAGTCATACTGTAACGTGCCTCACAAAACAGGTATCCGTTCTCCATATTCTAAGCTATAAATTCCTGTTGTTTGTGAGCAATTAGAGGAGTCTGTAGCTCCGCATTGCACTTAGTATATATCCCATGAATTAATGTTTATGAAGTTGAATAGTCAAAAATGTTATGGGCATTACTCAGGCTTCCTTCCACTGATAGTAGCAAATTACTTCAAAGATACTGTGTCCTTTAATACGCTGAGGTAGAACAATTAAGGGTTAAGTAGAGTTAGAAAGTGTTATGGTTCTGAATGTATTTTTTTTTTCTGTTGGGCATGTTAGCTTTAGAGTCATTGGGGGGGAAAAGTATACTATAAGAACATCAAATTTATAATGGTAAAATAGCATTCCTTGCAAAAAACAGAACTGTAATTAGCCACTGCTACTACATTATGACAATCACTATTTTTCTGTATCTCAAAATAATCAATTATTACTCACACCTGAGCAAAAATCTGAATTCCTACTCAAAAGGGAATTTCAGTATGATTAAAATGACTTTAAAATACAAATTCTAATGCAAAGTTGACATTTTTTCAACATGTTAATTTTGACTGAAACAAAATGTTTCAGTTGTGTATGTTGAGGCAAATCAAAATATGTTGCTTTGGCTCTCTTCAAAGTGAAATAGTATTTCTGCATGGCATAACAGTGCCTCCACGAGTTGCGGTTTCCACGTTCTCCGCATCCTCTCCCACAGTGGAGCTTCCCATGCAAAATGTATTTCCTATGTTGCAGCTTAGGCCTCAGATAAAGAAACTTTTGGTAGGTTAGTTCTCACCAAGAGGCTGCCCAGTCCCCTCAAAAATGAGGGCACTCATGGGACTGCAGGATACAGCTAAACCGGCCTATTACGTGCACCATTTTCTTTCAAGATGGGCAGGTACAGTAGGTTTGGGGAGCTGCAGAAGGGGCAAACTGGGAACACAACGTGCATCGCCCAGGAAGTGTTTTGGGGGTGGTAGAGGTCAGTGCTGAACTGACTCAAAATACAGTATTTTGTTGCTCTGCTACAAATATGAAGATTTCAGCCTGTGTTAACCCCATGGCAAATGAAAGATTTCCTTTGCATTTTCCTTTCTGGAAAACCAGATCTCTTCCTTTGTAAAAGTTTGATTGTGGAAGAACTACATTTCGACATGAAACTCCTAACTGTGCTGGTTTTAGCTGGGACAGAGTTAATTTTCTTCATAGTAGCTGGTATGGGGCTATGGTTTTGGATTTGTGCTGGAAACACCACAGTTGATAACACAGGGATGTTTTAGTTACTGCTGAGCAGTGCTTACACAGAGTCAAAGTCTTTTCTGCTCCTCACACGACCCCACCAGAGAGTAGGCACAAGAAGTTGGGAGGGGACACAGCTGGGACAGCTGGCCCCAGCCGACCAAAGGGATATTCCATACCATATGACATTGTGCTCAGCATATAAAGCTGAGTGAAGAAGAAGGAAGGGAGGGGGGATGTTCAGAGTTATGGCATTTGTCTTCCCAAGTAACTGTTATTCACGCTGGAGCGCTGCAGGCAGGAAGCAGTGGATTAATTCCTTGTTTTGTTTTGCTTTGTTTGTGCACACAGCTTTTGCTTTACCTATTAAACCATCTTTATCTAAACCCATGAGTTTTCTCGGTTTACCCTTCTTATTGTCTCCCCATCCCACTGGGGGGAGTGAGCAAGTGACTGTTGGTGCTTAGTTGCTGGCTGGGGTTAAACCACAACACTAACAAACAGTATTTACAAGCAAATGAGGGGGGCTGTGTAAGCCTAACAGCTGCTACACAGCTGTTAAAATATCCAGTAACAGATTAGCAATTTTTCATAATTGGAACCATAATATCAAGTACAAGAGGGCTAAACTGATGGCAGACAGGGGAGCGAGGTGGTACCGGCTCAGAGTCCCTTATGCAGCCCCTCCTTTGTAATTTTTTATTTTTTTTTCTTTTTTTTTTTGCCTTCAGGTGAACCCCTTTCCCTTGAAATATTCGCACTCCTTGGGAGAGCCTCCTTGGCTCTCCCAGACATCCCCAGCGATCCCTCTCCCCCAGCCCTGCATCGCTCTTACAAAAGACCTCGCAGCCAGCGTCCTGATGCTAAATAACACCGTCATCTTTTCTAGCCGACAAAAGGTAGCCTCCACCCTGGAGTCTGAAGCAGTATTTTTCCACTTGATGAACTGCACGCAGTGCATTGCCTACAGCAACTCATTTGAGCATCCCGTCCCCGGGGATGGAGATGCTCACAGGGTAGCTCCTTGTTCCACCCCACCCGTTCCTCCTCCTCCTCCTCCCCGCTTGGCTGAGCGGAGCCAAGGGACAGCCACGGCGAAATGGGGGGCTGCGGTGTAGGCATAGCACCACTGTGCCCCAGCACCACATTATCCTCCAAATTGAAGGGAAAATAAACAAGAGTAGCGCAGCACATCTTAATCTTCACTGCTGGTAGTGACAGCTTTACTCAATTTTAGTCAGCTATCGAGTAATCAGAATGAATTAAGCAGCAGAAGGAAGGACTGCACCAGGATCCAATAAAGTGGTGAGCACTGGAGCGCTTTGGGGAGTTACTGCACATCTCCCTCTTTATATTACCACCATGGGTTCCCCACCGCTGCCATCAGACAGCATCCCTGGGCAGCTCCTGTCCACCAGGAAACCAGCTCCTCCCGCCACACCAATCACCCGGTTTCAGAAACAGCTGTCAGTCCAGCTTGTCTCTGCGGGACAGTTATGCACACCTGCCTGCCTACCTTTATCTGCTTTGAAGAGTCTAATAAGAAGACTTAAAAGTGTTAATAACTCCCAGCAAGTCCCTCTCGCACCTTTAAACAAGAGCAGCGCTTGCACTTGGTCAGTGCTCCCGATCCCTCCTGTGCTCCACCACCTGTGACGGACACGGTGGGACGTAGAGTTTCTTTGAAAGGCCAAAGGTGATTTCTTCTTTATACATCCCAGATGGAAGGAGCAGCCTCAGAAACACTTCACTCCAAGGTTGCACTTCTCAAAAAATTAGAAGCTGCTTTCAAAGGACTTCAGTCTCAGAGGTCATCTCAGTTGCAGCTTTCACGTATGGAGGGATTGGATATTGTTGGCTGCAATAAGGAGGGTTTTTTTAGGACCTCCCTGTGGTGAGAGATCAGCTTTCAGCCCCAAATTCTGTATTTTGCACGTCATGCAAGCCATGAGGGTACGTAGAGATGCAAACTTCCAAGTACGTCATTACAGCTCTCATCAAATCTCTGACTTTGACTGTGTTTTACCACTGCCATTAAACTGTCGTACATGGGCTGTAATCTGCAATCATTTCATCTAACTGTACATACAAGGCAAACGGTTAATGGCTCCTTCATAAATCCCGACAGCCGAGGGGTAAGAAGGCTATGGACACAGACTCTGCTAATTAAGTTGAGCACAAACCTCCTCTTTACAACACTAATAAATAACTATTTCCCTGGAACAGGACTGAAAGCACATGATGGTAAAGGTTCAAGGCAGGCTAGAAGAGGACATCTAAAGGAAAGCGAGCTTCGGCACAAGGCGGCTGTTTTTTGTGGCTGCAGTATCTTCCCTTACACAGGGTAATCCTGGCCCATATTAACTGGTTAGAAAATAGATTTAGCTAGATTATGCTCAAATTTATCCTGAAAGGGATGGAAAACACTTCTGAAAAATCTGGAGAACATGCAAACAGCCTTTGATTATGCATCATTACAAAACTACCCTGATCCAACCCCCCTTTTTTTTTTTTTCCCCTCCAGCCGTTATTTGCCTCCTCCTACCTGAAACACCCCCAACCCCTCGGCAACTCCCTCTTGAAGCTCTTTGCAACATCTCAAGTAATTCAAATGCCTGCTCTTAGAGGAAAATAGTTTCTAATTAAACATACTGTGTGGGTGTGAATGAATCTGGGCCCACTCCTTGCCTCACTGATGTCAACAGAGAAATGTTTTTCTTTTTTACCGCGAGCGTCAGCAGAGGCAGGGGCGATGGAGTTTAGAAGGAACAGAGGTTCGCCAATACTGACAACTAAAGTGGCTTTTCTTTAGGTTTGGTGAAAGAGACCGAAGTTTCCTAAATTTCAGACTTAGGGTGCAGGCTTGGCTGGGAGGGTGGGCGCTGGAGGGCCAGGAGAGCCTCTCTGGAGGTCAGCGCATGCCCACTGGGCAACAACTAGCCAAGAAGCTGGGTTGTTCATGTAAATGTTAGCTATTTACAGGTCCACTCTGGATGTGAGCATCAGGGAAGAAAATCTGAAAAACCTTCCTCTGCACCACATCGGAGCACAATTTTGTGGGTTTTGAATCAAATTTAAGTATTCAGGGAATGCTACATGGCATTTTTGTGGCAAAGTAGGTTATTTTCCAAACTGAAAATCTACCTAAATCATTTCAGACATATTCTTTCGTTGATCCGAGTACTGAGTTCAAAAGATAATCCTGTATTTCCTCATTTTTCTTTCTATTATAATCCTTTCACAGAAACATCCGAAAAATAAAAGAAAGCATTGTAAGTGCAGACAGATAGACACAAATCTTGCCAACATCACAACATAATACAGAAAGGTGAAGATAAAGCACACTTTCTTTTCATCTAGGTGGCAATGCCCTCAGGCCAGAGTCACTCTAGATGGTGGTTCAAGCTCCCGATGATTTGATCTGCACCTCCCCAGTTCGCCCCCCCCCCTCATCTTCTTTCACACCACTAACAGAGCTCTCTGCGCCGCTCAAAGCAGCACAACAGCATTTTGACCAGCATGGTTGTAGGTTCTGTTTGGTAGTAAAAGTCCTCAGAAAACACTCATTTGGAGAAAAAAATTACTGAGCTGAAAGTTTTGCCTGACACTGCTAGGAAGCGCATGGTTTGTATGTTTGAAATAACTTTGCTTTACAACACCACGGTGGATCCCAGTGGTGTTAGAAGAGAGGTTCTGCCTCTGCTCCGGATAAGCCTCCTGCACTGCATGCAAGAAAAGCTGAGTGTGCGGATGGATTATAGCACCCTCATATTCCACTTAAATTCTCAGTTATGAACACTCTAGTTGTCTTTGCTACAGTAGCTGGTAAAGTTAGGGCCTGTATGAAATAGAAAGAAATGAGAAATTTATTATATTTCAGTAACACAAAATTACATTTTCCTTGTAGAGCTACACAGACTCTCAGAAAAAAAAAAATCAGTAGCTGATCTCTGGCGGTCCAGCCAGTCCTTTATTCTCATCAAACTTCATATTCCTGCACTTAACAATATATTTGCCTTCAGAGCATAGCTTGTCTGGAGATGGGAAGAAGTGATCTGGTTTTTCATTTTGATGAGGCTAGCACTTCTCAAAGTTCACCTATGAATAATGTCGGCAGGGAGACGTGCATCTAGCTGATTCAGAAGACACATTTGTGTCAAAATCCATCTCTTCTGATTTCCACTGAAGTGCTTCGATATGCTATGGTACCTCATAAGATTGAAATAAATGTGTTTCATAGCCCTCATCTCCCCCAACTCCCACCTTCCCTACAACTATATTTCCATCCTTTTGTTGCAGAAATACTTGAGGCTGCTTTTGTTTTTCTTAACACAAGACCCAGGGTAATCTGAAGACTTCTCTCTCAGAATTGTTCCCCTACAAGCCATAGCTCATCAGCATGGCAGCATCTCCCCTGCACAAGAGCGGCTCCGGGGCCTTTCAGGTGCTGAGCTTCCCAGCAGAAGAGAGTGGTGCCAAGACAGTATTTTCTTGCAATAATTTTGCTCCCCCCCCAAAAAATGTAAACATGTTGTGTTGGTCGTTCTGATTTAAGGCTCAGCTGGGTTTTTGGTAAAAATATGTGTTTTCCTTCATCTGTAGTAGATATCATGGCTAAATTTTTGAATTATCACAGGATATAGTTAGCACTTTAAAGAAATCCTGCAAATGAGAGACTAATCACCTTCAGGAATACCACTGAAATCGTGGCTCCAGCTGTTTTAACTTCCTACTCAGCCCCTTGGAGGAGTGATTAAAGCCAAAGTCTGAGCTATTTAGATGCAAGGCTTAAAGGTATTCCCGCCCCCAGCTGCCATCCTAGCAAACGCTATTTTTCTTGCAGGAAAGGCAGCAGGCCAAGCTGCGCGACCGTGTTTTAGCCACTCTGGTGCACAGTCCTAACGCGACGCAAATCAGTGATCCATGGTTTTATACTGTGTTGGCGGTGCCCGAAGTGTAGGGACGTTTTTCTTGTCTCACCCTTGGGAGAGGGGCAAACCAGGGGCAGCAAGCTGGGAGGTGCTGAAGAGAAATCTCCCATAGGTTCTGGTAAAACCTTAGTTGGAATGCGCTAGCCCTGAACTGCGTGTTCTCATTAAACTAAACAGGGAAACCTTTCTGCTTTCTAGCCTCTGTGCAACACAAGGGGACCTTCAGGAGGGGTGAGTGTTGGAGACAAAGCATCCTTTAACCTTCAGGTTCTCAGCAGCCACCAGCATGGCTGTCAGTGTGCTGGACCCAATTACCTATGCTTACGTGGCATTTCATACTGACTGCTTGAACTCCATGGTATATAATGTTCACGACATTAATTCTTCTCATTAGAGTAAGTTGAAGGATACAAGTGGAATAAAATACATTTTTTACGAGAAGAATTTTTTTTTCATGTGTAAGGGTGAGCCTTACATACAGCATAGAAATGCTATAATGATATATAAGAAAGGGACAAAGCTATTGATAGCAAAGGACAGAAGGGTTTTTTTATGTTAACTGAACAGCATTATTCCTCAGACTTATTTAAAACTGAACCAGTTCCATCTGGCTTAAACAGTCCTCCAATACTATGTTTCTGTATCATGCCAGAAAAGATTTGCTGTGCCCCTGGGATAGGAGCTGGACTCCTACGAATGTCATGTAGGAAAGCAGAATAATGAGTATAATGGGACAAACAAGAGAGAAAAAGAACAGAGGCATTCTCCAACTATTGCTCTCTTTTCTTAAACTAAATTTGAATTTTACTTACATAAAAGCGTGGAACAGAACTTGTTTTGTCCCGGATTTATGTGACCTTGTCACGGCAGAATGGCTGGGCTTTGCCTATTTGCTGCATTTAGTCAGCATTGGACATAACGAGTACTAGAAATCCCATGGACAAACTTGGGGTTCTGGAGGTTGAAATACCAGATTAATCTTGCCAGCTCAAGCACTTCAAATAACCACTAGAGTTGCCAAATTCTTATTCAGCTTAAACTTCAAGGGGGTGACTACTGGTTTGCCACACAAACACCAGTGTTGCAGGATTACACGCACGCTGCACGGAAAACAGGTCCCCACCCCACTCCCCATACGCCTGAGCTGCTCCCAACCCGGGACGCAATCTGTCATGCTGATCTGGGAGGAGAAACTTGCCCTGAGCACAGAAGATGTTACTTTGTCTTTTCAGTAGAAGACAAATTCTTTTTTTTTTTTTTCCTTCTGCCTGAAAATACTTTCATTTCCTAAAAAACAAAACAAAACAAAAAAAAAGCAAAACAAAAAACCCCAAAAAACCCAACAAAAAAAAAAGCGTAGGTCTTGGACTGGGATATTTCAGAGCCTGAGTAATAACACAGGTTCCCCCTGCAATAGCATCCAGGCCCCTTAGAAGGTTTTGAAGACTGCAGGCTTGCTATCAGTGCTAGCCCAAAACCAACCACACAAAGCATTGCTGAAGAACATGAGGTTCCTTTGGTCCTGCAGTGAATTTAAAGTGGAAAAAAGCACTGGGGAAAAGAAAGAAATGACAAAATGGGGGCAGCTTGTCAGTTGTGAGAGCTCTACCTGAGGATGCTTGACTGACCCTTAAGTAAGGCTGATTTCCTGAAAGCAAAGGAGGGCATGGAGGCAGAAAGGATGTAAGGAACCGGCAGAGGAACAGGGGCTAATCCCTGTCCCTGTTTTGGTATCCCAAGAAAACACAAGGAGATCTTACCCTGGGACTCAGTACCATACCTCATTATTTCTCATTCTAGCAAAAGTTTTATCATGTCAGCACAATGATTTGTGGTATATGACACTCAAAATTTTGATCTGATAAAATAGCCCAAATATTACAGTGGTGATTTGATCTAAAGTAGCATAAAACAGAGACAACCCACTCACCTATCATTTAATTTTTCTTTACCCAGACCCCCTTTTTTCACCACCCTGACTTTTTCAGTGGACGCAGCACAGATGCACATCCTTGTCATTGTACCCCTTGTGCCAGGTGTCAGCTTTGTAAGATGACCTTCACCACCCCATGTAGCTGCTCAGTGCAAAACTGCCGCATCATCTACAGCCCCCCACTTAAACCTTCTGGGACTGAAACTATTCATGGGTTTTCCACTGAAATGCTGGAGAGGAACGAAATTCAACTCTGGCAGAGAATCTCTCTCTTTTGGCATTAGTCCTTCCCAGTTTGTAGCTTCCCGCTCTCTCTTTTCCCCTCTCTATGGGGGAAAAATAGCCCAAACAACTTACACAGAAGTTTAGCCGTTGAGTAAAATTTCACAGCTTGCTATGGGTTTCACAGAATGACTCAAAGAGTCTATTAATTTGCTTTTCAGATTTTGTAGGTTTAAAAAAGAAATGTCTAGCAAGTCCTACAATCCTTCTACAGAGCCCTGCTGATTATATTCCTCTCCGAGGCAAGTCTTTCTGTTCCTCTCCTCGGCTAGAAACCCACCACCTCCTTCCATCTTAATTTAGATTTTACTTCTGACAGAGCAACACGAGATGCACCACAGCTTCCTCAAGGGGCTGCACGCTGTTACCCATGAACAGTGGCACAGAGTGAAATCTCAAGAGTGCGGGACAAGCTCTGCACAGCATTGGAAGGAGATGTGCTCCCTTCCTTGCACAGACCCTTAGGTCTCTCATTTTCCTTTGTTCAAGCTCAGGACCAGAACAGCCTTATTTTAGCTCAGGCTGCCCTGTCAAAACTAGACAAAGCAAACACAGAAGGTTCATCAAGTTTTGAAACGAACTTAATTTTACTTTAGAGAGAGAAGGGGTGGGGTGGGGAAACAGCCTGCGAGTCTCTGAAAAACGCTGATTAAATATAACTTGCTCCATAATGATTTGTTGCCATCTCTTGACAAAGATGATCTGGTACTTGCAGCTTCCACTGAATTTCATTCCTATTGTAGCTGAACTTGGGGGAAGTGACAGGGGAAAGATATTAATATATCTTGGGGCTGAGAGGGAGCTGTTTTTCAAGTGAGACAGAAGCAATGAGTGTTTTGAACACCTCATACTTCAGTGAAATCCAATTTTCTGTCACAGGTTTCGCAATGAAGCAAGAACGCGCTTGGAAGTCAGAGCCCAGGATGCTAAGTGGCGTCTCTAAACTGCATAGGAGATGAATGCTTTCTGTGCCTTTGTTGCTTGCAAATGTACCCTTCCGTCTGTAGAAGGAACGAGCATTAGCCGTCGGTGCAAGGCTTTGTGCTCAGAGGGCTTTGCACAGAATCCAAATTGCAGCTTACAGTTCCCTGCGAAGGCTGAAGAAAATGGCTGTGAATTCATAAAATCATAGACTCATAGAATAGTTTGGGTTGGAAGGGACCTTTAAAGGTCATTTACTCCAACCCCCCTGCAATGAGCAGGGACATCTTCAACTAGATCAAGTTACTCAGAGCCCCATCCAACCTGACCTGGAATGTTTCCAGGGTTGAGGCATCTACCACCTCTCTGGGCAACTTGTTCCAGTGTCTCACCACCTTCATCGTAAAAAATTTTTTCCTTACTTCTGGTCTAAATCTACCCCCTTTTAGTTTAAAGCCATTACCCCTTGTCCTATCGCAACAGGCCCTGCTGAAAAGTCTTTCCTGTAGGCCCCCTTTAAGCACTGAAAGGCCACAATAAAGTGTTCCTAGAGCCTTCTCTTCTCCAGGCTGAACAACCCCAACTCTCTCAGCCTGTCTTCACAGGAGAGGCGCTCCAGCCCTTGGATAATACTCATGGCCCTCCTCTGGACTCACTCCAACAGGTCCATGTTTTTCCTGTGCTGAGGGCTCCAGAGCTGTATCCAGTACTCCAGGTGGGGTCTCACCAGATCACCAGAGTGGAGTAGAAGGGCAGAATCACCTGCATCTACCTGCTAGCCACACTTCTTTTGATGCAGCCCAGGTTGGCCTTCTGGGCTGCAAGTGCACATTGCTGGCTCATGTCCAGCTTTTCATCCACCAGTACCCCCAAGTCCTTCTCCACAGCGCTGCTCTCAATTACTCCATCCCTCAGCCTGTACTGATACTGGGTGTTATCCCAACCCAGGTGCAGGACCCTGCACTTGGCCTTGTTGAACCTTATGAGGTTCACATGGGCCCACTTCTCAAGCTTGTCCAGGTCCCTCTGGATGGCATCCCTTCCCTCAGGCATGGCAACCACACCACTCAGCTTGGTGTCATCTGCAAACTTGCTGGGGGTGCACTCAGTCCCGCCGTCTATGTTATCGATGAAGATGTTAAACGGTACTGGTCCCAATATAGACCCCTGAGGGACATCACTTGTCACTCATGCTCGAGCGGCTCAGGAATAATGCACGCCTTCAACCATTTTGAGGTTGCTGAGACAACAGCTCATGAAGGCAGGCTTGGCCTTCAGCTGGGATAAGCTCTGGCCAGCAAATTTCTGCATTTAACCCTTGGAGATTGCCACGTCTGCTTGCGAGCTTCAGCTGACCTTGAGAAAGACAGGCATGGGTGAGAGCCAAGGGCAAAATGCAGAGAGTCCACATTGATGGATTACAAACTTGAATTGTTTGGGATAGGAAAGCAGCCTGCAATCTTTTGACCAAATTTGTCCTGGCCAGGAGCATGATAATAATAACAGCCCTCTTAAAAGGATAAAGGCAAATCCCAGCGCTGAGGCTGGTGGGATCTCCGAATTCTTTGCGGCTTAATCACAGCAAAGCAGTCAACCATGAGGGTAGTTCTTAAAGGATGTGTGACAAACGTGCTGGCCTTGCAATACAGCAAACCTACAGCTATTTATTGTTTCCTGGCTGTTCTGTGGGTGCGAGACCACGGTGGCGGCAGCAAGACACGTTGAAGGCATTAGTGGAAGGACTCCCATTGCCCTCCCATTGAGGGCAGATCCTTAGGGCAGAGGTCTCGGTTTCTTGGATTCAAATATTTCATTAACTTCAGCTGAATGAGGTATAGCTAAGCCCTCATATTGTGTCCAGAAGAAATAATACGCATTTTACCTCCTGCCCAATTCACCAGTATAAACAAATTAGAGATACACTTTAAGCATGTCACAAACCACTCCTTGCTTAAATTTATGCAGTCTTAATAGCACTGCATTTAGAATAAACTCCCAAGTGAGATAAACACAGTTAGAAAATACGGCTTTTGCTCTCCTGGAAACAAAATATATTCTTTTGTCACTGCTAAATAATGAGAACATTAGTACAAAACATCAGGAAACATTTAATAGGACGTAAGAGGAGGATTTAGTAAAAAGAATACGTAACAGCAAATTTTTGCTCTCCGAGGGAGAACTTGGGAAAAGTCATGCCATGCCAGAGACCAGTGCATGGCTCTCGTTGTCCGTTCTGCCTCCCCACCCCAAGAACGGAACCACGTATGAGCACAAAAGCCTGTTCCTTAAGATACGGTCAGTGACCTGAATGCAGGAGCTGCTGGAGCTTGAAGCTTTGTTTTATTAATCAGTTTTCATGCATTTAGTTGAGGATTACCATAGGCTGCCAGCTTTATCAGCATTAATTTAGAGTACCTTGAGGTATTGAGGACAGAGCTGTCTGCTGCTCCTATAATGTCAGTGCATCACCCCCACCTCCTGCACTCCCCCCCCGTCTGCTAAGGATTAAGAAACCATTAGGCCAAAATGAACTCTTCAGATATGCATTGCTTGTTACAGCTTGGCAGTCACAGCAGAGGGGAAAGGAAAACATGCCGAAAGCAGTGCTTGCAGGTTACTTCGCAGCCAGAGGATGGCTGGGGCTGCGGCAGCATCAGCCCTGTGCATGTGTGCTGCTGTACTCCCATCCCCACCCCCAAGCAAAACCAAGGCCTCCACAAGAGAGCACAGCCTCCTAATGGTGCAGAGGCCCCCAAAGCTCATTACTAGAAGCATCACATCTTTAAACAACAAAGCTAAAAAACAACCGAGAGAGATGAGAGATGTGTCCTTCAGGCTGCAGCACGCGGCCTTGGCAGGTGCCCATGCAGCTCGCTCCCGCGCAGATCACCTACCTTCTAGCTGGCTAACCACCTCTTGTCAAAACCAGTCCAGCAAACCTGAAGGGACGTTTGCTCCCTTCTGTCCCACTGCTCCCCTCTCAGGAGCAGAAACTACCATGGTTTGCCTACAGCCTGAAATAGTCAGCTGCAGCTGTAGCAACACATCAATTAACACCTCCCTAGCTGAGCAATTAATGGATCTCTACTTCAGAAGGACATCTGGGCATAGATCTGCTAGAACTGCTCATCATCTAAATCCAAGGAGGCCTGAATCGGCAACCACCACCTGCATCTACAAAGACCTCTTCCTGGCTGAATCCAGGCAGCAGGTCAGAATTTAGCAAAAAGTCTGCAGGAAACCTCTAGCAGCATTTGAGAAGCTCATGTATCTGCATAGGGTAACTACCCAGTCTCAATCGAAAGCACCTGCCTCCTCTTGGGCTTGTTCCATGTGCCAGAAATACAGTCAGGTGTCTTCAAGCAGAAGGGCTTGGAACTGTAATCAGATCAGAGGGACAATTTGGGCTCTGGGGGTGACTGAGCACCCACAGAGGCCTCTTTCCACCAGAGCATACGGCAGACCTGGAAAAGTGACTATACTCTTGTGTTTGTCTGTAGTATGCTCAGCGTTTCCTCTGGGATGCAATTATGAGATGAGAACAAATTAAATTCAGAGCTAGTTGCACCACCTGCATGGTGACATTGTCAGCCTACCATAAAATAAAAGACAAAAGTCTCTAGAAAGTCAGCATGAGGAGGATTTTATTAAAAAGTAGGTATGGTTTGTCAAAAGCAGATTTCTTTAGACCCAGGCCCTACTTGACCCAAGAGTCTTTTTGCCAACACTGAAGCAGAGTATAAAGAGCTACCTTTGGGCCTGGCATATTTCTCAGCTGAAAACCACAGTCCCACAGGCATCAGAGTTTTATCTGGTGCACCCACATAGCTTGGGATCTCCTACAGCAGCGGTGCTCCCCACTGACCCCTGCCAGAGACTATGGCCCTCCCAGAGCAGCAGCCTTTCGCTGTATCTCAGTTGCAACCAGCTGATCACTCTGCACAGCAGCTGGTGCTACTTCGGCTTCTTTGGATGAAAAGAGGTTTGAGAGGACCTACCTTATCCCCTGTGCTGGTGGGTCAGAGGTGGCAGTCTCAGCGTGTGAAGGACAGCAGCCTCTTCGGCCAGCACTGCAGCAGCTGGAAAAAAACCCATGAGATAAAGCTATGAACCAGGAGATATTTTCCCATGCTGGTGTACTTCTTGGCTGGTCACGCCCGGGGCCAGCACATCTGGGTTGTCTACTTCTTACGGGCTTCTTATGAGAGGCTGCCGTGCATTTGTACCCCTTTGTAGATTTTGGCACGTCTCAGAGAAATGGCTTCTGGAGTCGTGACTGTGACTTTGTACTGATCTTAGTAGTGAGGGAGGGCATTTACCGATGTACTGTTTAGCTCTAAGACAAAAGCTCCCTCAATATAATTACTCATGACCTATGGAAAGAGTATGTTATGCAGTGTTGGTCAGATTGGTCCTAGCAGGAGGGGGCTGTTATGGACAGGAATGAACCAGCAGGTACTTAATGTGTTTATCAGTGTTTTGTACAGGCAGATGGAATTGTAGACATCTGCCTTCATCAGTGCTTGAATAAGAGAAGGAGTGTTGCAGAAAGACACTGAAGTTCTCCAGAAGCAATTGTTGCGGAGGTATACAGAGCATCACATAAGGAAACTAGTCGGGGTCATGAAAAAACAGCTGGCCAACAAATCAGGTACTTTATAGGACCCGAGTTAATGCAGCTTCTGAATTGCATCTTGCTTCACTCTGTCTGGCTCAGGCATCGGCAATGGCCCGTGCGCCTGCACCTAACCATGTCATCATGCCCTGGGAGAGGCACTGTTGACTTCAAGCAGTGAGAGCGCCTGGTGCTCAGCAGCAAACAAAGCCTTCTCATGGATAGGACTTCAAAGGAACAATTAATGGGAAGCTTATCTGGGGAGGCTGCCATGAAATCCAGCAAGAGAATAAGATGATTGCTCTCATGCCACCTTGTGTGACTCACCAGAGGGACAAGAGCACAGCGGTACGGAGAAGATAATTACGCTTTTGTGAGTATGTGCCTGGTTTCAGTTTGTTTAAGTGTCTAGTTGTTGGCCATTGTCTTCAATCTTATTTTTATTAGGGTCTTAAAACTCGTACAGCATGGAGAAGTTTGTACCTCAATGGGAGCTTTCCTAACACAGTAAAATACAACCATAAATGGCAGAAGCACAGGTTGCTCCCTGGCATTTACATATAGCACTTCTCTCTTGCCTTATTAATTTTGTAAGCATTCGAGTTTGCTAGAAATCAGTGTAATTTATACTGAATCAGTAAAGCAAGCAAGCTGAAATACAAACATACCGAAGCCCCTCTGACTTCCATGTTGCATGTTGCTGCAGACAGAAAACTGGTTGCTTGGGGGAGGGAGAGCTGGTGAGGCCACCGAGGCTGTGCGGTTTCACTGACAAACATCTCACTGGACACAAACCAAGGAGAGTCGTGGGCAGGGATGTGACTACAACACAGGGGCTACAGCGGTGATGCAGGGATGCTGCAGGCAAGAGCACCATCACTGGCTGTCTGAGACGTACACCAACCCATGGCTCTGGATGTTGAATAGTGGTGGGCAACACACTCTCTCTGGTACCCTTTCTTCTTTCCATACTTTTTTTTCCGACTCATTCAAGCGGTTCAAAGTTGAGGAAAGAAAAAGGCCAGCCTGTTTTGCTTTGTGGGCTATATTCCTATGGGATGCTGCCCCTTAAAGAGCACAGCTGCATTGCTGTGAGGCAAACAAGCCCGCCCACCAGGGTTTGAGTTTGTTCTCTATGGGTGGCCAGATTATAGTCTCTAAAAAACACCCAAAACCGCCCCTAACCTCACAGATAAATTACCAACAGGCATGCGGCACTTCCACACTCTCCACTTGCTCGTTCTGCTTAAACACAAGAATTTTATTTTTCTCGCTCTGTGCCATGTGCATTTTTAAGCAGCTGCGTATCATTCCTGTTTTAGAAAACACCAGTTGGGAAAAAAAAGAGGGTGCAAAGAGGCTTTGCTTTTTACTGCAGGACGAATACATTATCAGGTGTAATCCACAGGCCTAGTCCCCTTGGTCCACCAAGAAGGAGATTTCAAGTCTTTGCAGATTTGTTTCATATTGCCTTTGACCAAATAGGTCACTAAAATCAGCATGAATTGATGAAGTCCATCCAGCTCACTATCCACTACTTCCCTGGGAAGAACAGTAATGAGTGTTAGGGAAGGACCTAAAGGAAATAAGAAAGAGCATACCTGTAAGTAATCCTACCTGTTCAGCTTCATCACGTGGGGGTTGCCATTCATGTTACCATGTTTGCTTCCGATGGGCAGTCAATGCAATATCGCTTCTGAGCAGGAAAAGTAGATTTCAGAAAGAAAACTGTTCAGTGTTATTGAACATAGACTTATTTTTTATCTCTCTCTTTTTACAAACAGCTCGGCTAACAGGGTATTTAGCTTCCTTAGCTAGAGGACGCAGGTGGGCTCCTCTGCACCACACGTCAAAAGTGCTGGGTGGTGGCAATGAGAGGATCTGCTGAGAACTGATGGACATCGCAAGTCAGTTGGCTCTGCATTACTCTCTGAGAAGCCCCACTTTCTCTATTTCTAAAAGCAGGACATAACAATGCCATAATTACCTTGGAAGGTCATCAAAAAGCTTAAGGAAATAATGTTTGTTGAGCAGTGGAGGGTCCTCGGGTGTTGTGTTTTTGTGGTGTTACTCTGTTCCAGTGCTGTCTTTCAAAAAATTATAGAAACGAAGGGCAGGATTTAAAAGTGACTATTTCTACATACCTTGGGTTCCTGACTTTGCAAGCAGTGGCACAAAGGTACCCCCCAATCCTGCTTGTTCGAGTTAATATTTGCTAGGTGTTGAAATGCTCAGACACATTTCACCCTGAGGTATTTAGAGCCGTGATCTGTGGAGGCAAATGAGAGGGATGTACTAGGAAACACATTAGAGTTCTTCCTGTGATCTTGTGATTCTTTCCCTTAACATTTTTGCACAGTTTCAAGCCAATGATTAACTTTCCATTAGGAAAACAAGGGCTATAACCGACCCGGGGAACTTTGCTAGGCGTGCTCTTGAAATAACGGTTTGGGCTGAGCTGGCTTCTGTGCTGCTCCAGCACTGATGCACGGTGGGAGCACGGAGGCTATGAAGCGTGCTATTACTGCGGTTAAAAGCCAGGTGAAACTTTAGCTCAAGGCAGCACGAAGACTGTGTTTGTTTTTTTTTTTCCTCAGTGGTAACCGATCAACTAGATTAGGCAAGGCCGGAGTCAGCTGCCTGTGCAGCAAGCTGGCTGCCCACGGGGCACGAGCCGGCGGTCCGGGGGTGGTCTGCTTTCACAAGGTGCAAGCAGCTCAGACTAATGTCCTGCAGTGTCCCTCAAGCTGAGCAAGAACAAGGAGCCTCAGATGGAAGAAGAGGGAATTTTGCAAAACCACCTCCTCAACCCAACAAAGAAAAACCCCAAAATTAAAGAAAACAAACCAAAAGCACCGGGGAAGATAAGAGCTGCTGAGGGTCCTGAGATGGTGGTGGCTGTGGCTGACCGCCATGGGCGGGAGCGGAGGAAAGCCCCTGGGGGCAACAGGGAATTGAGCCGATGCTCTGGCATGGTGGGGAGGGGGACGGCGTGAGTCGGCAGCGCACAGAGAGCAACCGCATGGTTTGCACCCTCCATTGATGCTGACCACGGTGGTCTTGGCAGCCTCCGGGATGGTGAGCAACGTGGAGGGATGACACAGGTGGTGTCTTGCCCATGTGCCATGGTCTGGTGACCGACTGATGTCAGGCTTCAGCATTTGCTAAAAATATGGGGAGCAGCGGTACGTATGGTAAAGCGCAGTGTTTTTCCACTTGCGTTCAGCCATGCTGGTGCTCAGCTTTGCGTTAGGGCCCTGTATACAGCGGGTGGCACTTAATAAAATTGCTCACAGCAGCAAATGCTAGCAGGTGAGGGTAAGGTTGGCAGAATCAGGTTCTTAACAATCTTGATAGAGACTGTAAGCAGCCTAAAGAGAAGCCTAATTCAGATGCCTCGGTATGCAGCCTTTTTTATTACACCCACAAACCACCCACAACCTCCAAATTGCTATTCTTTAGAAACACCCTGCAGCATTTTCTGGTTTTCAACATACAGCAGTGCTGTAGGCTTAGCTGCTGGATTTGTGCATGCACATGCAAAAATAACTAATGGAGAGCTTGATCAGACAGCAGGATCTTTTCTCAAATGACACATTTTAGTATTAAAGGGAATGTATTCTGTTATCCTGCTAGCATGGAATAATGAAACCGTAGCTTTTCCTTCCCAGCTTTTTTCCCTTCCTCTCTTTGAGTCTTGCAAAGCAGAAACGATCCCTGGCTTGTAGGCTGCAGCAGCCCACAGAGCTTTGAGAACAGTGTCAGAAACCCACAAACCCGCGCCGTTAATTGGGGACTGGATCACTGGTGACACTTTGGAGAGCCAGGCTGTCATTTCAAAAGCAGCAAGGTACTCCACAGATGCCAAAGCCTGACATTTCATAGCAGAGGGAGGGGGGTCCCGTACCGCTGAGAAATGTTAGTTAGGCAGCTTTTTCAAGCGGAGCACTGTCTGGGAGATCAAATCCCTCTTTCTGCAGGTCCCTGCCTGTAATCTCTGTCCCTCCGTGCCTCCGAGGAGATGTGCGGCCGTCACAAGGAGTGACGAACACTCTGCTTCCATGTTTTCATTGTAAGATGTTCACACTGTTATTCAAATTCCTGGCTTGGCACTGCTGCCCATATTGTCCAGTCACCGTAACTGAAAAGAGAGGACTAAAGGAAAATAAGATGAGGCTGGTATTTAGGCCACAACGTGAATTTCTGTTTTGTTTCTTGGGCAACTGGGCTTTTGTTTTAATTGCAATCTCAATTTAAAGCACAGGAGGGAAGAAGATTGAGGGGAAAAAACCCAAACTAATTTTCTTCCGTTTCACACTACTGGGTGTGTTTTAAGAACAATATCTTCCCAGAGAGCCCCTGTAACCATAAATAAATCTAAGCAAAAACAAAAGCAAAGCCTTGCTTCTACTAACAGCTCCTGGCTTTTAAACACACTTGAAAAACATTTCAGGGTTCTTCTCATCTTCGTATTCATTTCAGACCTCCATATTACCCTTTGTAACCACACTCCACACACAGACCTCCAGAAGCTGCAAAGCATTAAAGCCTCCAGAGATATCAGAGGTAGGGAAGTATTGCTGGTCTTTTTTCAAGGCAGAGGAACCCCCCTCCAGCCTGGTCCCCTCTCTCCCAGTGCTGCATTCTTCAGCAGTCAGTATTTGCAGGAAATCATGTTCTCTCCTGTATTCCCACTGTCCAGAGTTGTCATTGCAAGCCATCGACATGGGGCCCGAACACATCTGTAAGGCCACGTGCCAGAACAACACTCATCCATCTCCAACACATGAACCATCGTATTTAGCCTTGCCTGCCGCTGCTTTGTGCTGGGTGTTGTGCCCCAAGAAATGCCCGTCATTATATCCTAAAAAGCAATGGCTCCTTTTCTGCAATGCCCTGGTGCTGTAAAGCACAGGGCAGCCACCTGCCCCACAGCTTCTCTGCTGTCTTTGGTTTAGGTATACTCAATTATTCTGCAGTCAAAAGTGTGGTTCAATAACTGGGAATCCGCTTATGCTGTTATGTTGGAAACAACTTTAGAGTTATAACTCCACATTTATTAGCCTTTCCAGCCAAGGAATCTGATAGCATGGAATGCAACTTGTACTCTGTAATATGAACTCATCAAAACAGCAGCACAAGAAGCTCCTCAGCTTAAGCTACCTCTCAAATAAAGCTCCCTCCAAGGTTGCCCCTCCGACTGCTGCCTCCTCGCTTCCCGGCTCTTCTCCAGCAAGAGCCTCCCCTGCCAGCCCTGCAGCAGGAGAAAATCCCAGCCATCCTCTCACAGAGAGTTTTCCCAGTGCAGCTCACTCCTACGTGTATAATTTGGTTTCTTGCTGTGCTAATGATTCCATAAGCTATCTCAGAGGCCAGCAACAAGAAGCTGATGTCTCTGCAAAGTGAGAATTGTTTGAAACGCGCAGAAAGGTACTGTGCTCTCCTAGCAACCAAAGTTGTAAAATAATGTAATCATAGCCAAAATAATGTGATAAAAGATTATGTGATGCTTGTATTGGGTTGGTATGGCAACTGAAATAAGCTGAAATGCGTGTATCCAGTATTTCAAACAAATAACCTAATTGTATGCAATGTTACGTTTCTAATTAATCCCATTCAGTTTACCACCATCTCCATTCATTCATGCTTACTACAGGGCTGTTGTTAGGTCTTATTTTCATGGCCTTTACCCTGCTCCTGCCCGACCTAGTTTCTATTTTGTTTTCAACTTTCTTTTCTTTGACCCTGGTGATGTAAAATTGTTATTCCATCCCTGCACGTTTGATAGAGTCAACAGAGATTTGCATTTCAATGCATCATCTCTAACCTGCCCTTACTTCATTTTCCTTTCTAGACAACTTTGTTGCCTGGGGAATTGTTGTCCTAAAGTGTCAGGATTTACTTAACTCCTCCACTCACCCATATCTTGATGAATAACCAAAACCGTACTCCCAAGAGATGAAAGTACCTGACTGAAGCCTGAGTGAGGACGACCCACCAGCTCGGCTACACTGGCAGCAGCCAGGAGAAGAAAGCCACCCCAGCAGGGGCACACCACGGTCAGATGCTGCAGCTTCATCCGCGCTGGCTGAACCCAGCACCCTCTCACCAATTTCAGGTTACACCTACCAAAACAGTGGCCAATTTCGCAAGAAAATCAATTGCCTTGCTCCCAAACCCCCAATTCCTATCTCAAGACACACTTCTGAAAACATTTTCCACATCTTTCGATTCCTCCCCTTCGAGACTGAATAAAACTCTGATTTCCATAGAGTGCGATCCCAAAATCAACCCATCTCCTGTAATAGTCCCAGTGAGCTTCTATGGGAAACTAATTGTTTCATGGATCGGGCTTTTATTATCTGGTTCATTCCTGAGCTGTTATTTTTGAAGTTATTCAAAAGGATACAATATTTAAACTGATACCTCTGTTAAAATCTAAAGGTTTGTGGGTTTTCTAAATTCCCTCTTTCCCCCCTTCCTCAGCCTCTCCAGCTCTGTCTCTCTCTCCATAAGACACCTGTGGATGAAAACACACATATGCATCTCCCCTAGCTGAACATAGCTGCAGGTAATGCTATTTTCCTCCTCCTAGAGAAGTTAGAGCCAATACTGAGATCAGTGGCCAGCACACAGTGTGCCCTGACAGCATCTCTGAGGCTCGCACCCGACCGCTTCATCCCAAAGCGGTATTTGGGGGCAGTGCAAGCTGGCTTGGAGGAGGCTTGTTCAATCCGATCTGCTTCTCACACCGGCAGGTTGCCAGCCTGCCCTGCCTTAGGCTGTTCCTCTCATTTTTTAAGGTTATTCAGCTGTGCAGTTACTGCTCCAGCTAACACAGAGTGAGCTTTCAGTTGTGGCATTTTCAAGGCACGTTTGGTGGGTTCTCCTCTCTATCACCCCAAAAGCTGAGTCCGATCGATGTGTTTTCTCGAGGCGTGACAGTTGCAGACCAGCCCTAAAATCTGGAAAAGCACACTGGAGGTCAGTCTTTTCCACCCTTCTTTTCTCTGCTGGGTGTGAAACCCTGTTTGTGCCTTGTGCTCGCACAAACAGACTGTGTGTCACGACACACACCCCACGCTCTCTCCCAATGGCCCTCACATGATGGGTATGCGTGGGAAGCACCAGCCAGCGGCGGTTTGCCTTTCCACAGGGATGGTCGCTCGAGATTTCAGGTCCCAGCGGCTGGTTGATGCAGCACCTCACACCTGCACGTGGGGATGGTGCCGAATTGCCGGGGACTCGCTCTAGCGCTGCGCCTGAGCTGTGGTTAGGAGGGTATAAACCACCTTGCAAAACCCACCCCTGAGCCAGACCCTCTGCAGGCTGCCCCTGCTGAGGATGCTGCAGCAGCAGCAGCACGGCAGGAGGCGGCTGCGCAGGCGAGAATGGAGCAGCCCTTTTCCTCCCCTCCGGGCCCCAATGCAGAGGAAGGTGGTTAATGATCTTTTCCCTCCGGTTTTCAGTTACCTGCCTCCGTGCTGACAGCACAACGTGCATCCCAGGTGCCTCCCCATGCACTTAGAGGGTTTTTACCTGCTAACGACTCACCTGAAGCAGCACTAATGTGCTAGTGAAAGCTTTGCCACTTTCAGTACCTCAAAGGGAAAAAAAACCAAAAGAACAGAACAATCAAGAGGGTGGAAAGAAGGGAATGGCGATGATGAATAACCTCAGCCGCCTCTGCAGAAGTGTATCAGGAGCAGGAACAGAGGGGCACCAGCTGCCTGGCCACCGCAGTGCCCACCCAGGAGGAGAGCCTGGCTACAGAGCCCAGACGTGCCCCGCGCTCTGCGGGATGCCTCCAGCAGCACCCATTTTCCCCCGTGTGGTGAAATATTTGGGGCAAACAGCGTGCACTTCACGGGACAAGTCCAGGCTCTTCCCCATGTGATTGTAGGATCAGCCCAAAGCAAAGCTGACAGAGCCTAGAAAGTGCTGTGCGGAAACCAGCCCCAGCAATAAACTAAGCCCAAAAGCATTGGATCCAATTCCCGTGTAAGCCTTACACGCTGCTCGGCTTTGGCCCTTTGAGGATGTTTATTTCTAGGCTGCAGAAAATTCCCCAGAGGGCATATGCAAAACGATGGGGAAATAAACCTTATGAAAATATCTTTTATCCAGCTTTTATGTCTTCTTTTTTGCATGATGATGAAAATAAGACTGATAACATGCTTTCTTTGAAGGTACAAGTAGCTCTTTGGATACACTAAGAATGCTTTTGTGAAAGAGTTAGTACCAGAAGGGGTTTTAAAATAGTATGCTCTGTCATCAAATTACAGTAGCAGCATGTGTAATATTCCTAACATTTGCCCATAACCTTCCAGCTTCCAGCACAACTCGGGAACTAGAAAAATTGGTTTAATTTGTCTCTGATACTGTACTAAGACCCAGGGAAATGCCTGACTGAGTGACATTCTGTACATATGTTTCACACCAGTTGCATCATCCTTCTGCACTCCCAGTCTCTACCAATTAACCCCGGGCTGCAATACCTTTCCTCCGTCCCAGTATTATCTGAAGAGCCATCTCACTAGATTCAACGGGAGCAGCCAATACATGATGGTAACGTTTAAAGACATAAAGTATATCACAAGGTAGGCATTGCATCACACAGGTTCATGTTTTGAAACCAAAGACCAGGAGCTCTAATTCCCTGAACACGTGCTGAAGGACAGCTACAGTATGTACTGCAGATGACATTTGCTTATTTTACGTCTTGTTCGAGTGCCTCTAAACAGGACGGACAATATGGAGGATTATGCTATTTTATTTTGCCTCATTGTGCTCCCTCAAAACCAATTACTTTTGTGGATTACATAAAACATGTCATTTCTTTGCAAAATTAAAAGTAGTCACTAGGAGGCCAACATTTCCCTTCACCCTTCTGCCGTTCCCACTCCTGTTTCTGTTTTTACGGAGCCACCTTTAACCGATTTCCCTTCCATCCCACTGAAGTCCCTAGAAATTAAACATATTCCTATATGCTGTACTCAGTGCATCCAGAAACATTGCTTTCTCATTGCCACAGAGATCACTGGTAGTCAACAACTGCATTTTTCAGTTGGGGATGAGGAAAGTGACAATATGAGGTATTGAGGAGCTCCTCACCGAGTTCCGTCTCACTTTGATAGGGCCATCTCATGAACTGGCTGGAGGGGCTCGGTTGTGGGTGAAGGAAGGAGATTTGAGATTGTGAGAGGTCACAAAAGAAGCCGACATCCCTACAGGCTAGGTGAGCAGAGAGATGAACAGGGATCTGGGTTTCCCAGCACGAAGGGATCTGGGGTCGGCTATGTGGAGTGGCAGGCAGGGCCTGTGAAATTCACCTGGAAGTTAAGAATGCTGGAGCCTCCCTGAAGTTAGGCTGCTTGGTGTCTTCCGCCAGACATCCGGAAACACAGATCTTTAATTTAGGAGATGCTTTGGAAATGCAACATGGAGGATGGCAGAGAAGTTCTCATGTCGAAGAAGGTTGTGGGCATTCGGGGAGGGAAAAGACTTCCAGAGTAAGCGATACAGTGCTCGGGAGTTGGAGATTTGGAGAGAAAGGTCGACAAGACCAGCTGAGCTGGGAGACCAGGGTAACATGGACTTTTGAGCTGTGAAAACAGCGACGGCAGATGAAACACCCAGAGCAAACAAAGCTTCCCAGAGGAGGGGCAGTGCAGTTCTCAGGGAGTATTTTTCCATTGATCTCTTACACTGCCTCTCTCTCTCACCCTTCTACTAGAGAAGGACTTGAAGGATTTTACAATACAAGAAAGTACAATAAAAAGTAATATTTAATGAAATATAAAGACAAAGACCTTGCATGCTGTTTTGAGAGAATCAGTCTTTGGATTTGCTAGAAAGACCTATCAGCATGCATAAAGCAGTTTTCCAAGAGCAAAGAAAAAGCAAATTCTGCAGGTTGGGAGAAAGAACTCATGTCTTTTTTAACTTTTACTTTTGCCACTTTCAGACAAAATTTCAAGTTCATATTTATTAGGAATTTCACCAAAATGCAATACCTGCACGTGAATTTAATCTTTTGATTGATGTTTTGCAGCCAAGAAAATATCAAAATCCACCTATAATTTGATTTGCTCATGTATAAACACTAAAGTGGAAAAATGGAAAAAGATCAGTTATCTTTGCCTCCTTAGAGCTCCCAAACTTTGTTGGAAAGTCCAAAATCTCGGAGCACTTGATAGTAATCCTAGTGGTGATATGTAAATGGTTGGAGAAGCTTCGTACAAAACCAGCTTGTGCGAGTTGCTTATCCCTTTGAGGCTCTTTGCGTGGCTTCATCACAGCAACTTATGCCAGCAATACAAGAGTGGATCATTTATAAAGCTCGTATAAATGATGCATTCAGAAAGCATTTTGTGTTCTGCTTGATAAAAGTTAATTATATGCAAAATGGCATACAGCAAGTCATCGTATATCTTCCTTGCAAGGTAGTTATCGCCATTCAGGTAGGAAGACCATTTATTTGGGTATTTCTAATCTAGTCTTACAAGCATTTTAAAGCACTTTCTTTAAGAAATGAGCAAGGTACTATTTGTCCAATTGTTATAAAAATTAATAAAAGATGCAAATCTAGCCATCTGCATGAAGAAAATGGGAAGCTAGGAAAGGCTGTTTCTAATCCAAATCCCTGCGCCGACTCCCTCTGCAGCAGCGAGGAAATTATTTTCTCTGTTCTCAGCCCTGGTTTCCCCCCTCAAGCGCTAGTGCTAATTATACCTGCTTCGCCGAGGTTTTGTAACAAACAGCCTGCGTGTGAAAACTACTTTGATGCAAGTAAGCGCCAAGTTTTAGTAATAAACATATGGTGAATGACATTTTGTCTGCATTTATGCACTGGAAGAGTTTATTTAAATCAGATTTGGAAACCTATAGCGAGTCAGAGAAACACTGGGTTGTTTCTCAATCAATAAATAAATACTTGCTTGTACCCCTTGCTCTAAATACCCGAAATCCTGGCTCTGCTCCAGGCGTTAGGCCGACGGCGTGCTTGGAGTTTTTGCTCTTAGCTTTGGTTTTTCGAGTGCATCGTCCTCCCTGCCTCCACCGAGGTTTAAGAGGAGAGGGGGGCAGGCAGGAAAGTGGTGGGACCACCCAGAGCAGCGTTCCAGCAGCCGCCAGCCAGGTGAACACCCTCCCACAGGGAGCATTCTATAGGCAAAGAGCACCTAGAGAGGAAGATGGACCAAATACAGATCCAGCCATCCCTAAAATAAGCAGTGGTTGAAATATGCTTTTTTAACTTTTTCCAGTAGCCAGGCTACTCTGGCCAGAAACACCCTGAAATAAAATCATACCTGGTATCTATTATCCAGAACTTCAAACTACTGTACAGATTGCATTAGTGCACTTAAAGACTCTTTATCTTAAAAGGCAGTCACTGACTTGGACAATTTAGTCTTAAATTACTTACAATTGCCTATTCGTCAAAGCAGTAAGAGGAGGAGGAAAGGAGATTGAATCCTGACACAGACATAACTCTGCACTGACCTTATGAAAAATGATAAGTGCACAGAGGTTTTCAGTGGTGCAAAGAGTTCAACCCCAACATGCGTTGTTTTAATTGCAAACCTCCAAAGAGGCGAACCAGTTTTCTTTCGTTCTCTGCTCAGGAAAACGGATTTTTCATTTTCAAGTTATTTGAGCCAGGCTGAGTTTGTGGCTGAGATCTCAGCCCTGCAAGGGCCCGACTGCCCCCCACGAGGCTGGGAGCCCCCTGCCCCGTGCACGCACCCTCCCGCAACTGCAACCCCTTGCAAACGCTTTCCTGGTGGCTTCACAGGCACACTATAAACACTCAGCAGAAATGGCTTTCATTCTTTTGTTAATATTTAACGTAAAATTTTAATCCTGAAGGAGAAAGACCTTTTGATTCAGAGGCAAATCCAAAATGATTTTTGTATTAAGGCTCTCAATTACTTCTTCCCAAATAAGTGTTTCCATATGGACAGTTGTATGACAAGTGGGATAGAGCTGTTTCTGCTTCCTTCAGCTGCAGCTGCTGACAATTTTCATAACACAGAATGGATTCCTTCACTTCAGCCCCAAATTAACTTTCCAAGATATGTGCATCTTCTTTCCCACCCCCCCCAATCTTAAATTACCAACACTACAATCCCACTGGAAAACTGGGAAACTGAGCTTATATAAATGTTTAATTTTCCTAATAGTTTTAATTACCATGTATTTTTGAGAACCTGTGATTTCTCACGTCCCTGTGGGATAGCTGTTCTAATTTGAGTGGTGACAATGTACGTGGGTATGGAATTAAATTTAAACCTTTTCACGGTTACTAACAGCTATCAAGCTCTTATAGCAAAGTAAAGGGCCCTGTATGATCTCCTCCAGCAGGAGACCTGCTCCTCCACTTCTTCTACCCCTCATTTTCTTCTCTGGCACCACACAAGAGAATGACAGTTAGATTTAAGGCTTAGAGTAGCTAGTCGAGTAACCTGTTGTCTCCTCCATCAGGATGTCAGTCTTCTAGAGGAGCTGAGGCAGATCCTAGCACTAGACCAACTTCCCTCCTGACACCGCTAAGAATGACCCAGTAATACTTGTCACTGAACTCATTTTATTTTCTTATTCCCTCCACAAGCCTTTGCAACTCAGTGGGATGCTTTGTTTGCCAGCAGTGACAGCTGACTGGGTCTGTCCTCAGCATTCTTCAATGGCTGGCTTCCTCAATATGTACAGTCTTGATTTTCCTTCCTTTCTCTAGCAAAATGGTAAAAAGTGACAGCAATACTCTGAATTCCTCCAGTCACACAAAACAACTCTGGGGTTTATCTGTGTGGAGAAGACCACTGAAATTTCTGTTTCCATTTCAGGTTCCTGGCTGGTATGTTGGGCAAACGTGCCCATCTTCAGCATCTATGCTTGGAAACCACTTTAAGACCCCAAAGGATTTTCTCATCCAAGAATTTTGTGATCAGCTCTGTGTTAAATGGCTACCAACTGTACTTATATTTTATGATGTTTCTGGATGGGACAGATGCCTTGAGATTTAGTAGTCTCGTAGCTTTGCCAGACTCAGTGTTGCTCATTAGGAGTCCACAGAAGCTTCCAGGTCTTCACCGACACGCTTATGGATCCTCTTGTCCTCAACACACTGTGTTATCTGCCACCCCTTGAAATACAACAAAGACATTGACATTTCCAACATTTCTTGGGTGTTTGCTTTTACATATCCTTTATTTTATGTACTTTTGGGGATCAAAAGCCATGTTGCTTAGTAGGGTCTTGCTTGCCTCTTCCCTTGGAGGGTCCTAGGCCTGTCCTCACAAGCTTTGCCCATCCTCCACAGGATAACCCTAATGTTTTGTTTGCTCTGGGGCCTCCCTTTCCATGGCTAGCTTTTCCCATCTCAAGATTTAAAAGCGATACTGGTGCCTGAACCTCACCAGTTCTTCTAGCCAGGCTCTGGAAACCACCGTCACCTGCACATCGCCCTGGGACATCTTTATCTGGCTATGGGACTGCTCGATTAGAAGACTAAGAGATCAAAGAGCCACCCAGTGAGCCTGACTGAGCCACACCATGGATCTTTTTGATGTTTTTCTGCTGTGCCTCCTTCTTCAGCCCTGTTATCTGTGGTTTGAGACATGCAGACATGGGAGATGGGTTCATAGAGTTACTCAGGATGGGGCATGTCCTGGAGGATACTTCTCCTACCAGACAGGGAAGGGGAATCAAACCACCAACAGCCTCCATCTTTGAGACCAATGCAAAGTGGCTTCATAACAGCATACTGTACGTAAAACCTTTTAACCACAGAGTCCAGATAACAGCCATGCTCATGAGAAATCACTCCCAGGGCATAACTATTCACCCACTGTAACACCCAATCTTACCATGCCCAGGCCAGGAATGACGTTACCTATTCCTGAATGGCTTTGATCAGCACTTTCCTGTTTGTGTGCACAGTTATCCTGCTGTACCCGGTCACTACAAAGGCCTTTCTCTGGGTTTCACAAGACTTGCACAAAAGGAGGTAGTTTAGGCAAGTTTGTCGCCACCCAATGTGTCAAAATTTGAAACCCCCAGTGGCTGCAGACAGGACCTGAGAGTACCAAAAGTCTGGGGATATTGGTGGATGGCCAGCTGAATATGAGCCAGCAGTGTGCCCAGGTGGCCAATGGCATCCTAGCCTGTATCAGGAATAGTGTGGTGAGCAGGACTAGGGAAGTGATCATCCCCCTGTACTCGGCACTGGTGAGACCCCACCTCGAGTGCTGTGTTCAGTTTTGGACCCCTCACTAGAAGATGGACATTGAGGTGTTGGAGCGTGTCCAGAGAAGGGCTACAAAGCTGGTGAGGGGTCTGGAGGACAAGTCTGATGAGGAACGACTGAGGGAACTGGGGTTGTTTAGCCTGGAGAAGAGGAGGCTGAGGGGAGACCTTATCACCCTCTACAACTACCTGAAAGGAGGTTGTAGAGAGGTGGGGGCTGACCTCTTCTTCCTGGTGACAAGTGATAGGACAAGAGGAAATGGATTCAAGTTATGTCAGACAATGTTTAGATTGGATATTAGAAAAAAAATTTTCACTGCAAGGGTTATTAAACATTGGAATATGTTGCCCAGGGAGGTGGTGGATTCACCATCCCTGGAGGTGTTTAAAAAAGGGTAGACGTGGTACTTAGGGACATGGTTTAGAAGTGGTTTTGTCAGGTTAGGTTAATGGTTGGACTTGATGATCTTAAAGGGCCCTTCCAACCTCAGTGATTCTATTCTATGAGGAATCTCCATTAAGAAAAGTCATGCTGACAGAACGGCCTCACTCCTTATCTACTGCAGCCTGAAAAGACTTGAAAGAACGAGAATACCAGACAGTTTTCCTTCAGTAAACACAACGATCATACCACCGTGCCTCCTTTTTTGGTCTAGTCTTAATATTTATGAATGTTCCCAAGCCTATGGGGGCAATTGGGATCATCCACATAGCACAGACCAGGTAATCCCACCCATGGCATGCACCAGCATCCCATCTCTTGGGCACACAGCTGAATAACATTTCTATGCATAGAAGACTAACAAGGAAAAATAAAAGCCAAACAAAAATAAGAAAAGCAGCAAAATAACAGAATAAATTTCTATGTAATATTATCATATCCATAAATTACAGGTATAATGTTTTTTAAATTATCACTTCATAGCTGATCTATTTCTGCATTAGAGACAGCATTTTATAATCTATAGGAATTGTACTGCTTTGCAGGTGTTACCTTTTCTAATTCCCCATCAGAAAACCAAGATGCTGATCCAAATGACACAGCTGGGTAACATAAGTATTGTATTTGCAGATTTCCAAGAAAACTGTCAGGATGACTTGAAAAAAATGTTTGTTTTATTATTTATAAGAAACACGAGCTTTCTAATGCCAGCTAATTCACTTAAGATGCTATACCAATGTGCTAGGTTCAGCTGAGCAAGGGATTTCCAGTTTTGCACAGTTATGGCTTTGGCAGCTAATACTGCTTGCAGCAGGGGTTTTTTTCTTGATTCTCCCCCTCCCCCCCCGCACATTAGCTAAATCCCTGAGTTTCTTCGTATGCCCTAGAATATAAATCTGCAGGTTTCGAGGCAAATTTGTTTTCTTTTAAATATTAATTCTCTCTTGGACATAAACCCAGGAATATTTAACTGCTTGGAAATGCTCAGATCACACTGCTGGATGTGTGTGTGGTCTGTCCTGCACAGTGAGACCTGCAGGACCAGATGATCAGAGATAGGAGAATGAGGAAGAGGTAGAGGATGGGGAGAGGATGAAGGCAGTGGGAGAAGAGATGTTTGGTTTGCAGTGCATGTGACCGCATGGAAACCCTTCAAACCAGATCCTGTAGTGGCACAGCTGAGGCGAGGGCCACCTTACCCACACTGCCGGGCAATGGGAAAACAGGGGGCCTGAAAAGCGAGAAGGGACATTTTCTTGTGTTGAACACTGCAGAAGGGTGAACCACGAGTACATTTTTAATACCTAATGGAAGGCAAGTAATTAGTAGCAACGTTAATGATCATGAATGTTGGTATTTTCAGCCCTCCGAGATTTTCTGCTGTGGAAAGGATAACTGCACGTGTCAAAGACTGGAGGGATTTGGGTTCTTTCCTCCAGCTGAAAAATCCAAGCACTGACTTTAATTTCTCTGCACTAACACTTTTTTTTCTCTGAAAAGACAAAGGCTGATGAAGAAGTAACGAACTAATTCTTCCCAATGGTCTTTCTTCTGAAGTTTTAAAAAAAGAAAAAAAGAACAAGCAGATAACTTCAGTTTCAAACACAGGCTGGTTTTTTTTTTACCCCCCTTTCATATTTTACTTATTGCACAGCACTCAGAAACTTCACTTTCAGCTTTACCTTGGCTTGACCTGGCAGCAGGGACTCAGCAGCAGCTCCCGCCGGCACCGCACCGCTGGCTGCGGTGAGGAGAGACCAACATGAGGAGACACCAACATGGGGAGAGATCAGAGGTGGAAACGCTGCTGTTATTAAGCGAATGATGAACTGAAGGCAACAGGTTTCCATTCCCATACAGAGGGATGGGGAGGGTGCCTTAGGGCTACAGGTTGGCTCCTCTGTGTTCCTGCAGGGAAATGTGCCGGGGAAAAAACTTTGAAACAGCTGAGAGAAAGCATCCGCTTCATCCACCCATGTGCCGAGAGGTCCCTGGTGATCACTAAATGAGAGCAGGCATTTACATCAACTGCGGTCAAAACTTTTGGGATTAAATTCATCCCTCTGCAGACTTGTTTATGCAGCCATTAGGAGACATCAGGCCTCAGAGGGCATCAGAGGCAATGGAAGCAGTTGGGTACCAGCTCCCAGTCTGCCTCTGAAGCTGGCGTGGAGGCAGAAATGGAAATGGGCGCCACCAGCACATCCCTAAGCTCTGCCAGCTCCCAAAGCTACCATAGCTTTTGCACAACTCCTGTTAAAGAAGTGGACTGCTTCCACAAGAGCGACCAGCCGCAGGGTGTGGGGGGCAGAATAATAAATCCCTTAGTCCCAGAAACCTTGTGGAGGGGCTGGCTGTGCTCTCCGGCGGGCGGGAAAGGAGCAGACACTGTCCTGCAGAAAGCACATCACTGCTGTGAGCAGTCGCCAGGGCTCCATCTCAGCAGAGGTTGGATTAAATTAATTAATCCTTAGGTATTTCTCTGGTTACTACATTAGGCCACCGCCAGCTGAAGGGAGGAGCCAGGAGAAACAAGCATGGCATGATGGGAGCCAAAAAATCCCGCATAAATTTTTCCAGAAATTAACTTCATCTGGGAAAGGCCGCAGCGATGCGGCTGCGGGTGTCCTAACGAAGCTCTGCTTTCTCATTAATAATTCACGGTTTCACCAGCGTGAGGTCTGGCTGCTCAACAGCTAAATGAAATCAGCTCCCTCCTGGGTGTCCCAGCAGGGGAGGGCACAGGGGGGGGACCAGGGGTGCAGAGCGACCAGGGGCAGAGCCCTGGTAGGATGGGCAGACACACGGCTGGTGCACATGGCTGGTACGGCTCCTGAGGAAAAATGGGGAGCTTGCAGGAGGAGCGTGTTAAGGACATGCACCTTTCTGCCTCGGAGCTGTCGCTGGGGCATCTTTTCCTAATTTGCCCCCCAGGAGGCTGCTCTGCCGCTGCAGGGATTGCCAGGCCGCCTGCCTCTGCCCGAATAGCCACACCGCAAAGCTTCGCTTTCATTTGAAACCATCTCCTGCCCTTTGGGCTGTCAAAAAAACCAACCCAACCAACCCCCCCCCCCCAAAAAAAATCCCCACAAAACCTGAAACAAAGCAAAAAAAACCAAACCATCCCAGGAGGAGAAAACCTGCCGGTGACTGGCCACCACACAACCGCTTTGACTGATGCCGGGACAGTGGGCTCAAGGAGATGATGCAGAGAGCTCGGCTGGCCAAATTCACAAGCCGGAGCACTGGGCAGGGGAAATACCCGTGGCCCCGTTTTGTGCATAGTTTGCATGATTTTTTTTGTTGGGCTGAGGCAGCCTGCTGTGGGACCTTGAGCCAGAAAGCAGAGTGAATAAATCCAGTCATGGACGTCTTGCTGCAGGGAGCACAAACTGACTGAAATGATGGCTCGTATAAGAGGCCAGAAAGCTTTATTAATTCATTGAGTGGCAGCAGGAACCACGCAGGCAGCACCAGCCCCTGCCTGTACCTGCTGCTGGCTCCCTCCTGCTGGCCCCACCGGCCAAGGAGCCGGGGGCTCATGAGGAGGAGGGAAAAGGAGCGTCCCAGAGATGCACATGGCCACCACTGCTTCCCCCCTCCTCACGCTCCCATTATCAAGGCCTGCGTCCCCCACCTGGAGGCAACCCAGATGCCTTTGTGTGTGTTTTTAATGAAGGACATGACTGTGCAGTCCATCAGCATGTGAACACAAACACAGCCTGGAAGTCTAACCAAATGAATTTTTAAAAAACAGTCATCATGAAAGCAACCATCTCTGCTGGTGCGCGCACCACACCATGCTTCCCCAGGCGTCCCGGCAGCAGCCGCCCGTCCTGCCCTGCGGCCAGCACCAGCCCCTAAAACCTCCTTTTGCACCCACAGGGCTGGGGTGGACGTGACACCTTGGCCATGCAGACATCCCTCAACGCGGCAGTGAGACCCCCAACACCAGCAGCTTTCAGGTCGGTAGTGGGAATGGCGGAGAGCAGGCACTGCCGCCAGCCGAACCCTGGGCCAGCTGGGCTTCCACAGATCGCTACTAGTAACTTGCAGTCTCCCTGGAAACACACTGGTGGGCTTTGCAAAGAGCGAGACCCAGGTTTATGGTGATGGTGGGACTTTTCATTTATTTATTTATTTCTCTCCACCTCCCTCCCCCGTTCTGTGTCCAAACAGCCCTGGGTTGTAATTAGGAGCACGCTGCTTTCCCACTGCTTACAAAAGCACAGAGCAAACCAGAATGTGGTGGGCAGGGAAACACAAGCAGGATTAAATACCAACATAAATCATTTTGAGGGTGTAGGACCGGGAACAATTTTACTTTTCGCATTTCACTCAGCATTTAAAAAGCACAACCACCTCCAAGCTCCAAAAGACACCTCCTTGCCTCCATTGTGGAATGGAAACCGGGGTGATGTGTGGCTGCTGGGTGGTGGTGCAGTCTCAGTGCCATTCTCCAGCGTCCCTCCCTCCCACCAAATTTCTCTCTGCCCCCTTGGATGCCACCGGCTCTGGCCCAGCTCCGGCCCCACATGCTCCGCGCTTGGCTGCGCACCTCAGATCAGCTGGAAGCTGGCTGTCCTGCGCAGGGACATCTGCAAGGGAAGATGTCCCCAATGGCCTTATACCATCTGAATAAATCCTGTTGCTGGCCTCTTTCTATATAGACATGGGTTTTCATCTGCAAAATTGGTGTGCCTGACCCCCCCTTCCTTCTTCCCACTTTTCCAGTGAGCGGCTGCCCGTTGCAGGGCTGCCCGGCAGGATTCCTTCCTCCCTCTCTGCCTTTGCTTCTAGCTTTGCTGTGTATCAGCTGCAGTGGCTTCTGGAAGTTTTGTGGCATCATATTTCTTACTCCTTGCCTTTTTTTTTTTTTTCCCTTCACCCCATGCCTCATACCTCAAATATGAGCTATTTGTCCTGTTTCAGGAAATCGGATATTAGGAAGGTTTTGGCTGCTCCAGAGCTGGGAAGCTCTGGGAGGCAGGTCGAGCAGGAGCTGTCCCCTCTGCTGTGTTCCGTTCTCCTCCTGCCGTAAGGCCGAGGGGGACCCTCACCTTGCACCTTCTCCCTCTGCGCTCCGGCTCCATCTCATCCCATGTGCATCTCCCACTGCTTGCAAAGACGTATGGGTGGCTCCCGCTGAGCCGCCTCACCGGCTCCGAAACCTGAGGGCAGCTTTTTGTCAGTAGGGGACAGACCCTGATATCCCACCCCATGCTGTGGGGAGCCTTGCAATGAAATCAGTCAGGGGGAGCCCAGAAGCTGAGGAGAGGGGAGTCACCAACCAGTCCAGAACAATGTTTTTCTATCTTGATGCTTTACAGCATTAGGAACAAAAGGTGCTGGTTATTTTCCTAATTCTCATTGAACCCAAAGTCTCTTTGGGGAGTGCTGGAGCAGACAGACGGGGCAGAGCGGGTGCGTGGTCCTCACGCATCTCTCCAGAGCTGGGAAAGCCCAGGCTGCCGCAGGGAGCCGGGGACACCATGGCCTCACGTCCTGCCACCCCAACACCCTCCAGCTCAGCGTGGGGGCCGTGCGGGTGGGCAGCCAGCGCAGAAGAGCTCTCACCTCCTGTGAGCAAAGGATTCCCCAGTGCTTGGGAGGGCTGAGCATCCCGGGAACCACAGGGTGCCTGGGCTGTGGACGTCCCGTCTTCTCCTCAGCGGGACACTGCCTCCCGCAGACTGATGGACACGTGCATGACAAGTGCCGCGGCTTCAAACACATCGCTGCGTTTCACACCGCAGCTCTCGCCGAAAGGTCTGGCAAACACCGGTTTCCTCAGCTTGTAATACTCACTCCCATGCCGGACTTTTACTAGGTTCATACGCTAAACCCGGGAGGGCACCTGGGGCTTTTGCATGTAATTACAAGGCTGATAATTGTATCGGGTGTAATCTTGCCCTACCTCCGTTCAGCCCCACACAGATAAGCACTGGAACAGCTACGTCGCTCTAAGCGAGAAGGAACCCCGCCACGTCAAGGAGCGAAGACGCTGCAGATCCCTCCCTGCTCTTGTGAGATAAATACGGTTCAGCTTCTTATCAGCTGCAGTGCGCAGGGTCCCAGAGGCAGCCCGTCCCTCCCGGGGAGCACCCAGGGCGCTGTGGAAGAGAGAAATCAGCAACTGGTCATTAACACTGCCACTGATTCAGGGGGTTCACCCACCAGCGCAAACGCTTTCTCTTCTGGTGAGCCCCAACAGCAGGTTTCGAGTGCCAGCAGGGACCCTGCAAGCACCTCAGTGGTTAACGCCCATGCGATTTTGGGCATCGCGGGCCATATTTAGAAAGCCTCACTGTCACCATGGCAACGGGTTTCGCTTACACATAGCGATGCACTGGGGAGCGTGCGCCAAACCCGCGCGCAGAGGAAGGCAACCACAGCGCGGGCTCCTCGCCGGGGGGCTGTGTCCCTGCCTGCCGCACCGCAGGGTTGAGATCTGTGGGCGGGAATAGCTTGGCCTTTCCGAACAATTCTGCTGGATGCTCAAATGAATCGCCTGGCACGGAAATGGAGGACAAGAAAGGAGTTCCCATTCTCCCTTTCTTCCCAGGAGGCGCAATGTGGTTCAGGGAAGGCATCAGGAGAGAACCCCTTGAAGGATGTAGCTGGCATTCCTCCATCCTTCGGAGCTGAGCTCTGCAAAACTGCAGCTTTCCAGGAGGGAAAGGGGAGAGGGCTGTGGGAGGTGGCAAGCAGCCACAACCCCCCCCGCGCATCGCTCAGGATGGCAGCAGCTTTTGAAGAGGACCAGGTCCTCGTGGGTGGCCTGGGAGTCTGGCCTGCCAGCAGATGACTTTGGATAGGGTGGAAAAGAGCAGGGCTGAATTTAAAGAGCAGCTCTTAAATAAATTATTCCCTGCCTCGTCCATCGCTCCCGACTGCAGGTGCCACGCTGCATAACATCAAGTAGTTTTGCAGGATGGAAAGAGAGGTCACACATGTTTCACGCTGGGTTTATTCTCTCCCCCCTCTCCAATGTTTTCCTTGCATTGAGGAGGACTCGTATCCTGCCAGGGAACCCGCAGGAAAGGAGGGAAGGCAAGAGAGCTCCCTGGGGAAGCGGTGAGGCATGCTGCCTGCTCTAGGAAAGGGTCACATCCAACAGCCACACACCGCTTCCCACCGCACTCTTCATCTGTAATTTTCAAGCCATTGCATCCCACGGGCCCCAGCAGCCATTGCGGGTGTAGCCGCTGCCATCCACTGACGGAGCAGCAGCCAGCCTGTAACCAGGCAAGCCCACCCCGCAACAGCCACCCCAAAGGGTTTAGTACCCCCAGCCAACTACAAAACCCCGGGGGTTTATTCTAGCAACACAGAAATGCTCACACGAGCATAACCTAATTTATTTTTCAGTGCTCAGCAGAATATATTTTTCATTGCACCTCAGCTGTGGCGCAGAGATAAATGATGTGTTTAGTCTTTTGACAATTTTGCTAAAGCTTCATTCCCAGCTGATCTCTTTCAAATGATCCATATTCCAGGGATTTTTATCCTTAATTAATCTTGGCAATAATAACAACAACAAAAAAAAATATGGTGTTTTGGAAAAAATGTATTTTCTGCTATTAAAATCATACATTCTCCCATTCCTCTCTCCTCTCCCTCCATTCCCCCAGCCTTGGCCTTTCGCTGCCCTTGCAAACAGGCAATACCCGAGACCTCTCCGGTACATAAGATACCGCAGGAGACTGGAAATATTTCTGAGCCAGGAAATCATGACAGTTATTCCATTAGATACAAAGGTTTTCCTCCACAAGCTTCACTGAAAAAGCATTACACAGTCAATAACATTATCTAAAACTCCCTACCAGCTCTAAATGGCCCAGATACCCTTTTGTCCTGCTGCTCCGGGCTGTATCGCTCCCTTCTCCTAATATTGCCGGGCTCCTGCAGGTCCAGCTTTCCTGCCAATACATGCAGCGCGCTCTGAGCCGGCGAGCCCCCAGCCCCGAGCTCCTCCGTAGCACATTCCCACCTATACCGAGTCATCTATAGCCTATCGCTTCAGCGGGAGGCAGGCGGGCACGGACAGGCGAGGCTGCCAGGCCAGGAACAGCAAGAAAAATAACAATAACGTTGCCCAGACATGCGCTTTTCAGCTCAAAAGTGCTGCTTGCTGGGCTGTGCTTGGGTTTCCGGGCAATTTTGGCTTAGTGAGCCGCAGGTATCTCTCCCAGCCCCAGTGCCCACGGGGCGGGTGCTGCGGGGTTTGCACTCACCGGTGCTGGCAGCGGGGACGGGCTGCGGGTGCTGTCGGCGCTGGTGCTTGTGCACCCGGGCTGAGAGGTTTTCGCTGCTGGTTTTAAGCCATTGCTGCGTCCCTTCTGTGCTTCAGCTTTCCCAGGGAGAGGGTAGAAAGTCCCTCTGTCTTTCTAGCAAAGGGCAGGGAAGAAACCCAAAGGAAGGGTCAAGATTAGACAAACACAGGGAGGGGGGAAAAAGGCAGACATGGCAGCATCCCACTTTCGTATCTTGTCTCGTGATGCCTGTGGGGTAGCGAAGCAGGTTGAATCTAAAATACCAAAAAAAGATCATATTCTTTCCCCGAAACACCCATGTTAGTTAACATATATATATATATCTCCTTGCAGGCAGAGCCTGTGCTGACGCTACATTCACACTCCTGATTAAGCTGTGAGGAGCTGGGAGTAATTTCGACACGCTAGATACAAAGGTTAAGTTGGGTTAACTGTGTTTAAAAACAACAATAAAAGCACAACCCACAGGAAGAGAAAAAAGATAAAGCGTTTCCATAAAGAGTTTTACCTAAATCTTCATACTCTTGGACTGGCACAGGAGCAAAGACGCCAAAAACCAGCCCGGCAAGAAATCCCAGGTGGTGCAGAGTAACCGTGCCCTCTGTAACTACTGTAACTTCATCTTAATGGCTATCTATATCTTAATAGTCAGAAAAACTTACTTTAGATCTCACAGCATATATTTTCACTCATTACGGAACACCGCCACAGAGGTACTGTTTCACAAGGATGAACGCGCTTGAGCTTCGGACAAGCCACGTGCTGGCTTAGATGGTTTAACAGAAAACACGTCGTTCAGGAGCCACCAGCCCAGCCACTGTGGGAACCGTGGCCGGGAAGCTGGGTGAAGGTGAACCAGGACCACGATCGCAGACATCTTCCCCCCTCCCTTTCCCCTTGGGGAAGCTGAAAAAAACACGTCCCCTCGGGCCTGCCTGCTTTTACACCCCTTCGGGAGGGCCGGGCAGCTCTCGCCCCGTGTTTCTGGCAGGGAGTTTTGCACACTCGTGACCCAGCTGTTCCCAGGCAGGGGAAAAAAATTCTCATCCATGGCACAGAAAGCCCTTTCGTGGGCACAGCCGGGGCATTTTCCTCCAGCTTTGGGGGAGACAGGGAGAATTTAGCACTTGGGGCAGGCAGCCCCACCAGCATTGCTTCGGACCCTGTCCTCAGGTCCCTGCCCCTCCTTATCCATCTCCTCTAACTCTCGGCCCCCGCAGAAGCCATTTGCTCTGACTCCGGGGCCAGGCAGCATCTCCTGGCGTGGGCTCTGACAGCTCAGGGCTGCGTCCCCGGCAGCTGAGCCCTCCCGAGCCCCCCCTCAGCAGCAGCGGGGCTTTCTGGGGACGGGAATCCCTGCGCTCTCCCCAAAGCCCAGCGTGAGTCATCGCGCTGTGAGAGACGGGAGGTTATTTCTGGATTTAACTTTCTGGACCGAGGGAAACACTGCCGTGTCAGCACCCAGCTGTGCTTTTAAGAGGTGCGTTGTTTGGCAAGTCTTGCAAATCTATTTCCATACGAAAGCACGCGCATGAATCATTCCTTATAAGAAAAAGCTGTGGAGGTGAAAGGGCCAAGAGAAACTCTTCGCTGGGAGATGGCGAAAGCAAAACTGACCATTATTTTTTTTCTCCACTGTAACTAAAATAGCCACACGGAGGCACAAAAGACCAGGAGAAGCCCCCCCTTCTCCCCCCACCCAGAGCACCTCTGCTGCTTTTCCCCACCAGCTCCTCAGGAAGTGCTGTCACTTATTGATGCCAACTTACTTCTGGGGCAACATCAGCGCTTCTCACTATGTATGTAAAAGCTTTTGTTACCAATACTATTTCTTCACCTCCTAAAAGAAAAAAAAAATAAAAATCATCTTATTCTCCTGCCAAGTCACCCTCTCCCCGCAAATGTGTTTTCCTAACACCACCTATTCCCAAGGAACGCTCCTAAGTCTGTTAATAGGAAGAAAAAAGCTCGAGCTGGTGACCTGATGATGATGCTTCTGCACTCAGGGCCACCCTCTGTGGAATTTATCAAGTTTTATTCTTGGTTTTGTGAGCAGCAGCTGTCCGGACACATGGACATCTAGGTCCAGGCGCAGTGGAGGCAACGGCAGCAGAGCGGGAAACTGAGGCGAGGACACCCCCGAGGTCCCACAGAGGTGTGATCCTGGTGCAGCCAGGCTGCAGTGGGGACTCTGCCGGTCCCTGCCATCCCCACGCATGGAGGTGGGTGGTACAAGCCAGGGCTGGCACCAGTGTTGGCCTGCCCGGCACTGGCAGGCGGCTGGCAGCACCCCGAGGGATCTGGGAAAAGGAACCGGCAGCAAAACGGTGGCTGCGATAAAGGAAAAGGGACAAGAGGGGAAGAAAGTGAAGAGGAAAGGATGAGAAATGTGCAGAAGGAAGCTCCCTACAGCAGCATTCCCCCCCCCCAGTAATCCCCATCCCCCCAGTAATCCCAGTCTCCCACTGAAAGCTGGGGAGGGTGTACAGAGACAGATGCAGAAGGGAAGGGGGTGACAGCTTACAATGCCACAAGCATTTCTTGCTTAGCTAAATTTCTGTCTGTTAACTCTGAGGAACGTTTTCACCACCCAGAACTACTTCTTCCCACACCAACAGTTGCGATCTTCCCTTCAGCTGGCCCTTTTCCACCTTAACTTTTGCGTACAGATTCCTGACATCCATAATTTATTTCTATTTGCCACACAGCACTGTAGCAAACAGCCCCTCTCGCACATATTTTGGTCAGTGTTTCCTTCAAGATTTACTTTAAGTCTTTGCATATGATTGAGATCAGACCAATGGCCCTGTGGTTGCTCCATATTGATATATACTTCTGTACTTACATATTCTCCAAGTATATTTTCAAAATATACCACCCATTCAGAGAGCTGTTAAAGAGCATTGCTATTTGACAAGTAAGCAAATGTGGTATTTTCTATTGCGACTGTAGGAAAGAAACTATTGCATTTTCCTGGAATAAGTGCATTAAACTCTGAATTTGCTTCTGTCTTGATTCCTGTAGTTCTTGTTTCCATACCCTAAATCTCATTCTTGGCTTTGCTTCCACAGTCCTTTAGCCAATACATCTACTTTAAATCTCTCCCTTACCCCCACTGCATCATTTCCCACTTATTTATGCCTTGCTCTTCCTATTCAAGTGTCTGGAAAAGTTTTCTGCTACTTTTCAACCATGATAGCAAAGACAACGTAGCTGGACTCATGCCGATTTTCACTGTATTCCTAGACTTCACTGGTCATCCCCAACTTACTTGGCCCACAGGTCATTTTTCCATTCCTTGTTAGCTTTTTGTTTTTCTCTGTTTGTTTGAGGTGCCCATTACCTGATTAGTCTGCCAGCCCTGCCTTACAAGTTTAGTTGAGATTTAAGGTCCTCGTAATTCCTGCCCTTTTATCCTGCAGCGAGCCCAGGCTTTGGCTAGTCATCCCGGCTGACTTCATGGCAACTCCCTTGTATCAGGTCCAAGCCCCTTAGTCACAGGCATCCTTGCATTGAAGCTGAACTGATTCAACTTTTCAGCATGCAATCCAGCGTTCAAGCCTGCAATCTGTGCTTCTTCCTCTGCCAGGGCTGTGAGCCTCTGCCCGCTCCTCGTCACGGGTCTGCTCTCCAAAACTTTATTTCCCATGCCGTTCCCCACTCTCCTTTTATGCATGACTGCCTTCAGGTCACAGCCTGAACTCTACCATCATCCTGAAGTGCACATCTAGTCTGAGGTGGATTTTATCAGCCTAAATATTTTCTGTCATTGCCTACCCAAAGCCAAGGTGCATCGCACAGCTTCTGTATCTTGTCATCTCAGTCTTTCAGCTTGAGTGCTCAGGTCTCCTCCAGCACTGCCACCACTGCCTCTTCTCCCATCTACCTTGAGAAAGAAATGAAATAAATACCCCAAGCTCTCCTGCCAGCCCCACTCCTCCTTCCTTTCCTTTCTCTGGCACCCTGGTCCATGGCTGCGGGGCTTCCTCGGTCTTTTGCCTAAACATCAGCTCTGCTGCCTTGTTTAAGCTCAGCTGCATTGTCAGCCTCATATTCCCTTCAGAGTGCACTTTCTTCTCATTTTAGAAAAATGCAGTCCAAGTGCAAAGCTTATTAAATACGTACTGAAACCAATAAACCACCAACTGACAGATAAACAAATTACCTTCTCCTCAGGCAACCTCCTCGGAAGGTTACTTCTCCCTCCCCAGGGAGGCACAATATCTCTCATTTATGTGATGTCCTGATAACACGTGCAGATCTGCACTACAATAATGACTGTACACAAATCACATCCTTCAGAGCTTCAGCCACTTGCCTGCTGAATCCAGGAAGGGACTATTTCCCTCAGTACAAGATTGGCCAGATTTTTTTGATGATGACTTTGTATTCTTCTGAAGCACCGAGGATCAGCAGTAGGTGGGACACAGTATGGGACAGAACAGTATGGAGACAGCGAAGAGGGTCCTCCCTCTTGCAATTGATACCTACCTGGATAATTGCTGATCAAATTTATCACCAAATTTGGCAATAAATATTATTTCAGTCTTGCACTGTCCTCTCAGACTGGTGAGGCATTAATTGCCTCTTACCTTCTTGGATCTGTATCTTACTACATCTCAGCTCTGCGACTGCAACGTACCTCTGCTTCTCCCATTTTCTGAGGTATGGCTCCCATCTCTTCGGCTTACAAGGCCAGAAATGTCTTCACTTGTCTTAAAATTATTGGCATCAATATATGTTATAGAAATTTAATGGCATACAGAGGAAACCAGGGGAGGTAATTTAACTCCCCCCCCCCTCTACTCAGCACTGGTGAGACACACCTGGAGTACCATGTCCAGGTCTGGGCTCCCCAGCACTAGACAGTCATGGACTTACTGGAGTGAGTTCGGAAAGGACCGTGAAGGTGATTAAAGGACTGGAACATCTGACCTATGAGGAGAGGTGGAGAGAGCTGGGACTGCTCAGCCTGAAGAAAAGGTGTATAAATACTTGATGTGGGCACTACAAAAGATGAAACCAGGCTCTTCTTAGTGGGGCCCAGCAACAGGACAAGAGGCAGTGGGCACAAACTGAAATACAGCAAATTTTTAAATGTAAGAATTTTTTTTTTTTACTGTTAAAAGCTGTGAAACACTGGCACAGGTTGCCCAGAGAGGCTGTGGAGTCTCCATCTTTGCAGATGCTCAAAACCTGACTGGACATGGCCCCAAGCAACCTGCTCCAGCTGACCCTGTGTGAGCAGCTGGGTTGGAGGACCCAATCTCAGCGGTGCTTGCCAGCCTCAGTGAGTCTCTCTGTAACCTAACAAGCTCCTCTGGCCTAAAATTCTGTGAAATTAGTCCAAGTCACAGTGTTCAACTACTCATTTAAAGCAAAAGAGATTATTAAATACCCAGATGTTGAGTGAAACCGGCTTGCTTGATTGCACCATGATTGTCTACATCAACTGCCTCATGGATGTCATAGCTAAAGTATAGAATCATAGAATCGTTTCGGTTGGAAGAGACCTTTAAGATCATCAAGTCCAACCATTAACCCAGCACAGCCAAATAACCACTACACCATGTCTCTCAGCACTATATTCACACGTCCTTTAAACACCTCCAGGGATGGTGACTCAACCACTTCCCTGGGCAGCCTGTTCCAATGAAACAACCACCTCTTGCTCAAGTCTTGCTGCTGTAAGAATTGCTTAACTGGGCACCCAGACCCAAACCTCCAGCAAATGACCATACAAGGCTCTGCCCAAAAGGGAGAGAGGGCCTTGGTGAATCCCAGAACAACTAGTGATGGCCACTAGTGCACTTCGCAAAGGAGCAGACACTGTCACATCTGCCACCATGCCTGCAGACTTCCCACTGGTCACAGAATCAGTCCTTTAGCACGTTCTTTGCCAAGTTACTTTACCTAAAACAAGCTTTTGACAGGGATGACAGAGCCAAGGCAGCCCTTCCCTTTGCAATTGTGTGCCATGGCAGAATACTGCCCAGAGCACACAGCTATCTGTCAGCTCGATGAAACATGTGTCGCATAGAAAACTGAAATTGCCCTCAAGTTATTTAAAAAATAAAATTAAAAAAAAAATCAAAGTCTCATAGGACATACATTTTATAATGCTTACTAGGCTTGATACCACAAAGTCAGCTCAGCAAGACAAAAAAAAAAAATATCCCCCACCTCTAGGTCCTTCAACTCCTCCTTTTTGTGACTCCCCCATGGAGATGGCTGCAAGTCCATGCATATATGAACATATCCATGTGAACTTGGATATATTTTTTCCTACATCACTGAAGAACCAGAAAGTTTGTCCTTTTGCATGCCAAAAATGGCCATTTTTAGCAGAATCAAACATCCTCCCAAAAGTAACTAGGAAAGCGATCTGCAAACTATTTTCCAAATGGTTGTTTTGGTGCTTGTGGTTTTTTAACATTTGAAATAGCTGATTCTCACATCCCTCTCTTTGTGAAAGAAGTGGGAAGATTCATGGATCTGACTAATCTGAGCAACAGTACCTTAGGAAAAAAAAAGGGAAACTGATTTCCAAGGACTAAAAATGTAAATTCAGTTTTAACCTAGAAAGTGTCCCTAAATTTTCATTTTTTATGCTCTGAACTCTGCTGTTTCACTAAAAAACAAAGCCAAAGTCTGAGAGGACAGAGATCAGGTCTGTGCTAACAAGCAGCATCTTTCAGGACCTGTTTTAGCCCTGCTTTCTGACCTCAATTTCACTGCCCAGGTTCTCAGGAGAAAGCCAAATTATGCCCAACCTCCTCTAGAGGCTCCAGACGATCCTCCTCTGGCAATAAAAAAAGGGTGTCAAGGAAAATGCTGAAAGAATTTATATCTGTGCTTGACAGTTGGCAATTCTGGCACAAGCTTAAGCAGGGTTAAACCTACTGCAATTTTGGGAGAAACCCTGGACAAAATTTGAATGTTGTCTTCTTCAGAAAATGTATGCTAAGAGCTAATACACTTCAAGTTACAGTTCAACAGCTGTTGAAAAGGAAAATTATGATAGTATATTGGATACATGTATTATATTTTCTGCACTATTTCACACAGTGGGAATAAAGTGGTTAAAAAAATACAGTAAATCCCGATATGGGCACCAATGATATTTTTTGGCATTGAAGTAGAGTATTTGGTAAGGAGGAAGAAACCTGTACTGCGAGACATACGCTGGTGCATGGCACATCACCGAGTGAGGCCACGAAATCCAAAACTCAGCCTTCAATGGCACCAGGGTTTTTCTTCAAATTCATCTACAGCTCCTTCTGCAGCAGGAAAAAGGAAGGACAGCTGGAAGAGATGGGATGCCCTGGAAAGAGATAGCCTTTGGAATTTTTTTTTGTCCTTTTAGGAACATTTGAGCATAGTCTATACCACCCCTTAGAGCCAGTCCAGAACCTGCCCCATGGTAGGATAGTGGGGCTCGCTCTAGAAAAGAGTGAGGCCGTCTTACTTGGATGCACAGGACATTTTTATTCTTCTAAGATACAAAAAATTCAAAAATCTCCTTAATGACCAGACAGACTTTGTACATTTCCTAACGGATTACTCAGCCTGGGCTCCCTCGTTCACCCGTAAGCTCTTCGGCAATCACAGCAAGCATTTGCAAACCCACCACCGATTTGTAGCATGGATCTTTTGGGTTAAGTCTACCACTTGAGACGTCTACGCCACACTGTCACTGCTGAGAGGAAAAACCCCTTTCTTGCTGTTAAATTGGTTTGGGCAACTGCCAGAGCCCAACTTAAATGAAACCAGACAGCACACGTTGCACTGCCCAACAGTATTGCTTTATGTTGTGCAAAGTGCCTGCTGAGCGCCAGCTCGCACGTCTCCACAGAAGAACTTACCTGAGGTAACCTACAGCAGTTCAGCGAGCACGTACACAGGACCCATCCGGCAAGTCAAGTGGTCACGCAAACTTCCTTAGACTCGGCACGTCTCTCCCCTGTGCTACATTTCTACACAATCTGAAATAAAAATTTAAATCTCGAATTGATCCCGCTTCCTAGCCCCTTATATTATGAATTCTCTTTATTTTTGCCACCTGCCATGTTTTGCCAAAATTAGAAAGAGCTAAAGTGGGAAAAGCACGTAAGAAAGCAGGCACCGAGCCAACATTTAATAATGCTACCTGAAAGGAGGACTAAAGCAATACCCACACCGTCGCACCATTTGGCATCGCCCATCCGTTCTTCGCAGCATTACGGACTGTGGCAGGACGCTGAGCACAATCAGGGAGAAAATAAGAACAAGGCAGAGCTTTGACAGTTCACCTCTGACTAAAAGAGAGAGCATTTGAAATCTGAAATTGTTCCATTTTTTTTTTTCCTTAAAGGAACATTGTAAATAATACTAATTGACCTTTTCAAACACTCTAGATGAGGTGGGGAAAGCATAGAGAGGGTATGTGTTTTCTTTTGCATTCTACTTGTGGGATACGTCCTACACATTGCAGTGAGAACCCAACTTGCTAACCAGAACTTGGGAGAAATCTGCAGATGGTTCAGTAGCCTAAAACAGTTGGGTAACTAATGAATTTTTTTCTCAGTAAAGAACTGACCTTGAATGGTGAAACAAGTCCTTCTTCTCTTACACCGACGGTCTTCTCCTGTCCAAAGCAAAAGAGAGCAACAAGCACACACGCGCGTGTGCCTGCGGGCGCTTCTGCGACTGAGCCAGCAAGAAAGGGAAGAGCGCTTAAGTTCATGCACATTTTTATTGAGTAGTAATATAAAATGCTTCTTTCATTGTTACAAGTGCATGCTTTGATTGCCAACATTTCGAAGTCAAATTACAAAGGCAAGGCTGTAGGCTGTAGTGAATTACTTGGGCACTTATACAATTGTTAAAAAATATCAATGGACTGTTTTGTTTTGTTTCTTTTTCTTTTTTAGAATGAACCAGTCGAAACCCGTAACTGATATACAAAGGGAAAAAAGTGAAAAAATTACACATTTTGTGGCACATGACAGAACAGAACAAAATGACTAAACCATTATGACATTAACAGTTATCATGCATTTAGAATTTCACATGTAACTACAAACTTATTTAAATTTCACAAGGTTTGCTAAACATGCTACCCATCTATATGTGCACTGACAAGCTTATGTTAAAAACTTTAAGAATACTCTCCCCTTAGATTTTTCAAAGCTTTTTTTTGATTACAAAATTTCAAAGGCATTAAGCATTTTCTTTTAGAGAATATAAAGTACGCCAGTATACATACATTTCCAGTATAAGTCAGACCACTAAGCGCATTACAGTCCCATACAGGCCTATACAGCCATTTTTTCTTAAAAAACATGCATAGGCAGATTTTTACAGAATATAGATGCTTTTCACTGCACTTAATATGGTGTCTTGTTCACTATACTTAAAAATGCACCACTCATAAATATTTAAATTCAGCAAGCCACAACCAAGACTTGATTTACCAAAAAAACCCAGAAAACCCCCCAAACCAAACCCCCCTAAATATAAACAGCAAAAAAAGATAAATGTTATCATTATTCCAGTTTTTTTTTAAACAAAGAAAAGGATAATTGCTGCCAAATTAGTAAGATAAGTGTTATATTTAAAGAAGGGCATTGAAGCACACTAAAGAAACCTGAGGTAAGCATAATCTGTACAAAATTAAACTGTCGCTCTCGCTCGCTCTCTCACTCTCTCTCTCTTTCTCTTTTTTTTTTTTTTGGCATTTTAAACAAATTTCCAACATTCTTTTTTTTTCTTTTTTTTTCTCTATATTTTTAAAGACTGCCTAATTTTATTTCATAGCCATTGTCTGACAAGAGTAGCAAAACATTATCAATAAATAGTCCTTATTTAGTTTGTACATTTTGTTAAAAATGTTTCGATGTTGTCCATGTTTAGTGCTGCAACTGTAAACGTACAATAGTTAGTAAGAAATTAAACAAAGTTTTCATGTCCGGTAACATAATAAAAGGCCTTTCAGTAACATACCTAGACGTTCCCAATGCAGTAGGAAAACATGTTCATTCCCCTAACTTTGCAATATATACCAGCACGAGCTTTCATTTTTCTACAAGCATTTTAAAGGCATATCCAAAGGAGGTGTCTCTCCCCCACCCCCCCTCCCACCAAATTAAAGTTGACGGTCTCTTCGTAGATGATTTTTGTAAACTGAATCCAACACCTGGCCCCCAGAGCAAGTAAGCTATTATCAGAGGCAAGAACATCCCACTGCTGATGCGCAGCAACCCCATCGCGCCCTGCAGCTCAACCCCCCTCCCAGACAGTGGTCACTGAATATTGCTGCTATTACTGCCGTTGCTGTCCGTGCCATTAGTCTCTGTGGAGATTGCCTTGTTGATGGAGTTAAGGTTGGCATCGGATGGCACGTCTCTGCGCGGAGGCATTCGCTCATTAATTCGATCTAAGCCTTTGGCCTCTTCGAAGCTAGTGATCTTATGCTGGGGTGAAAATCCTTTGATAGCTAAATAAAGGATTATTAAAAAGTAAAATTAGCAAGGTAAAACTCTTGGCAGCTTTTCCCCCACCTTAGCAACGAGTGCGAAAGTCCTTCTTTGCGAAGGCGGCAACGAGAAGATCTGACAACGCGACTGACTCCTTACCGTACTCAGAAAGAGCTGGGGGTTAATCACCACCGTCTCTTGCAACACAACTACTTTTGTCAACAAGATCAACTTCCAATATTTTGTTGTCCGCTAGGGTTCAGCTTAAAATGCTGAGAAGCTGACATGAAACTACAGTTTGCAATTAGGAACCATGCTTAGGGCACAGCCGTGAGCCGGGGAGTTAGCATTTGTCGTCATCACTTACAGCCTTAAAGACATCGTGCCTCGCCAGAACATCCTTAGTCAGGCAAAACTCCCATTTGACTTTCAAAGACCAGGGGGAAAAAGCGCTGGCCAGTTACAGATGGTGATGACACGGTGAGGCCAGTTTGCGGGATATACATTACAGCTAGGGGAGACCTAGGGCGACCCTACAACAGGTCTCAACACACGCTGCTTGTTGATCGCTTGGGGCAGTTACCCTCCCCGACACGTCCCTGGACTTCTAGAAAACAGCTTGAGTCAAACAGCGGTAACGCCGTACAACATGGACCAGGATTATTGTCATTTTGGCACATTTGTACAATTTAACTTCAGAAACGCACTGACAAAGGACCAAAGTTCCAACTGAACCTGAGGACTTCTGATCTGCCCTTCAGCAGCAACATTGATGAGGCCACACCGACCTCAGAAGGCAACCACAGGCTGGGGAATGTATTTGCAGAGTGTGATTTTTTATTTTTTTTTCCCTCTGTTTAATTGCAGAGTTGAAGATCTTTAGATTTAAAGCAAAAGAGAAAAGCACCGTAGGCAAACAGCAGGTCACAGCTCCGTAGATAATTTGTCATAGCCTTCTGTGTGTTTTTCTCTTATCTGCACCAAATCAATACACTGCACTTCCAGAACTGGCACTTTTGCTATGCCTCTATCTTAACATGCCATAGAGCAGAGATGGTGTGTTAGTACCAGGAAACTGCAAACTCCCTGGGGAGAAAATGGCAGGGGAGTTTCAAAGATCAAATTCAATATTCCTTCCCTCCCTTTATCTTCTCTTTACCCCAAAGTACTCCTGCTCTCCTTCCAAAATATGCAGTCCCGATTCTGGACAAGCTGGTAACTTCTGTTAAAAAAAAAAGCGAACAAACCCCAAACCCCAGAACATCCCTGGTACCAATCTACCACTCCTTGCATTTTTTAGGGGAGCGAGAAAAGCGTTTTCATGCTGATATTTTTGCCAACCATTCCTGTGAAAATGGATAGATCCGGTTTGCCTCAGGATTTCGTTCCTTAGCCAGTTTCACAAACGTTAGATTGGAACTTTGTGAAGTGCACGGTTTTTAACATGTATTATACTTCAACTCAGAAAAAAACAACAACAACATAATGGTGATTAGTCAAGTGAGCAGGGATGGAGCAGTGAAAACAGTACAGGCCCTACAGTGAGGTTTTTTTGACTTGTTTGTTGTTTGTTTGGGTTTTTTTTTTCACTTTATCTTCTACCACAAAAATGAAGATGTCTAACAAGCATCCAGGCCAATCCCTTAAAGCAACAGTTTAATGGATGGCCGTGTTGAAGCTGAAACACTTGCTGTGTCCTGGACCTTGCCAGTGGCACAGCCCAGTTTGGTGTCATTGGGCCCTGAATCAAACTGCAGAGGGACAATTGGCAAAAGGCGAAACATTTTCTCCATCGTTAGCTTCGTCTACGCAGACTAGTCGTTACGACCACGGTTATGGTGTCTAACTAGGAAGGATGGCAAATCGAGAATTAACTCAAAGGGTGCACATTGCTGGAATGGGGGCACGTTCAATCGATTGTATTTCAAGCAGACACGTTATCGTCTGTAATACTGAGGAAGGTGCTCTGCTGTAGTTGCTGGTCAGACAACGAGTATTAGCAGTTTACATTGAGAGTATACTAAAACACAACACATAGTCACAGAAAATCACAGAAAACAGCCAAACTGTCAACGAGAATGCACACTGCAGATTAGAGATTGCCGATAGGAATAGATAATTCCAACATAAATAGCAGCTTACTCACTGCTATTTAGAAAGCAGTTGTATTTTCTCTTACTTGTTTGTTCTGTAATTTTATTCACTGCTTTACAAAAATCAAAAACAAATTCAACTGGCCAAAAGGGCACATCTTACCAACGGACAGCAATCATCGGATTTTTTTTAGTTAACAAAAAAAAAAGTACCAACAGAAAATTTGAGAGGGGCAAGAACAAAATACAACTGAAGAATTTTGTTTTAAAGGGGAATTCTGAAAATTCTTCTTCCAAAACTTTATAATGCTGAATAAATATTGCGCATCTACATTGCAATACGTGATTACTTAGGTTTTAACCATAGCATTAAAAATTGTTTAAGGGTTAAATTAGAGGTCTGTCAAGAACGCACCAGTTTTCAATAGTAAACATTCAGAAATCTTCCAAGGCAGCCAGTCGCTTTATATTTGTAGCTAAAATGGTGCTGGCGTTAATGGTTGCTCTAATGTAAATATCCAGTGTGTAAACTGCCACTACAGAGGAAGCAGACATCTTGCAGACAAATGTCTCATGTTTTACTTTTTAAAGAGAAACAGAAACATGCTGAACTGTAACAAAAGACCAATAAAAATTTTTTACTAGTGACCTAAAAGAAAGGAAACAAACTGAAGCAAAAAAGAAAAAGGAAAAAAAAACGACCAAAAACCAAAAAGAGAATATTTGTAAAAGCTGTGTGTTTTCCTCAACCAGAGATTGCTGAGGATGGTTTGGGGCAGAGACAAGACCCAGCCTCCAGCGCACAGCTCTTGAGCTGTGTGTCACAGAGCATTTACGAGCTGCTGCCGAGTTGTGTCCCATGAAAACCAAGTCCCCTGACCTCCTTCTGTGGCATTACTCAGTGCTTAGTTCAACATACAGCAATTCCAACGTGATTGTAACTTTCAGAAAGAAAAAGACCCCACAACAACAGCAACAGATAGAAAAAAAAAAAAAAAAACAACGAAAAAACATTTTCCCCTTTAAAGCAATTACATTTTGGTTAATACCGAGCCACAATTGTTAGCCCAACACCCACACAATCTGTACAAGCTACAGCAAAATGAATACACCCAGCAGAGCCCTTATCTGTTGTGGCACCAACAGAAAGGGGACTGGCCAATTTACCTTCATCAGCCTCAATAGCCTCAACAGTAGCTGAAGAGAAGAAAGGGGTAGCAAAACGAATGAGAAAAATGAGCAGAGGATTTTAACTCTAAGAACAAGTCAGTGAATAGCAAAGGAGCTACAACACTAATGTTACTGTAAGTGCTGGATTTTGGCAAAACAGACACACACAGAAATGCTTACACAAAAACAATAATTTGCAGATTGAATTAAGCTATAGTTTGTTTCGAAGCAGAAGTTTCACAAACTAGAAGTTCTTAAAGACACAATTGAGTAGTTTCCTTTTGACTCAAAAGAACTACAAAATGAAAATGTCTTCCATATTGCACATCTGACCTGAAAAGGTCATTGTATAATTCTCCCAGCTTTGAATAAGAGCAGTCTGATTTGCCCTGTCAAAAGAGAACGAAAAATGGCATAAAGCCATCACACAAAACTCATACCACTTGTGATGCCAGCTTGAAAAGTATTAGCTGCCAGTACAAGGCAAAAGAGCCACATACACAACTCAGAATTTTTATTTTTTTTTTCTCTCTCCTGACTAAAAGAAACCTCCCCACAGCATGGGACAGAGTTTGCTCAGACAGCTTTGCCTTTGCTTGCAATCTTGCCCAGTCTGCTCCATCTGTAAACATCTTTTTTGTCAATCCAGTCTCTAAAAACAGCTTTCTTCTAATATTTTCTTTAAATCAATGGACATTTGTACAAGATTGAAAGCTGTTGGACCCCCAAAATTGCAAAGTCTGGTCAGAGACAGAAAAGTGTGCACTTGGGAGGTCACTGCAGTATTATGAATACCATGTTACCACTGTTTTGAAAACATTCATTGTTCTTAAAGACATAATTTCATTTGAATTCTACCCATCAGCTTTGGCATGAATTTGTTTCTACAGCCAGAGATTTAGAAGCTGATGCAAGTCAGCAAACACAATCCAATATAGCAATGGTACAGATGAAATATTTTAAAAGAAATTTTGATTTTCATGAACTTCCCTGGTTTAGAGAATAGCTCAAGCAGCCAAGTTTTTCCAAGTTTTTAGGAATTCCTCTCTTCCTTTTTGTCTTATTTTCCACTACATCAAAGGTTTTTTCGTCCTCCATAAAACCCAAACTTTTTTTTTTTTTTAGTTAGGATGTTAAATATGGATTGAGATCAATGCTAAAATATGTATACTATTATCTTGCTGCATGGGGAAATGAGAGGAGCTAACCCGCATGCACCAAGGTAAGCCTATGCCTCTCAAGCTACGGAGCAAGAGAGATGGCAAAAATCAAGGAATGAAACTAATGCAAACTTAAAAGAAAAGGAAACACAGTAACTAGGATGAGAAATTAAAATGAATAACCAGATCCAAACCAGCACTGACACATTAGAAAAAAAATGACGACTAAAACATATACTTCCACAACAGAACGTACTAGTCATATTTTCTGTTAATACATATGGCAATATGAATTTGCGCTTAACAGAAACTATGTAAATTTCAGATTATTTGGTGAATGGGGTACTACGTGTTATCTAATGCAGAAGCTTGTGTATAGTAATGTTTTACTAAGCCAGAATACTGCAGTATGAGGAGATTTTCCTTTTAGCCATTGTAACAAGAACTTTAGGTAATTTTCTCAAATTCATTTCAATTCCTAATATTTTGCCAGGGCAACGATAGCAGTTTCCTTGGACCAAATTTTCTGACAAATGTAAAGCAGCTATATGGAGAAAAGCCTAGGTAAAGACCGCAACCCCATTAAGAAAGGCATCCTGTGGAATCATATTGCAGCATTTTCAAAGCAGAACGTTACTATGTCCGTAACACACAAGTCATCAAAAAGAAAAAAGGGAAAGGAAAAAAGGGGAAAAGAAGGTTTACCACCGTATACCTGAATCTTCTAGGTAAAAGAGACAGTAAAGGGAAAAATACAGAGAAAGTATGCTCCAGGAAGGAAACAGGAAAACAAGAGGCTGAGACTGTGTTAAGGTTATAAAGCATTTCTATTTCTTACATCTACTGCCAACAGAACCTCAATAAGCAAGAGACATTCTTGTGTGCCTGCAATATACTCTACAGCAATACACACAGAAAAACCAGGAGAGCTTACAGTAGTAAATTAAGTACTTTGCAGCTCCTTATTCCAAAAGGAATATTTCATCAAAGGCAGCCCTACTATAGACTTACAGATTTCCTGTAACAAGAAGCACTCGGTATAAAACTGAACTGCCAATCTGTATTGTGTTTGTGTAGAAGGCAAACACGGTGTTTGTAAGAGCCTCCCTTCACTTGGGCTTAAATCAGAGCGAAATTGTTCTCATGCTGTCACCTAGAATTGCTAGGAGAGAAAATCTAATTCTCAAGCTATTTTCCATTGGTGATTCTCTACGAGGAAGAACAAATCAGATAAAATAAAGAGTTTGAGTGTCACTATCTAAGCTGAACCTTCAGTACTCTGTGTATCAAAGGCTGCTCTTAAAAAACCCCAAAAAGATGCTGCAAACTGTGGAAAGAGCGCACTTCACATGCAATGCTGATCTACCATTCTGAACAGTTGATTTTCAGGGACTTCCCCCCCCCCCTCCCTTTCTTTGAAAATCAGTGGTATGTAATAAGTCTTGAGAAGTGGCCTTACATGAACTGCTCACAAATGCTCCAGTACAACACACCGCCTGTTTTATTCTGTCCTTTATTTTTTTCTGAGAAGACTGCAGCTACTTTTCTCGGGTTCTGCAGTTGAAAACCAATTCTTTTTTTTATACATTATGACACACACAGGCAAACATGCTTACCGCTTTGCAGTGTTTGTTTTCCTCCAGAGAGCACACCACTGGGCAGCATTCCTGTTGGAGTCAAACCTTTCAGCGTCAGCACACTTTCACTCTCTTCTCTGCAGAAGGAAAAAAAAAAAAACCCAAACACAAAAGTAAATAATTGTCTTTTTTTTTTTTAAACACAGAACACATTTTAGACACCTTAAGCTACACCTGCCCTGCAACAATTTGGTTATCTCCCATCTCCTTCCCAGGATAGACTGGAGCCGGTGATAACACCAGCACCAGTGCAGTTCCCCTCACTGCTATGTAAGTGGTTCACCTTTGCACCACACCATACACAGACTCCCACTATAGTTACCACTATAACCTATGAAACAACGTATGGCATACGTTTGAATATATATACATAAAACCACAGACTTGATAGGAGGAAGACCAAAGGAGCAGTTATTGCCAACAATACATTTATGTGTCTTACACCGTATGGTCCAAAATCAACTTAAATTATTGTTTCGCTTCTGTCTGCATTAGCAGTCAGGTGCATTATTTATTAATGATCACCAGCCACTTAAAGAAAAGCAGCTAAAAGCTCATTAAAATTAATAAGCCCTTCCATCTTTACTAGCACTGTTCTTAATAGTTTTGTATGGTAAAAAAGATACAGGATTCAAGAAAAATGTTTTAGGAAACCTAAATATGTTTTGCTGGTCTACAAATACATACAGTTTTTCATATATGGCAAGAAGAATACAACAGCTCTATTCAGAGAAGCTGTTAAATACAGCTTTCTATGAGCACTGTAATGCTGTCTTTGATGACATACTTTCTCAGCAGCAAAATTGACCCCAATTCTTTAATAGAAACCTATTTTGAAGTGCTTTACTTTGAAATATACAATGACATTAAGCTGAAGGAAGCAAGCACAAAGACAGAATTTAGTTCCATACTCACTTGAGGATAATGTGGTTTTGTCTATCAAAACTGTTTCTCAGCAATTCTACTATTTACAATTTTCTTTAGACCTATGTGCCCTGAATTACGCACGTATTTCAAACAACTCTTGTTTACCTACTACATATACTCTTCAAGTTCTATTTTTAGTTTGAAAATTATTCTCCTTGTACACACTTTTCTTTGTGCAATAGTCAAAATAATATCGTGACCGTTTTCCTTCCAAGTTTTCTAAGCAATTAGAATTAATGTAACAGCCAAATATTTCCAGAATTATTTTCACCATCAAGAGTTACACACCAAAGTTTTTGCTTTCTCTTAATTATTTGCCTCTGCAAGCAAATGCATAAGCTGCATTTTCAATTCAGTCCATTTAGTCTCTTTTTTAATTAAACCGCAATGGCACTTTTAGCTTCACCTTCATAGGATAAGTTTATTCACTGTGTTTTTATTATCATTAAACTGCAGATTCCCAAGAAACCTCTGCATCAAAAAATTTGAGATATTTTAGCCTTCAGAGTTCCTTATTTTCTATTTGACGTCCTTTACTTCCATTTAAAAAAAAAGAAAAATAAACTGATTAGATATTTTATCTACCTCCCTCCTCTCTAAATATATCAAAAGAAATGTCAGACTGGAGAAACAAAGTTGAAGAGAGACAATGACAAGGAATCATGAGGTCTTCCACTGAGCTTAAGACAACCTTACTATGATGAAGCTCATTTATAACCTCTGAAACTCAATAAACCACTATTTTGATATCTAATTTTGAGACTAAAGTGGCTGAAATGATCTGTTTTACATTCAGGTTACATCCTCAAGGAAAGTGGCCACTCCAGCTCAGAGAAGAGCTGAGTCCTTTGAAGGTGGTCAGATCAGGTGCTCATCATTTGGAAACACTTTTCAAGAATTACTGAAATAAATTTCATAAAACAGCAATGAACCTTCAAAGGTTTCTGAAATAGGCTGGTTTAGATGGTGGTGCCACTGCAGTCTTTGGGGCGCTACAGACAATTATCAGACACTCTTGTATTACACACGGATAGTGCTGGCAAGACAGAAAAAATAACCTGGGCTTTTCAATAGGAACAGTATTTGCAAGATTAACCTCCTGTAATTTTTGCTGTCTAGAAGCCTGGCGCCCAACCTTTCCCAGCAAAAGAGAAGCGGAGGTACTCCCAGGGCGGCAGTGGTGCCTGGGATGAAACGTCACTCATCCCCCTGGAAGACTGGTCAGCAGAACTGCCCATTGGAGGGACCTGTTTATTGGCTGACTATGCCTCTGACCACAGTAAGGATGCACTGTACTTGCTGGTTAAAGCTAAGGGAGTACAAATATACTCTTCATCTTCAGTCCCTCCTGCAAAGTTTTAAGGTTCATCAGTAACCAAGAACTGTAAAAGGCTCAGCAGCTTCAGTGAGTGAACCACTGGATTCTCCTCTACCAGATAAAGTCCATTCTGATCTTCTGGAGATGTTGGGATGCATGTGGTAGGGGTGAAAAATTATCTCATGAACAACTCTGAGATGAATTTGACTGATTTTCGGGGAATGATCAAGACTGATTTCCACCAGTGCCTCAAAATGTTGATTTTTGTGACATAATTCAAGAGGGCTCAAAGTTTCAAACAGTGCTAAAACCCTAAGGTATGAGGCTCATGCATATCACTTTAAACAGGGCACATGCAAGAATTATGCTTCCATCCCTGAAACTACTGAAAGGCTCCTGCCCCTTAGCTCCCTTTGAAAAAGTCTTTGACGTACAGGTGATTTCAATTATCTGCAAGTTATCAAAACCCAAATGTATCAGCTGAGCATCCCATTGCAGGCCTTTCTGTATATTTAACTCCAGGCTTCTGTTAAATTTAATAAATTCTGTATTTCAAAAGGTGCTCTGCAACAAAATGCAGTGGATCCAGAAGCTGCAGTTCAAGGTTATGGGAGAAAGCCAGTTTTCCCAAACTTTGTTTGCTCAACTATCATCAGAGAAAAATAATCATGCTGTTTTATGAAGGTGGTGGCAATGTCAGCTCCAGGCTCTCTGCCAGGCTTGGTACAGAGGAGCAGGTGGAAACATTTGATTGCTCCCCCGTCTTGTTTAGGGAAAAGGCATGATGCCAACATTTCTTTTTTTATGGGTACCACTTTGAAGTAGCTCGTGCATCACTAGTAATTCACATGTAGCACTTTGGGAACCCCAGGTGAAAAGTCCTCCATCTCAGTATGCTATTTAAAGCTATGCTGCTGCAATCTGCAGCGCGTGGGCAAACTGCTGTGTCCATGCAAAGCCCCACTGACAACCTGACCACTGCTTGCATGCTGCAGAGGAGTCTCAAATCAAACAAGTTCGAGAGTTTAATCTGAAATTAAGAGGGTATTCTTCAAGTAACTATTTTTATTTCCTCTGTTTATACCAATCGTACAATCACACCAATACATTTTTTAAAAATCCCCTGATTTTGCACTAACCATAATAGCCATAAACTGACTACAGCAGAGCAACATACAATTTCCTGAGAAAAAAATCCCTCTGCTGAAAGGGAGGGAGAACTGTATTTTCTATATTTAGACTTCAGCACAGCACAGTACAGCATGTTTTCTCTTCTGCTCAGAGGCATCAAATGAAGAGTTCTAAACATTGGGTAGCAATTAGTTACTCATGTTCATGTGTTTGGGGGAGTGCAGCCCAAGGTAAGGAGTTGCTGTTGTCTGCACAACGATTTCCTGGATTTTTAGTTAAATGACCCTAATGCTTTCATCTTTAATCATCTTTAGTCATGGCTGTAGCAACAACTGTGGGTGACAAAGTGGGACAGTTGGCTTCCTTTTTAATGAGACATAATGTAGAACATACCCTTTCTCCACATTTAACTCTTGCTTCGCAGTGGCTAAGATTTAATTAGTACACCTGGTGAGAAAAAACCTTAAAAAAGGGTAATTGCAGTTTTCTTTGCTGATGTCTTTTGTTTGTTTGTCTGGTTTACATGCAGCAAAAGCCCCGAGGAAGAAGATTATTCAGAGCCATAATAAATACCAGTATTGTATAAATAAAACAATCTTTAAAAGGTTCCAGCAAAACTCAGTTGGGTGGTATACTAAAATATCAAATTTGCTGTTTGATTAACAGTAGAGTGCTCTAAGTAATCAATCAAAGATGTCCTTTAACATTAAAAAAAATAATCTGAAACAGCAGAAAACCTTACCTTAACACTGAGAAAACTCTAGCCATTTTTCCTATTGCTCTTATCTTGTTTCTTATAACTTCCTTTCGAGCAGCAGCTGTTGCTCCTATGGAAAACACATTAAAAACAGTTATAGGGATTTGTAAACAACACATCACTATTCTGAACTCCAAATACAAACCCCACTATATTAATGCCAAGGTTTGCCAAACTAAGCCACATTTGTAGTCAAACCTGAAAACACTAATTTTTTGTTATATACAGCTCAAGACTGATCACTTTTGAACAATCTAGTTATTGGTACCTTTGGAGATGTGATCCTTTTCCTGCTACACATTCAAGCTGCATGTTTTTTCATCAGTGTAAGCTTATTTTCCATTTCAATAACATTTTCAGAGACCATACTCTTTTGAAAACAAGTTTCTCAGAAAACAGCCAAAATGCCAAAAAGACACTCAACATGAACAGTGCCCAATCCACAAAAAAAAAAAGAGTTAAAAGGAAAGTTAAACAACAATGGAGTTAAAATCTATTTCATAATCTTATCATTTTAAGTGAAAAACAATCACGTTTCAATTAATTTTCTAAAAGAAGTGACTAGGTTAAGCTTAAGGCCAAAAGGGTTCAGAGCCAGGGTTTTTCCATCCCTAATTAAAAAGGATTTAAATGGTTATAAAACCTAAAGGTATAGTCCTGAAAACCAGCAGGAAATGGTAGGGATTGCATTGGCTTGCATAGTTGCTCCACAGAGCAACTTCCTTCTCATCACTGCTATGGCCTGCTCAAAATTACAATTACTTTGAAATTTGTGAACTCACACAATAATCTGCCTTAAGAAAAACCTATGCTGGTACAGAGACTACAGTTCAGCTAAGTTTGCATGTGTACTTGTTACTTGGATATCATCAAAACCTAGAATATTATCTGTGCCTCCAAGAGAGGACCACCTGAATGGGAAAAGCAAATAGTACTAAGTTATCAGAACGAGGCATTTCTTTTAATAAGGACCTCCCACATCCCCAAGAAAATGCCATGTTATACTAAGTAAACCAGTTTCATTTGCTTATCACAGTTGTAACCACATACATCATGAAGATTTCTCCCAGAGGTTTCTGAATGACAGGTAACTTTGGCTCATATGGATGCTTCCTGACAACTCCTGCCTTGGAGGTTCAGGAGCGCAACCTGAAAACCACTACACATCACGCCAATGCTTCCTTCTTCACTGCTCCAGAATTCAAGGACAAAACCGAAAATTTCTATTTTCAATTCCTGGCAAATTGATCCATTTTATAAAGGGGAATCCATCGTGGAAGCTAAGCTAGCAGAAAGGGCCAAAAATGAGGGAGGCGGTTATGGCAGCAGAAGGGACATCCCTGGGGAGCCAAGGCAGCGGCAGAGACAGCCGCCTGCGGGTGCCGGGCAGGGGAGCAAGGCACTGCCGAATGTGGGTGACAGATACAAGAGGTGAAAGGCTGCAGAAGACACAGCCGGGGGTATTATGAGCACCAAGTGACTTCAGCCGAAAGGGGTCAGAACGAAACGCGGGCTCTGCTGAACTCAATGGCAAAAGTCCCATCTGCTTCAGCGGCACCAGCGTTTCACACGCTGCTCCTCCTCTGTGCGGTCCCAGCTGCTCTGGGCAGTGCTGGAGAGGTCCAACGCTGCCATGCAGGAGATTTGCTGGGTGGCTTCTGGCAGCTGATGGTGCAATAATTCTCACCGTTTTGGTTTTCTACACACATCTCTGCTGTTGGCAGCCCCATGGCTCTTCTATCAGGCATTGTCACCTTTCCTACTGCAGATTACTCAATTACGATTAAGCTCTTAAGAGTTTGAGACTACTGCTGGAAACGCAGGCATTGCTTTATGATATTTACTAGATTACTAGGTGGCCTGGCTGATACCCTGGCATTTTAGAAGAGGTGAAAAGGAGGTAAATTTTCTTTTTCCTGTCAATTCCAAAACAAATAGCCATCTTTTGCAAAAAAAAAAAAACCTTTCAAAATTGAAAATAAACTCAACTCACAAATCCTTGAGCTGTTCAAAGGCAAGATAAGTGACTGTAGGAACAAATATCACAGATAACAACATAAAAACTTGATGAATCTCACTGCAATTTTTAACATTGTGGTCAAGATCAAATTTAACCCCAAATAGTGCAGGGGGTGAGTTTGGTAAAGTGAGAGCTCAACAGCTACACACAGGAAATCCTGCAGAGCTGCTTATGGGGTCGTGTGTCCCTGACCAGCCCATGTACAAATGGGTCCAACATGAGTGACCTCAAATGTGCCCACAGGTATCACCATCTCCACGCTCAAATGTCGATAACGTACTGGGATATGTTCATACATCTGCTGAGGAGTGTAAACTAGATGTCTTACAATCATGCATGCTACTTTTGCACGGATCCATGTTTTGGGGCAGGTGTTAATGCATTATTTCCAGGCATTTCTAATTGTCCTCCTAGACTGTCTCAAAATTATGAGCCTGTATCTTGAAGTTCAAACTGAAAGAAACTATGCTCAGAACGCTGGCTTTCAAATCTCCCACATATAAAGATAAAAATACAAAGAGAAGATGTTAAAAATACAAAGGTAAAAAAAAAAAAAGACAAAGTCTTAGGCAGAAATGTCTAATTCTAGATAATAAAGAGTGGGAGAAACAGCTGTAATTCAGCTGAATTAAATAAAATATATTTGTAACAGCTTAATGAAAAATTTAAATTAAACAGCAATGATTCAGCTGGGTTCTTCAGGAAATAGAGGGGGTACATTCCTGCCTCAGTTACTAACATCTCACCGAATTGTACTCTCAAGATACGCAGGACATGGTTTTCAGCCTTTTTCACCCTGAAAGTACTTTAAAAAAAATTTGTCTTTTTTTCTCCCCCCCNNNCCCCCCCAAGTGCCACTATCTATTTTTTTAATACAAACCCACACTGTTCTTGTAGAGCTTATAAGTATATTCAACCTTTTTAAGTCACTGTTTAACTTCCGGAAGAGTTGAGAACTGAAAACTAGAAGTATAATTTATGACTGAAGTGAAATACAATGCCCTACACTAAAATATAAAATAAGAATGGAAAAGTAATACTTATTTATAAAACACAACAGGCTTAAAGGCAGTATTTTGTTTCTCATCAATATACATAATAAAACATTACTAAAATATACACTTAAAAGATTGTTCTCTCCACTGAATTTCCTAATTTGTAACAGATCTGTGAAAATGACTTTAAAAAGTCTACATTTACTAAATAATAGTAACAATTTTATTCATCCTATTTGTTTTTTTAAAACAGTATTTGCTAAATAATGCACCTGATATTCACAATACTTTATTGCCCTGTTAGTTTTGACTGAATACCGCTAACCTGATACGGTATTTGGATTCCCAAACTATTTATACATAAATCTTAGACTCACATTTCAAGTGTGAATACTCCAGTTTAGTGTTCTGAAATTCACTATTACTGCAAATCCTTAAGAATTACTTCAGCTACATTTAAGTATACGCTTCTGTGAAAGCAAATGGGTCATAACCTGAGAACTGGCTATGGGGAAATGGGTTACTTCAGTCTTACTTCAATCCCTGGGAAAGTTCTGGAACGAATTCCCCCGGGGGGCTATCACAAATCAAATGAAGCCCTTGACTGGGAAAAGCCAGCACGGATTCACCAAGGGCAAACCATGCCTGGCAAACCTGATCGCCTTCTACGACAAAGTAACCTGCTTAGTTGATGAGGGGCAAGCAGTGGACACTGTCTACCTGGATTTCTCCAAAACATGGTTCCCCACAGCCTCCTCCTAGAGAAACCGATGCATTAAGGTGTAGACAAGTGGTCTGTGTGGTGGGTGGGGAACTGGCTGACAGGCCGCACCAGCAGGGTGGTGGTAAATAGCTCCTTTTCAAACTGGCAACCTGTCACAAGTGGGGTCCCCCTGGGATCGATACTGGGCCAACACTGTTTATTACCTTCATAAGAGATCTGGATGATAGGATCAAGTGTACTGTGATGAAGTTTGCTGATGATACCAAACTGAGTGGGGATGTGGACACTTTGGAAGGGAGAGCCACCCTGCAGGTAGATCTGGATAGGCTGGAAGAGTGGGCTAACAAGAACCTTATGAAATTCAACAAGAACAAATGTAAGGTCTTGCACCTGGCAAAACATAACCCAGGACTGCAGCACAGACTGGGATGTACCCAGCTGGGGAGCAGGTTTTTGGAAAGGGACCTGGAGATCCTAGTGGACAAGCTCAATATGAGTGAACAGTGTGCTGCTGTGGCAAAGCAAGCCAACAAGATGCTGGGTTGCATCAACAAGGGCATCACCAGCAGAGACAAACAAGTCATTATCCCACTCTACCCAGTGCTTGTCAGGACACACGTGGAATAATGTGTTCAGTTTTGGTCCCTGCAATACAAAAAAAGATGTGGACAGGCTGGAGAGGGTCCAGAGAAGGGCCACCAAGATGATCAAAGGACTGGGAAGCCTCCCATATGAGGAAAGGCTGAGAGAACTGGGTTTGCTGAGCCTTGAGAAAAGAAGGCTTAGGGGAGACCTTATCACCATATTTCAGTATTTAAAGGGTGGCTACAAAGAAGATGGAGACTCCCTTTTTACAAGGAGTCACATGGAAAGGATGAGGGGTGATGGGTAGAAGCTACTCCTGGGCAGATTCCGATTGGACACAAGAGGAAAATTTTTCACAATGAGAACAATCAGCCATTGGAATAATCTCCCCAGGGAAGTGGTGAGTTCCCCAACATTGGATGCTTCTAAGATTCAGCTGGATATGGTGCTGGGCCATCTTGTCTAGACTGTGCTTTTGTCAGGAAAGGTTGGACCAGATGATCCTAGAGGTCCCTTCCAACCTGATAGTCTATGATTCTATGAACTTTAGCCTTTGCAAACATTGCCTGATATCCTTTTAAGTTTTTACTTTCCTTTCAATATCTAAACAAACCCTATTTGCATAAAGGAACTTAAAATACCCCACCAAACCTCATGAACACAGCCAAGTTTAAAATATGAGTGGAAAAATTATATGGGAGGTAGAATAAAAGCTTTGAATCTTACTTCAGTAATTTAACAAGTTCTATTGGATTTTGGATTTGTAGCATCCAAACACAGATCTTGCAAGTTGGATATGTAGGACTTGATTGAACAGATAGAAAACAATACTGAGTAAAAAAGCCACACACAAATCCTCTCACTGGTATCTTAATGTATGTATTATCTAATTAAGCATTAGGAAAATTAATGAAACTTAAGCCTTCTAACTTTTTGAATACCTTTCTTCTGTGCATAAATGGGATCTTCTTATGAATTCCAAAGGGGGGGAAAGAAAAAGATCAGTGATGTTTGTAGAATGAAAATAAAAAATAATACAGAACATTTGACAACACCAATGGAAACTCAATGTTTAAGTAAAGTCTGAAAAACAGAAAAGAAACAAATTAGGCAGGGAACATCCAAGAGGAAAGAAACAGATTGAGAACGATGGGGGGAAAAAAAAGAAAAAAAACACCTTTTCAGCTGAAAGCCTTGTTAGTAGGTTTTGCACGAAACCAACATGCAGGCAGAAGATCAGCAGCGAAGCTTAGCCTTGGTGTTACCACCCCTTGAACACATACTTTCTCCTACATTATTGCAGCTTAATCGCTTCTCAAAAGCAGGCCCCCCCCAGTCTACATGGGGTGTGCCTGCCTGATGACACCTCTTTTCTTAGAGGAATCAAGCCAATTCTTCCAGTTTATTTATGTCTGATATCTGACATAGCTTACTATCATAGACACAGCTGCTGCTTCTACCAAAATCTGTGCTACCTACCGCTCGCATGCATCTGTTCAAATGGTCCAGCAGCTTACAGTTATCAAATCCAAACACCACCATGGTACAAGGTATTGCATTTTAAAATCAACTATGTTTGAGAGCGAGACAAGTGCAACACTTGGTGCCCAGGTACAACTGCACTGTGATGCGTGTTTTGGGGACGCTGGTTATCTAATGCATGCTGCTAGGTTGGTTCAGATGCAGAGCACACCAACGTGCTGTAGTATGGCTCACGTGAAAAATGCTTTGGGCATGGAAACAACCATACCTAGCCAAATAAATGGATGGATAAATAAATAAAAAGATCGCATTATAATGCCTCTCTGCCACCAACTCACAGAGATGATGTATACATTGCGGCCCAACCTTCCTGGCCTGGAGGAAGAACAAACGTAAACCAGTGGGAAAAACCCTCCATTTCTCTCCTAGTTAAAAATGAACTCATTGAAAAGCTAAGACTCTCTCATCTACCCAGGCAGTATTATGAACACCCTTATCAAGGCATTGGTAAGTAACCGAGACTTAATAATGAGGCCTCTGCTTTTGCTCAATCAGCGTCTGTGTTAGCTGGCGCAGAGCTTGTCCCAGGTGCGGTTTATTGCACTGAAGAGCTGTGACAAATTTCGTATGCCACTGTTCACAGCAGAACCAGGTTTTGATCGGCAGGAGATGTTTGACTTGGTAATTCTCTTTAGGCTCGGACTACAGCACGGTATGGGGGAAGCCGTATTCCAACTGAGGAATAAATGCTGCAGCTAGCACCATGACAGCAGCTTTCCCACGAGAAGGCTGTGAGCTACAATGTTGAAGGCAATAAAAAAATTAATGCAGGTAATTTAGGAGTGTCTTTATGCCAAATCATGATAGCGATGCATACAAAACAAGCAGGGCATTTGTGTCAAGTTGTCTTTTACATTATTGCACCCTTTTAATTAGCAGCTTAGTTGTTGTTTTTTTTTTTCAATCAAATGTATGAGGCCAGAAATGTTGCTAATTAAAATAAAACAGGACTCTGACTATATGCTGGCTGGTAGAGGTATTTGCAGTTCCTGTTGCTAAGCGATATGTTTGATGCACAAACCATACAGCACACGAGCTAATGTTCACCCAAGACATTTTTTGCTGGATCAGATTGTATTGCAACCGCCCTAGCAAACAGGGAAGAGAAAGTACAGCAAGAGGAAACCATCAGAGATAAGAAAACTTGATTTATCATATCCTCTCATTTTTAAAGCGAGTGAAACCAAAAGGCCAATGCAGGCCAGCAGGGAGATATGGGCTAAAGGGCATTACGATTGCTATTTAGGCTTTCTCCCACTAAGCACACAGAGAAACTGCCTACAACAAATTGATCGGATCCCCATGACGTGTCTCCTTAAGCCAAAAAAAAAAAAAAAGGAAAAATAAAAGGGAAAAAATACTGTAAAAAAAACAATAAAAAGAAAAAAAAAAAAAAAGAAGGAAAAATAAAGGGACTACATGCTGTTGAGCATCCTGCTCATGGCTAGATGCAACATGCATGATTCAGAAATAATAATGATAATAATAGAAAAGGGCTCACAAAAACACCATGCAGTGAGAGTGAGGTCAGGCAATACTGATGGGGCTTACTTTTGAATGGGGAACTGAGAGGGCAAGAAAGTGTAAGAGAAGATAACAAATGGATGATCAGTGCAAACCATAGTGATGGATCATTCTCATTACATGTGGGAACCCCGGTCAGGGCATGTTCAAACTGCAAGGAGAGAAAGAAAATCAGCAGCGAGCCCTGAAAACTACCAATGATGCAAAAATACGCGATGATTTTAAAGAACCATTCCATCAAACAAAATTTATCTGCTGTTGCAGATATCAGGCGTTTCCTTCTATGGGAAATACTGCTAAAGAAAAGTGTCAGTGGGCAAAGAGGACTGTACTACTGCAGTCCTCCAAGGAAACTGGACAGAAATTACTGAAGAATAGTGGAAATGTTGAACCACAATACCACTGTCAATTTCCAGCCCTTACAGAAACAGTTTTAAGCTGATAATCATTCCAGTCTGTTTCATCAAGAACACAAATGAAATAGACCTTGATGTTTCTCCCCCAAAAGGCAAGGNAAAAAAAAAAAAAAAAAAGAGAGAGATCTCAGCTATCTCTGAGAGAAAGAGAATTTTCCTTTGTTGAACAGATAATAAATCAGAACCCATCAGGAAATCATTACAGATATCAGCCTCTATTTAAATTTAAATCAACCATCAAATCTACTTTTATGCCCGCATCCTTCAGTCTCTGCCATGTGTATGACCCCCACAAGCCCACCGCTTCCAGCGGGCTGGAGGTACAAGCAAGCACCCACAGCAAGCTGCAGCACCAGCGCCACAGATCCCATTTTACAGCTCTAAGGGGATTATCCGGCAAAGCAGACATGAACATATGCCAGCTCTGGTTTTAACTACACATGCGAAAGAAGACCACATTTCTAATATCTTCCTTAACATAATGTTTTACACAGAGAAAGCATTCATACAGAAAAAAATCTGAAAGCAGATTTAGACAACAGTATTAGAATTACAGTACCGGGAATGGTTTAATTATTCCTCATCTGGAAATTTTAACGCGGTTAGATACCATTATGCAGCACACACGCATGCGAGCCCAGAGGATTTGAGCCTGCCTCCCCACTCAGACGCCTGCAATGCTGCAAACTCCACGTCTGGAGGAGTGCCGTGGCAAAAGCCCCGGGGAGCTGGGGGTTCACCTTCCTCCCAGAGAAACCGCCCTAGATGCGGAGACCTCCTGCAGCTGGAGAGGGCTGCTGTCCCCAAAGACCCCGAGCGCCTCGTCATTCCCGACTGCTTTTGAAAACGCGCTCCCGAACCATAACTTAGGCATGGGAACGCTGACACACTAAAATTTTAGAAAAGGTCTGCAGGCATCAGCCTTCCTTTGCTCAATGGAAGTTTATAGTACAACTTTAAAAGAAAGTATTAGGCCAATGCTGAATTAATTTAAAAAGCCTTCCCAGAAAGCCTTTGCTTTGGCATTGCATTCAGTGGGATTTCAGCCTGCGCTTAAGTGCTTTCTTGAGCCAAGGATTTTAAGCACATGGTTTTGTTGCTACTGTATTTAATTTGACACAGTTTTTACTCATTGTATGCCTCCGTACTGTTTCACACGCTGCTTTAATTACGCAGTAGCTACTTATTTAAATTTCATGAGGAAAAAAAATTGGGCACAATATTCCAACAGGTGTTTTCTTCTCTCCACTGATTACTGGTTTCAATAAACTCAGTCTTTGTCCCAAGTCCTGCAAGATAATTGTTCACGTCCACCCTCTGTGGAGGATACAGAACAGGGAATTCCATTTGGCTTTTCAGAGTAAAAGCAAAGCACTAAAATCCATACCCTTCTTCTCCATTGCAGAGGAAACATTTGTCAAAACCCGGGATCTAGCTTCCTCTTCCAAAGATTAAAAATAAAGACTTTGAAAAAGAAGTTTAATTATTAATTACAACTTCATTAAATATTTGTCTTACTTGAAAGTTCTTCATTCTCTCTGTTCATTCATTCTACCTACAAATATCTTGAGAATATTTGGTAATGACAGATTTTTCCAGTTCTTTTTTAATTTTTTAGTATTTCTGTTCTTTTCCCAGAGTACTTGAGTTTTTTTAACATTGAAATTATTCATAGTAAGAACGTTAGGGATGCATGGAATTTTTTTCAATTTTGCTCAATTGAGAAGGGACATTCTGAAGAGCTGCAAATTTACTCTTGCACAGCCTAACAGAAAATAATGTCTAATAAAATAAATTGACTTCTAAGAATCCCCAAACTGTAAGATATAAAGTATCATTTACAGTCAAACCAACACGCATAAGGCAAGTTATCATCATATAAACTCCAACCTAAGTGACAACAGAAGTGACCATTCCTCTCTTCTTAGCAGAAATGTCTGGTCAGAACATTCTCTGTGTTTGCATGTTTATTTTTATTGATTATATTGCTTCTTAAAGCCTTTTAGATACAGTAGTGCATTAAAAAAGGCAACTAATGAAATATTTCAAGTACAAGTTTTCCAAAGTTGCAGTACCAACATTTTGGAAGGAGCTCTGCAGAAAGTTTATTTCATTGTAGGAAGATCATTTTGTCAATATAATTAAACTTCCTATGGCAATCCCTGGGATCTTACGCATAAAATCAACATCTGACCCCTTCATGACAACACAACCCAGATTTCATGGAGAGAAATACGTATTATTTTTTTTTTAACCAAAAGACTAAGACCAAGGAAAGGGTTAGAACAGGGCAGAAGTTCCATTAATTCTTTCCAAAGCATGCAGTAAGAAAATCCACTGGAGTCTAGCACAACAGTTGCTTTCAGGGCACAGAACTTAAACAGGATCCAGAAAATTATCCCAGGGTTAGTAAATAAACTTTTAAAGTAGTTTCAAGGCAAACAATCTCAACCAAAGGCAGGAAGGCTCTTACCATCAAACCCATCTTCCTCTGTCCCTAATTCATCATCTGAGCAGATGTTCAGCACGTTTACCAGCATCTCTGTCACTAAAATGGAAAACAAATGCAAAATGTTGATATTAAGCTTCCCTCATCTGTCAGAGAGCAAACTCTGGCTGCAGTGGTGTTAATGAAAATTCAGTACAGAAATGGCACCCACTTTTTAAACAACATGGACCTTGTTTTATGCACATAGTAATATAATCTTGAAGTATCTCGTGTAGTTAATAAAAAGTACAGGTTTCCATAAAAATTGTTCCAAATATAACACACACCTTAACAAACAGACCTTGAAAAAATAATGCGTTTACAATCTCTCTTTTTACAGTTCTCAAAGAACTAGGTAATTTCGGTTTTCTCCCCCTCAATACATTTTTGCCTTTCACTCAACTTAGACAGCAGAACTGACCACCCTTCTCTTCCTGCTGCATTGCAGCAGGATTTGAATTGCCTGCTTAGCAAATGGAATGACATTTCAATTGAAAAAGTTACAGCAAGAGGGATCACAGATTATTTATTTATTCATGTTTTGGACACTGTACTTTCAGTTCAACAAAACATTAACACTTGTAAGATGTCTACAAAGGGGCAACATCTCTTGAAATCCAGGACAAATAGACTAGATGATTGTTGTAGGTCCCCTCCAGCTGGAACCATTCTATATTCGATAGAAACATCATTGTCAGTGAATTCAGAATATATTCAGCTTTCTTACTTTGCAATTCGGGCATGGAAGGGTCAGCCTTAGGCTACCCCTAACCTGGTGCCAGCTCCTTCTGGAAAGGCAACAGTGAGACACTAACCAGAGAGCACACAGAGTAAGAACAGCCAAAAANAAAAAAAAAAAAAAAAAACCCAGCAAAAATCACAACCAAGGAAATGGAATTTAGAGATCAAAAAAGCCAAAGTTACGAGGTAAAATGTGAAATCATTAGCAGATTGAGAAAAAGTCCACTACATCTACATGTAGTAAGCATCATTAAAAGGGTTACCAGGCACGTCTAGCCTTGCACTAGCTACACAGGTTGAAAGTTTAAATTTTTTAATCAAGTGGTTATTAAAATCCTCTTCTGTGACAAGTATGATGGCATAGCACATTAGAAGGGTGGGACACAGCCATACTTTTCCTACATTAGTGAAGGATTTAATATTTTCCTTTGACAGGATTAGTGGAAAGACTTTCCACATCAACAACCACCAGCAAAACTAACAGCTTCCTACCTTAGTTGGCCTTTAAGGAAAAAATCTATAAAAAAAAAGGAAATAAATAAAAAGCTGTGCAGAACATCAACTCTTACATCCACGAGTTTTGTTTTGCAGAGAAAGGGAAAAGACTGATTTCACTTCTCAAGTCTCACAGTTCCAAGCAATTGCTAAGAGTGACCACTGGAAAGACATGAAGGAGATAAAAAAAAAAAAAGAGAACCAAAAAACCACCCCAAGCAAAAGAGATGAAGGAGGAGTGTTCCCGGTCTCAGAACCTCAACAAATCTGGCAGCACATCCTGCAGTCTCACCTGAGGAAAACACCGATGGGAAACCTCTGGAAAAACGACCTTACAGAACTGCAATGTGTACAGAGAACAGGCCCATCTTAAAAACGGCCTGGCTGAGTTTACGGCCGAAGAAAATGAAAGCGTTTTATCTGCTTCACAAGAGTCTGCAACACGCGTCAGCATGGATTATGTAATATCTCCATTAGTGGAAACAGCTGTCTATTCTTTGTTAATCCCCATTTTATTGTCTATCTGCTTTGTTCACAGAGACCTCAGGCGTCTCACCAGCGGCTTTCCTAGTACAAAAGAGTAGCTGAAAATAAAGCCGGTCATGACTGCAGGTAAGAGCCACAGCTGGCTGTATTTCCAGTTGCCTATAAAGACAGAACTGTTATTCCAAGCAGCTTTTAAGAGTTTATTATAGTTTTCTGGCAGTAATTGCTGTTGCAGTAATATACTATAATGGATGGATCAAAGCAAGCTTCATCTCAGGCCCTGAATAAAATGACTTGGAGTTTAAGCAGTTTGCATTATGTATTCATTTAATATGTTAGACCAAAGTGTTTTCATGCCTTTTGTGTGCTTGCCATTCATAGCATGAAGTTGTCTTCAGGCAACATCAAGAGCATCGTGTTTCAATAAAACATCATTTATGTTCTTTAGAGTCTTCTCACCAATGATGAGGCATGGTACGCCCTGGGCAGAGAAGGGGCCGAGGAGCAGGTTTTCCTTCTTCCTGCCATCTCTCTACTCCCTCCAGGAACAGTTAACCAGACTAGGTCTTAGCATCACCAGCTCTGTGTTTGCTGGTGAAAAAGCAATCCATCATCAGCTTATCAGAAAGGTCAGCTGGGTAAGGATGTAGCCATGATGCAGTGAAGTCTGATGTGATGTCCCTTGAGCAGTAAAGCAATATCCAAGGGAATGCCCAAAAGCTTATAAAGGAACAACTAATAAGAATTTTATTCAGGAAATGCACCTCTGGCCTACAATATAAAAAAAGATCAATTTCTACAGCAGAAACATAATGGCATCATAGCCTGGAAAGAGTGGAAATGATAAAAACATACGAGAAGCGTGATTAACCATCGGTAATTGCTTGCCCCTCTGAGGCCTGTTTCTTCAAATTTCTCTTCAAAACCAAAGTCATCTGTCTTCAAATTATTCTTGCCATTTCAAATAAACGAGGCCACATGCACAGTGACCCATTTTGCAGTTTCTACAAGCAGAGCCAATTTACATACCTTTCTCGCCCACAAACGGCAAGGACCAGGTAAACACATCCATGAAGTTTGGAAGCCAGTAGGGATGAGGGGAGCAGTTGAACTGTCTGATATTCATAACGTTGTTCTCATATTTCAATACTGCAGCTAGAAGGAAGAAAGGAAGGAAACAAAAGAGACGTCAGCCACGTGCGTGTGACTGGCTACCAGACCAGAAACGCTCACAGCATGCGCAGCCTGCAGAGCTGCTCACCAGCTTTCAACCACTTGACCCAGCAGCAGCACTTGACTGCTACTTATAATAGGATACAGCCTCAAAGAAGTTGCAAGCCATTTCCAGTCTAAAAGCGGTGTTGTCAGCTTTCCCTGGCACTAAGATGGGTTGGTAAGTGAATTAATAACTCTGAGTAGTCGTGAACATAGGCTCCGGGATCTGCCACCAGCAGGGAACGAGGCAGACTATCCACAACCACCCATTTCACAGTTACCTGAGCTCCTCACAACCACACTTTGCAGATAACAAAGAAAAGTGTTTATCACTCAGAGTTTGAATGCTGCTCTTCCAATGAACATTTTCAACATATTTCATTCATAGTATTGTACAACAGATGATACTTTCTCCTCATATTTTTCAAAGTCTTGGCACACAAGATTGTGGTCCCAATAGTATGAATGAATAATAATACTATTTTCTTGCACCATTTAAAATTCGTAACATTCTTGTCAACACACAGACAAAAAGACTACATTTGGTAATGGGCATAAATATAGGTATTTATGCCATTGTGACTTTTTAAAACACCGAGTCAAATTCAGTGTTAATTTCTGTTAACACTGAACAAATGAAGACAGTCTGAGAGAGTTGGGGTTGTTCGGCCTGGAGAAGAAAATGCTCCAGGGAGACCTTATAGCGGCCTTCTAGTACATAAAGGGGGCCTACAGGAAATATGAGGAGGGACTAGGACAAGGGGGAACGGTTTTAAACTGAAAGCCATCCTGACAAGATCCTGTGACCTTTAGAATGATCCTCCTCAGCTTTAGTCAAAGAAAAATGAATCAAAGCAGCAACACACATGATAACGCCTTCATAAATGGTGAAGCAGCCTGAATCAAAAGCATGTCAGAAATACACCACACCAAAGACATACAAGAGGAGGAGGCATACCCTACTTTGTTTTCCCCTTTCCTCCAGCCCTCCCACCTGTGGTGACCCAGGGAGGAATGTAGTTCCAGGGGCTGGTTATCACTTAACAACCAGCCCTGGCAGTGAAGTTGCATGACTGCAATATGCCACAGCACCACAGGAACTGCAGTGTAACGCAACGTTGGCTGAAGGGGGTGAACGATCTCCTCCAATTATTCATCTCCTTCCATTGACTAAAGCCTGTGTCAATCAGACAAGAAACTTTTTTGACACACTAGACTGTTCCTTTCTGCAAAAATTTAATACATTGCTAAATGTCTTCCATTTTGTGGCCGATGACAGAATCCAGAGTGACTTGGGAGTCTCTGAGGCCTACTCGCTGATACACACAGAAAATGGCTTGCTAACATTTACACAAACTTTTGCCAGGCAGGCACCCTCCATTTAAATAAACCACATTTGACTCTTGCCCATCCTAGTCTGACAGTTGGCAGCCATTCTGCTTCTCAGGAAAATAAAAATGGCTTAATAAGGCTATTAGCAAAAATGAGAAAACTAGTGTCGATGGTCTTAATATTTCCATCACATTTTGGCTGAAATTACATACAACAGATCGAAATTCATTCTCCTTCTATTACAGTGACACAATTGCATAGTAAAAATAAATACTTTGTGGTTTTATAGCAAAAATAAGTCAAAACCACACAAAAAGGACCACTTAATGGTTGTGAAGTTTCATTTAGAAGGACTAAAACTTCAACTTCATCATCTTAGTGAGCTGAGGTAGTTTCCTTTCCCACTATTTCTTCAATTTATCCATTAAGTCTATTTCTAAATTCTGTGAAAGTTGAATAAATCATTTTTACAAGGAACTTTTAAAACTGGCCTCTAAAAAAGCCTGAACCATAAGCAGAACAGTTGGAAAACATCAAATTAAATATAAATGGTTTCAGTTTGTTGTGTTTTTTTTTTAAAGGAAGACAACTTATCTTGAGTTTACTGTAAAAAAAAATAATCTCCACACCACTTTATTAATTTATATACCTGAATATCTTACAAAAGCAAGTTCTAATAACAGCATTTTAAAAACTATTCTCCTCTGTAAATGACCTGTACAGCTCTCCCCCACAAATTACTTCAAAAGCCACTTGAAGAAAAGTAACACTACAAAATAAAGCAGCACAGCAACAGAGACAGAAGTCTTCTAAAATAACCCTACTCTTAAAAGATTAAAATAGGGTATGGTGGTTAGCAGTATCACAAATAACTTTCTGATTTTTCAATTTAAAATCTTTCACTTACAAGCACAATGTACACAAAATATTTTTATTTGGTAACTAATCCAGATGATATTTAACATTAAACAAACTGGCTCTTGTTACGATTGCGCAGTTCCTACTACTGCTTAGTAGTCAGAAGAAGAAACTTCACCTGGATCAAGAAGAAAATGCTTCTCAGATAACAGCTGGAGTTTCCCTGAGCTTTTCTGGCCCCTTTCTTTCTTTCAGATACAGCTCTTTTCCCACCCCTTCTGTTGGCTCAGTAAAAGGTTTGGGGGTTTCACCTCTGCTTCATTTCTTAGTCTGCATTAATGTGACACCCAAGTAGCTATAGGAGCCCCCAGCTGCTCTGAAACAGTGGGAATCTTTTGAAGATTCTATGGCTAGAGGCCACGTGGTTGCTGATGGAGGAGACAGAAGAAAGTGGGATGGGTTCGTTTGGTTATGAAACTCGTAACTGAAGAAAACATGACTCTCTCCAACATTTCCCAATTCAGTTTCTTATTATTCCAGGCTGCAACTCCTATAGTTTTCTTTCCAAACGTATACTCACACAGATGCTAGCAGACTAAGCCACCAGTCACAGTTTTATTGTGTACAATCACCAACCAGAGCAAGAATCTTATTTTATTATTCTTAACAGCCACACACATTTTAACCTAATTTTGGTACTCGCTGTTGTAAATGAGTTTTAGAAGCTAATGTTTTGTAAAGTGAAGATGTGCAGATATCCCAAATGACATTATACTTCTTTCCAATGCTAGTAAACTGAGATATCGGATGCTGAAATCACATTAGAGTGAAATGAAACACTAATGCAGCAGGCAAGGGGCGTCCGTACTGTTTAGCTTTAAGCATTTAACATCAGTACATAAGGATGGAAATACGGGTGGTGAAAAATGTGCAGGTAAGAAACCTCCTTCCTTCAGCTAGAAATGGAGACAGCTCTTCTAATTTTCTCAGGGTCAAATATAAGCAAGCGCCCAGTGCCACCCGAGACCCCCTGGGGCATCTCCTTGGTCTGCCTCTGTCAAAGATGAGCCTAGAGCACCCCTGTCTCCCGTGTTGTACCTGTCAAGTCTGAGTGGATGTCTCGGATGCTTCTGGCATCCCAATGGCACTTTAAAAGCCTGTATGTTGGGAGCTGAATTAAGGCCTCAAGCAACGTGAACAACATTAAACTGTGTGACCAATAGTTCAGAATTACCCAAAGATGTTACATATCCTGCTTCAAGATCTCCCGAATAATTTTTCAGTATAAATTGATAATATTTCTATCAGAGGACAAAAATAATGAGCACGGTAGAAATACTAGCCCAGAATGAACTACATGTTTTTAGAGAGACAACCTCAAAATAATTTTAGCAAACAAGTTAACGAATTTTCTTGTAATTTTTTTCAGAAAATTCATCCTGCATTTAGAAAAGAAACGCAGTGAAAGGTCTCTCAAATTCTTCATACCTAAGAAAGAATTTCAATTTCTGATTTAATGCCAAATTAACTTCAGCATAAACTGTGCGACTGGGAACAGTGCCTTCTCCTCCAGCAGAGTTGCTAAGTAACCACAGCGTTTTCTGCCCAAGACAGGTCAGGGATAAGGGTTAGTAAAATGCTTAAGGAGTTTAAACATTACGAAAGGAGAAAATGATTTACTATACAAGGTAATGATGTAAATAATCCAGTATAGAAGTGGGGCTAATTGCAGTTGAGAAAATCTCTTACAGAATTCTCAAGTTTTTTATTTTTCATGTGCAATTGCAACTTCCAAAGAAACAGCGCAATAGCATTCAAGATTTTGTCGACAGACTGCAAAAAAATCACTTCTGGCAAACTTCTCTGCATCAGCAATGAGATGGCCTAGATACCCTGACAGCTCCTCTTTAAAAGCTTTTGTTTCCATGACAAGGCCTCATCACAACAGCAGAGATAAAGCATTAAAGAAAATTGATAGGGCAAACAGAAGGTTATACTGCTTTTCTAGTGCTATTATTTCTCAAAGATCCTCCTTGTCTTCCAGGTATATTACTCTGCCTTTTTCCAATATGAAAATAATTTTCCTGTTAGATCCATTTGGATAAGGTACATTTCTATATGTATATCTATGGTATGCCGTGTGCTGATACTTTATACGCGCTTCATTGATATATTACGTATCTGATACATTAGCAAGCATACCGATGTACAGCTGGTTTTGATATTTCTAGTATCCCAAACTCCCCTGCATACTTTCTTTGTTTCTTTCTTTCATCATCTGCTCCTCCTTTCAGCAAAACCATGTGTACATTGCAGCATGTTGGAAGAGACATCATGTTATTTTTTTCGATAGCTTCGGATTCTCTGGTGGTTATCTCACCACTACGAAAACTAATCTTTTAAAAATGTTCAAAAGATAATAGTCTGTCTTTAGACAGCTAGTTAAAATTGTTCACTCAGCCAAAAAGCATGCGCTTACTGAAGTGACAGCCAGACACTAAAATATGAAGTATTGCCAATGATTTACAAATAAATTGTCTGCCTCTGCAGAACTTCGCTAAAATCTTTCGCTTGCGCTTTTTTGTTGTTGTTGTTGTGGCACGAAGAGCATTACAGCAAGTCCTAATTAAAGCATTAAGAAATATTAAATGTGGGAATGAAAGTTTAGACACAGTACAAGGCCAGCAGATCATACAATGCAGTAATTTTTGGCACCCTCTTACTCTGTTGCTATGGAGAATTTCTCCTGGTGATGGGCACCCTCGAATCCAGGGGTAAACCTGTACTTACATGACTTTCTCAGTTTCTTGATCAGTACAGCATTCCTCCGAGGCCATGAACTCACAGGTAACTATCACAATCCAATTAACATTTATCTTCTTTGATGAGGTATTTTGATCCTCTCCAGAAGGAGTAGTCTTATCATCAATGCATCAGTATTTCTTGTAACAAGTTTTAATAATAATCTTAAAGTATCTTTTTCTTTATGCTTTTTAATAATATAAAGGAGCGCACGAATGTTCGTGAAAGCTATGGAAACACTGAATAGAAGCTCAGAAGTTGCCAAAAACATATGTATAAATTCCTCCCCTTTGCCAATACTCTCCATTATAACGAAAATGGAAGGCATAAATAAAAATAATGAAGAAGGATAGTCTGGGAAAGAGGAGGGACACTAGGCTCCCCATATCTAGGCAGTTTTTTGAGTCTCTGAATCGCCCCCTGAAAGCATAATCCTCTGTCTCCACTAACTACACAGGGAACCCCTGACAGGAGCCTCCTAATTGACAAACCTAACTTTGGCACCCGAAGTTGTGCATGTGTGTGGGCTGGGGTTGCGACAGGACCAGCAGCCACATGACAGACGAATTACTCACGCAGCCTTCAAGAGGCAACGGCCAGTAACCAAAAGGATACAGAAAACCCCCTTCAGTGCCAGAATCCAGCAGAGGCAAAGCCACAAGAGATTCCCGTGGCAGGTCGGTACTGCGAGACAGCCCATGCAGAGGGTCCACAGCAGCATTATTAACAGCAGATATGTTGAACATGCTCTTGATTGGGTAACTTATCTTCAGCTACTCCTTCTGAACCTCCTTTTCCTCTGGGAATGCTGCCTCCCTACTGCTCTTTGACTACATAGCTGATCCCAGTGGCTGCTCTCCAGCGGGGACTGAATAAGCCCTTGGATAAAGTTGGCAACCAAACCCACTCCTTCCGAAGTGCTTTGAAGAAGTACAAGAAAGTACATCTGCTTTAATGGGTATGAGAATTATCAACCTGGGATAGAAAATAAGCATTCCTAGTCCCTTGCAGCTTTTTTTAAAAAAAAACGTATTTATCTTAAACACTGCATTTAAAAATGACCCATTCACGCCAGTGGCAGATAAGGCCTCTCAGGAGTTTATTTAGGATGACTTTATTAGCTAAGTGACAACAAGAAGCATAATAAGAATGCACACTAGAAAGGAAGACACTTACTAGTAGAAGAGTAACTCCCTTTCCAAGCACTGACAGTACCCAAAACCCCAAATGATCTGTAAAAATCAATCAGGTTCTGCACCAGTGCATGATGAGTCAAGCTAGAGCAACGGGCCTGTAACACCTCTGTATGGAAAAGCCTTCACCTCCTGAAATTAGTCAGTCAGGAGCTCTGCGTTCTTAGTTAATTCATCTGCTGCAAATCATAGAAGCCAACAAGTAGCCATGTTTCAGACTGAGTGAGGATGATGGTGGTTTTTTTCTTGAAGAGGGGAGCAAGCATTTAAACGCTACACAGATGAAGATGCATGAGCAATGCAGCATGAAAAACTATGCATGATGTACTTTAAATGCCAAGAGCCAGTGCAATCAGTCACATGAAATAATGCGTCAAAACTTCTAATGAGAGAAAAGGAGGCAGTTAAACCCAACAGAAATTCATTACAAAGCTGCTAAAGGTCAGCCTCTAAATTTACAATGAGACATATATTAGAGTGTGGCACACCGGTGCTGATCTCGCACCACCACCGCTCATTCCCCTGAGCTCACTCAGAGCAGATGTTGACAGCAGTGCACCCAAACTTCAGCTGTGACCGCAGATAACCAGCACCTCTCAGCAGCTGGCCTACAGCTTTTCACCAGGGAAGGCTTTCCACCAGTTTTAAGACCTGCCTACCACAGCGGAGCATCCTGGAACAAGGCAAATGACCCTCTCTTCTGAAATGGAGATAAGGGAGAGGCACACCACCACCCAAACTTCGTGGTTTGAAATCCAAGATTTTGAATATTATAAATCTTTGCTTTACATTTAACATTTGCCTTCATGACAAAAACCTTGCATTGTTCACCCATTGCCTTTATGGGCACAGAACAGCCCCCATGTATTAAGAAACAAAAGGTGAACACTTTCTGTCACCTTACCTGTACAGACCCGTCACCGGTCTGCTGTCTACCCAAAGCAGCCAACCCAGAGACTACACACACTTTTCTACCAACAGCAATGATGCTGCCAAAAATATTAGCAGGTTCCTTGTTTCATCCTGCAATTTTTACGTTGCTAGCAGAGTCCCTATATTATTTACTTCTACAAAAGTAGCTACTGACAGCTCTGCTTGCATGTTTTTTTGCAGAATGCTTTTATTAATTTTTCCACAAGTTAACATGCACATTGAGAACACTGAAATGTACAAACCCTATTATCAAACAATGAAGTGTTTCCTTCCCTTGCATACAGTTCATGGTATAACGGCTTTTAGGTTATAAGTTTTATAATATAGAATGATGCCTGAAGAAGCTTTCTTTTGCAAGTTAAAAAAAAATAAAAATTGCTTACTTCCTTTGCGGGCAAGCATCCAAATTAAAAATGTCTCTTCTCAAAAAAGATCGATCTCTTTGCAATGGAGCTACTTGCAAGAATACCATTGAGAAAAAAAAATATTTTGTTTTGCTCAGAGGAACACAAATAACTTTAGCTTTACTGGGAATAGGAAAGTAAACATTAATGCTTATTTTGAGATATAGGAGGACAGGTTTATTAGAATGCTTTATTTTTAGAAACATGATTTTTTTTCTCAGCTCATTAGAGGAGATTTCAGGGAATGCAATAAACTAATAAACTCAGAGAAGCTGCAAATACTTGTATTCAGTGGAGTCTTTGTAGAATGACCAGCAACCACTTGTTTGTGCAGGAGTCTTTTTTTTTTGCTAACGAGATTTCATTTCCTACATAAAAGTTTTTAAGCAATTAAAAAACCCAAACCATAAAGGAACTCATACAATATCTATTCCATGCTTTATCCACTGATGATCTGCCAAAATTTGTTAGCTGGCTAGAGGGTTTGCATATACAAACTTCATTAATTCTATTGGAAAGGAGCAAAGGGACAAATAATTGATCATAAGGAACACTGGGCTCTGAACATCTCACCCACAGCACTTCTTAATATACTTCTCTTAGTTAATAGAGCTGTTTTCAGTCTTGCTTCCTGTGTAACATTTACTTAATAACTTGCAGTAAAAATACAGAAATATCCTAGGGCATATTAGAATCTACAGTTATGTTCAGAGGCATACATCTGCCTGTAATAAATTTAATTAGATTTGTATTATGTAATAAATGGAATGGGCATGAACTACTAAATAGAGGAAGAAAATGGTCATGAACTGATAAATAAAGGAGTGAAAAAGAAAACCAGTGTAATATATTTGAGTAAAGAGAAGTACGGTCTACCATACATTAACAGGAATTAAATTCTTACCTTTGTTATTGTATACATCTAGATAGTTTGGTGCTGAAAAAATTGTGATTAGTGAAGGGAAGCCTGTTGTTTGGCTTTTCCTGTACATACGATACCTAAAAGGAAAGAGAAGATATTCATTATTGCCCAAAGTTGTATGTGTGTTTGTCACTGGCCAAATACAGTGCAAAAAACCCTAGTACATTACTGCACTGGCTGCTAACAAATGCCAAGACAGAAAAACATGCATATGTGCTTTTTAAAGCCATGGAAAAAAATATTTCCTGCAGGCTTATTCATTATATCCATTTGGGATGGCCAGGGATCTACACCATGCTCAAAAGCTGTGTCGGCGTCTGAAACTTAGTGTGCCAGAGGTGGCTTTTGTCACGAATTTGCTCAGCACCCATCCCTGGAGCCTGGTGGCCTCTTTGCATGTGCACCCCAGGATGTTCCCAGACTTTCCCTCCGTGGAACTGCGGGTGAAGGCAAGCACCAGCACGTGCCTTGGAGATGCACGGTACTGCCTTCAGAAGAGAAGTAAGCGCACGTCCTCCATGACCCTCCAGCCACCTGCCCTCTCTGGGCACGCAAGCGATGGTGAGGCCAGGGGAGATGCAAAGTATGAGAAGGGGAGGGGAAACAGGGGGTCAAATATTTCCAGTGCTGTGTCTAATCTCATCCTGTCTATTAGCCAGTTTATTAACGCTTGCATGTTTTCATTACCTAACCTTGCTGCCTTATGAAAAAGAAAAGGCTTATTGGACCAACTTAATCAAGCATTAAACCTGCAAGTACTTGGAAGCAAACCAACCAAATAGTACTTTTTTCTTACTAAGACACAAGTAACACCAAATACCACTCTTCAGTCTTCAGCTACAAGAAACTGAAGAATTTGGCAAACATCCACAACAGTTGCACTGAAACCATTGTATAATTTCAATGCAATCCCTTCTACAAAATTTTATTTTTCACCCTTTATTGGAAAGCAATACAATAAAAATGAAACTTCATTACCCTTGGGTATTTCATGCCAGTTATTTTTGGCAGAGTAATAACTTGCTTTTAATTGCATTGAGGTTTTTAAGTATGTGATAATTCAAACATTCAGAATAGCTTTTTATATGCATAGTGAATATCGACCTCATTCCTACAATCTTGCTACTTTATCTTTTATTACTATTCAGGTTGGGTAAAGTTTCTACCTCCAAATAAACACATTAATAATTTATGCAAGATATGCAAAGCTATTTATTCAGATACCAATCCTTCATTAAAATCTCACAAGTACAGTATATTTCAATGAATAGATAATTTTTTATAATTTTTTAAAGCGGCATAAAAAATTCTATCTTTACAATGGCAATAGTTTCATAAAGGAACCATCAACACCACCCACTGCTTGACCTGGACTGTTTTTGCACACAGTGTCTTAATAAACTCCTTAAATTCATTACTCCTGCATAAAATATTTTTTGGCGATTGAGTTCCACAAGTTTGTTTTCTTGATAAAGCATAAAACCAGTAGGCCCTGAGGTTTCAGGTAGGTGTGAAATATTTAAGAGATGACAGTTCTAGCATTCATTAGACACATCACTTCCCAGGCATCATTGCAATCAGTGTGTCAGAAGTCTCGGGAACATTTGCAAAACTTCTTTTGCCAAGCTGAATTTGTTTTCCTTCCCAAGTTTGGCATCAAAATCACTTTCGGTCATTTTATGCCACTTACAATCACTAAGGCTAAGTAAGGGGGATATATGAGTGTTCATTAAGTCCTGTAACTCAGTAATAATCATGTAAAAGACGTTCTAATGCCAGTGTATGTTTTTATAGCATTAATAAAAAGTGAGAGCTGTTGCAACTTAATTTTAAGTTTTCCAGTTCATTCTCAGTTATTCTTTTTTTTATTCTTATTTCCTTGCTCTGTTTGACAACAGTAAGCCATTATTCATTATTAGTGTCCCCTCTCCACACATACTTACCCAGCATCCTGGGCTTCATGAGCTCGGAGTATAGATAACAAGTTATTGTGCTGTAGGAATTCACATACAGCAGGGTAACTGTTGGAAGAAAACAATAGCACCTGTTATGGCATTTTCAAAGCACCACATTTAGCTCTAGCTTTCAAAAAAATTTTTCATCCAACATGCATCATGCATGAAATCGGGCCCTGCTCCGCAGGCAGATTTCAGTAGAGGCAACACTAGCAGCAGCGCTTTTTTTGATCCCACCCCATAACTGCATGGAGAGGAATGCTGGAAAGTTGCAATTCATCACCGAACAACAATCACCCTACTGTTTGTCAGAAATAAAGCAGTTTTGTTTATTATACTTTAAGATTCAATGTACTCTGGAAAAGAAAAATGTGATACTATGGTTGCTCGCAACAGAAAACCTCCTCGCCCACGAACTACAGCATGCACAGGCTGCTCACGGACACCAGATGATAAGGTGGTGTGCGGAGAGAGAGGGAGAAAGACAGAAAGAAGAAAGGCAGATCAAACTCCAAACTGGACATGTTTGATCTTCTGAACTTCATCTCCTTGACAAAGAAGAAATATCTTTCCCCTTGGCAACTTAAATTGTAAATTCTGTGGCTTCTGAAACCCACAAAATGTACCCATTGAATACATCTTTCCAAGACATGTTCTACTGTATGAGTGAAAACCAAATCATTAGGTGAAAATGGTGATAGAGGAATACGAGAAAGGAATTTCTATCATATTTTTCACTGCACATGGACAGTGTTGCTTTCAAGGAGAACGGAGGAGCCTTTTCTTACAACCTCAGCACCGTGAAAACCATTCTTGTTGTTTAAGACACTGAACACATAGGGAAATCACATACAAGAAAAACAAAACATAGCATAATCTGAATGCAGTTTTGACAGCACAAACGTGAAATATTAAGTTTTCAGATAAATGCTATTTAAAATTATATCTAAATAAATGTTACAAAACTTAAAACGACTCCATTTTGATGCTTTCGAAAATAAGTTTTGGGGTTTTTTTTGTAATGACTGTTTTCTTCTTGCTTTTAAACTACTGATGACTCTCCATGCCTGTACTGAAAGATAACAAGCCCGATGGCCATCTACCACTTCAAGACAGGAAGCAAAACCAAAACCTCCCTTCTCCTGTCATTAGTAATTTAATACTAAACACAAGAAAGCCAAAAGTTCCCGGCTTCCCCTGTCAAAAGCCAACTGTAGCAGGAGCGAAATAGAACAAAGAACAAGCATGGAAAAGGGTAATGGAGAAGTAGCGTTGGAATAAAAAAGACTTCACAGATTTTGCAAAACCTTACCAGGCCCCTTGAAAACCATCTAAGGGGTTGGAAAGAGTCTTTATTCAGACAGCATGTAGAGCTCTTCCCTTTTCTCCCTCTTTGGGCCAGCCCTATACAGTTTGTTTTGCCTTATCCAGATTTATTTCCCACCCTTGAAACGAAGCAATCATTCAGCTGACTGCTTTATATTTCATGACCTTTCAGCAGGGCGGGAAGCGGGCACCCCTGTGAGGTAGCGGGCGGCCTCATGCTCATCCACCCTAAGCCTGAAATGCACTTCTGAATTTAACATTGCCTTCTGGCAAGGATGCAGCATGGTATTGGCTCCGTTCTTGCTAACAGCTTAGAGGAGTTGCATTTAAAACATTAAACCTGGGGAGAAACCAAGTGTTACCACCTCCTATCTGAATGTACTTCCAGTACCGGAGGTTGCCTGCTCATCAGCAGCACGACAAGCTGGCCAGGCACAGGAGTTGGAGCTGTTACTCTCTGGTGCCCCTCTGTCTGACTGGAGCCTGACCAGCTCCAAGCGCCCTAGCTCTGAAGCCAGGGTGGTGGAGAGGCGGGCTGGCACGGGTGGAGAGTTGGGCTGCCTGCCCCAGAGCAACATCTGACCTAAGACCAGGAGCAGGACACAGATTTTCCTGGATTTGAGGCCCAGTATGTGACACGTAGATGTCATAATTCCCTCTTCTCATTGCTGGGCAAGTTGGGGAGCAACGATCAAAACCTGCTCAAAAAAAACCAAAACCAAAACCAGTGGCAAAAGGTGTAAATCTCACACAGCAACTCTGAATTGTCACCTGATAGCTGGAGAAAAAGCAAAATAGACCCTGCATTAACATCCATTCACCATGTTTATTTTCCACTATCGATTGAACTCCTCCCATAGCTCAAATAATAGAACAGCCGGGAAGGTTTAAAGAAGCAAATACAAGGTGCTGGGGAAGACACTAAGGCATCTCCATGATCACTTCTGTGCTGGTTCTGCAGCATGATGGGCTCGCAGTGTGCCTGTAAATAACACAAATGAACTTGCAGAGTCTCTGAATCTCCAAGCTTAATTCAGGTACGGGTATTATGTTACAGGACTGTACCTATTATCAAAGACCCTGGCAAGAGCAGACTGTTCTTCAGTACCTTAGGGGCAAGATGCAGTCATACAGTAACACTGTTATGCAAAATACTTAAGCAAGAGCTGTTGCTAAACATACTGAGCAAATTAAAAAAAAAAAACCAAACCAAACCCAAAACAACAAAAACTCAACTAAACATTAGACAAAAGACATCCTGTCCCAGCCATGATCTCACGGACCACCTTCAGAGCCCACTCGCAACCACTTAACAGCTCCATCAGTTTATAACTTCATGCATGAAAGAGATGAAAGTTCATGGAGAAAAAAAAGAAAAAAAAAGCAAACTCTAATGCATCATCTTCCTTCAGTTTATCCAAGAGAAATGCTACTGCTTGCTTCCAACCTTCTTGGATATTTTGAAGCTGAAATGTCATTTGCAGCTAGAGGCTACAAACCCAGTAGAATGGTATATTGCTGGCTTTGGACTTCAGCCATCTCGCATATATTCTCAGTCGCAGGTTTGGTATTTGGAATTGTCTAAAAAGATTGCCATTATAAAATAATTTCAATTCCCAAATTACGTAGGGTATCGTTTTGGCAACTGCAGTGATCTCAAATGCTGACAGGCTGCCATTCAAACCACTGGCAAATGAGAACTAATTTGCATACATTTCTTTTCATAATTAATTGTGACTAAATGTAGACTTATGGTACATTTTGTTTAGAAATTTTTACATTAACTTCTGAAAACTGGGGTCTATAATGAAAAATCTGACAGACAGTTGATTATGTTCATTATCAGTGCAGCTGCTCAAAGTGTCTAGCCTATTACTTTTTTTTTCCATAGTATTCTTTTCATCCAGTGTTAAGTACTGCTTTTAAAGAAGATATAATGAAGTGGTAAAAAATGCTCCTAAATAGACATGATAGCTTGTTCTTTCTATTTCAAAGTACAAAAGTGGGTTTTTTTTATTCCTTAATTATCTTATTCTTCATAAATCTGCGGAAAATAGACTTCTACTAGCAGAATTTGGCTTATTCTACAGGGCTCACACCTAGAAAGGCAGAGATGCCACATAGTGCTCCATGCAAATAAAATAAAATAAAAAATCTAGCTGCCATCTTTTCTTCTAAGTGAATAGCATGGTACTGTAATGAGCAAGCACTCGTATTACCCAGACCACTACAACCCATGAACAGTCTATCTGGATATTTTATTTTGAAAAAGGCAAAGCAACTCGCAGGCATTTTTCTTCAGCTACTTGTTGAAGCAGGGACTGGGGGAAGCAAAATTTTCACTGTATGCAGCTATTATATATGCTGTACCGGTTGCGACAGTAAATACAAGGCTTTAATTTCCAGCACTTTCTTAACATCCGTTTGCTCCTGCCCAAATGTAGTTTCATATTAACCAATATTCTTCAACACAAAAATACATGCCCTCCAGGTAAACAACAGGAAGCCCTGCAAAATGCCAGCAAAACAGAGATTATGGCAAAAGTTATCAGGAACAAGCTTTTACAGAAAAGACTTCTGCTGGGAATTTTTTTTTTTAATCTTTCTAATGAAAATTATCGTCTTTTAATCAAATTCCCTACTAGTTTTTCTGACCGCTACCCTTCCAGAAATGCTCTCCTCCTCCTCGCCCTGCTTTGCAGAGCCCAGACTGTAATTCAGATGAGCCAGAAATAAAGCAGTTGGCCAAGAGGGAAAACAAACAAACAGAACCCCCCCCCCCACGCAACAGGCTTTTCCAGAACGACCCAGCCTTCTGCCTGCGCTTCATGTGTCATGCTGAATCACGGAAGAGCGGTGACTCACGGAGAAAACAAAATACCCCACCGCTAAGCTAGAGAGATGTTATTCTCCATGGAGTATGTGACTGTGATACTCCCCTACTTCGGCATCCTTTTTTCATTAAAATGCCTCATGCATAGTTTACTAGTTCTGAGGTCTCTTTTGCATGATCACTGATTACTTCTACACAGTTTTGGAAGAGAAGCAATACTTTGCTAACATGAACCAAAATGGCAGATGTTTTCAAATTGCTTTTCCAGCAATAAGTAGAAAAACTGGATGGATTTAATCTACTTTTTTTCATATCCTTCACCATACTGTTGAAGCAGAGGCGTAAACATTTCTTTAAAGAGAGGACATTCAAATTTAGCCCAAGAGCTTCTCTAGGATTACATGCACATACACAAACAGGTTTTCAGCAAAGCCCGTTGGCCTCACACTTCAGTCTCCAAAGGCAAATGCTTTTGCTGCTGTGCTGTCCCAGACAGCTCCCACCACATCTCTTTCCACCTGCTTTTTCCTGCCCTTAGCCGCGCTGCCTGCAGAGCTGCACTGAGAAGCGGAGCAGGGAATTGCACGGGATTAGAACGAATAAACACATATCTTTTTTTTGCAGACTCATGCTTTATACAACTGGATGCGTTCCCAGGTCTGATGGAGCACACGAGCAATTCTACCAATACAGATGGGCAGATAATGTGAGGGCAGCAAAAAGCTTCTAGCCTGGGAGAAGGCAGAGTGGAAAAGTGGGCAAAAGAATCCCTTTAAAATGCTGCTACTGCAAAAAAACCCCAACATTCTGGGGTCCAGAAAGGGTCCAGTCCTGTTCAATAGATTCATCAATGACCTGGATGAAGGGACAGAGTGTACCCTCAGCAAGTTTGCTGATGACACAAAATTGGGAGGAGTGGCTGACATGCCAGAAGGCTGTGCCGCCATACAGTGTGACCTGGACAGGCTGGAAAGTTGGGCGGAGAGGAACCTTATGAAATTCAACAATAGCAAGTGTAGGGTACTGCATCTGGGGAGGAATAACCCCATGCATCAGTACAGGTTGGGGGCTGACCTCCTGGAGAGCAGCTCTGTGGAAAGGGACCTGGGAGTCCTGGTGGACAACAGGATGACCATGAGTCAGCAATGTGCCCTGGTGGCCAAGAAGGCCAATGCCATCCTGGGGTGCATCAAGCAGAGTGTGGCCAGCAGGTCGAGGGAGGTCATCCTCCCCCTCTACTCTGCCCTGGTGAGGCCACATCTGGAGTATTGTGTCCAGTTCTGGGTTCCCTGGTTCAAGAAGGACAGGGAACTGCTGGAGAGGGTCCAGCAAAGGGCTACAAAGATGATTAGGGGACTGGAGCATCTTTCTTATGAGGAAAGGCTGAGGGACTTGGGTCTTTTCAGTCTAGAGAAAAGACTACTGAGGGGGCATCTTATCAGTGCTTACAAATACTTAAAGGGAGGATGCCAGGGGGATGGGAACAGTCTTTTTTCAGTGGTGCCCAGTGACAGGACAAGAGGTTATGGGCACAAACTTGAGCATAGGAAGTTCCATCTAAACATGAGGAGGGACTTTACTGTGAGGGTGGCAGAGCACTGGAACACTGAAGATATTCAAAACCTGCCTAGACACCGTCCTGTGCAACTTGCTGTGGGTGACCCTGCTCTGGCAGGGGGGTTGGACTAGATGATCTCCAGAGGTCTCTTCCAACCCTGACCATTCTGTGATTCTGTGATTCATACAGCTGTGCCTCACACCCTGAGGTGAAACACGCTACAGTCTTCAAAACCTTTTAGCAGACATTTCTCTAGTCCTTGCATACTCACAAACTTCACATGCATGTAGAGTAAACCACTGAAATGATGTGCTGGCAGGGCCAAAATTATTATTCTACCCCAGAGCATCTGTAAGGCCGAATCATTTCACTGCTCTCCAAGGCTGGCAAATGAAGTTCTTCGAGGAGTCTGCAGTGCTAGCCATTCCTGCCACTGCTAACCATTTCTGCCTCTGTTTTTTTTGCTGCTTTTGAAAAAGATAACAACGTAGTCTACAGCCAAACAGCTTTATAAAGCTCAACATTCCTTAAGAACTTATATTAAACTCACTAAGAAAACTCAAGAGGCTGGAGCACCATGCCTGCAGAAAACTTCTGAGTATCTGCTCTACTTCTGAGGCTGTCCATTGACTTTGGCCAGGCTCATGCCACACTCATGCTCCTGTTAACAGTCAGTAATTAACCAAGTCTATACACATAGATGATCCCAGAAAGTGAGTGTTAAGCTTGCACATGTGCTTACCCCTGATAGGAAGCCCTTGATATATTTTATGTAGGATAAGACACTGCTAATTAACTCAGTGGTGCAACCAAACTCCCAATGTTCTTTACCAGAGCTTTGACACAAAGGAAATGAAACAAGCTGGGCATGGATCCAAGCGCAATTTTTCACAGTTAAGACCATGCATGTGCATAGTAACTTTTTCTGAATGTGATGAAAGAACATTTTAATTCTTCATCCATCCAGTAAATCTTACGGGAATGATGACATTCCCCATCCTAGCGTGCCTTCGAAAGGAGAGAGTTTTCCCCACGCCTCATCAATTGCCTAAACACACTTAGTGGCTGTCTTGACATAAGTTGATATTCTTTTCAGAGAGAAAAAAAGTCCAGCTGACTTCTTCAAGCTTTCTGATCACTGAAAGAAGCCATTCTCAAGACTATTGACAAGTAGAGCAGTATATCTTGCCAAGTCAGATACATTTCTTATAGAAGTACCCGAGAGTGACTGTACCACTAGTCCATGAAATAAGTGCAGTGGGTCATTGGCAAGATCAGTACAAATAAATATTCACTAAATAAATTCAGGGCAAAACTAGATAATCTGATAAACAAAGAGGAAAACTTCTTTACGGGCTGGATCAGCCGAAAAATCAGGGTGGGAAGGGAGGGGGGAATATCACTCAGAGACAAATTAATTCCTTCTTGTTCATAACGTTCCCTGAATATGACATTATTTTGGTAAGGATGAAAGAAAAGCTTCACTTGAGTCATAATTAAAAAACAATTTACACAACTAGCACTCCATTAATTATTTGCACTTTTTCATGAAATTGCATCAAACATGACCACGCCTGCAAAGGACAGAATCTTAAATTTCAGAAAGGGGAAATGAAATCTCATCACTAGTGCTCTTTGTTCATTTTAAGGTACAGAGAACTGTAATAAATTTGTAAGAATTACTTAAATTTCACAGTTACTTTTCACTGTGGCATTGTGCGATTGCTATTTCCAAGGATCCATAAATTTTGACAATCCACACTGTGAAATGCTGCAGGATGCAAAAGGCATGCATTAAGTGTTGACTTTTAGCACCCTTGAAAATCAAGCTGGCTATTCTTTACATCTCTAAATGACAGTTTAGGTCTGTGGTTTCAAGATCTAACATTTTACAGTGCTAGCCATAACAGTTTCAAGAACTCCTACACAAAAGGAAATTTCTTGAAGAAAATCCTGACCAGTTTGAAATTCAACAAGCTGTACGTGAGCAATCACCTAAGAAATGTAGTGAGAAGCTTGTCAGACTACTGTGAGCTACAGTCATTATACTTTCTCATTGTATTTACCTCATACAAATGGCTCAATATTTCACAAATGAGTTTTGGCTGAATGGAGAAAATTTCATGTACTACTGAGCTGGAAAGTCCCGTTAACATGTTGCATGTGCACACTTAGAATGCCACATTACTGTTATTTTCTTCATAGCATTTTGTTATAGGAAATAACTTTAAATCAGAGAAAAGTCACTTGAAACTTGCCATTATAATGAACAGGTCTGATAAAATGAAAGTTATTTATTACAGTTACTTCCTGCAATTGATTAAGAGATTTTCACCCCCTAGAAATCATTTCCCTGGCTCATGTGTGTGCCTGAAATCTTCCTGTCCTTCCTTTAAAATGCCCGCTGCTATCTTTTAACTTTCCTTTCTGGAAATAACTAAAGAAACAAAGAAGTTTTATTCACTGAAGTATAAACAAAGTCCATCCTATCAACAGACATTCTTGAAGGAGGACCGCATAATTCAGTCCTTCATTTACAAGCTGAGCTGGCTGTTCAGGGAACTTTGCTCCTTTTCTCGCGAAGTAACTAGAACAGGCAAGCAAAATTAGATACCGCACACTGATGAATACTTTTTTTTTTTGGCCAGGGATTATCATTAGGTAAGTAACTGGTGACCTTTTTGAGCAACTAGGCACTTCTTTTAAGAGTAACACTTGCCTTTATATAATCTCAGATAATGTGACTCCAAGCTAGTCGTCTGCTCGTGTCATTAAGCAGTTACGTGACCCTCACACATGGCCTGACAACTAGGTATCTTCCAAATATTTCCTCTTTTCCTGAAATATTCACTCTTCTGAATATGAGTCAGTACACAGATTAGATCTGATACACTTTCAGGAGGAAATGGACATATATTTTAGGGAAATTTTACAGTAGTTGTAAGAAACAGAGCTCAGGAAAAAAACCAACCTAAAATCTAAATGCTGTTCCAGTTCCAATAAGCCCTGTATGTAAGCATAAGGCATGTTTGCAAGGCTTTTCACTTTTGTAAGAGCAGCTCATGAGGGGAAACCGCTATCACTCACTGTTTGCAGTGAGCAGTGCCGGGGAGTCCCAGGCGTGCTCCAGCGTTGGGCGCTGCTGAGAGGAAGAGGGAGGACTGATTTGAGCCCTCAGAGTCATAAGCCCATTTCTGCACAGATCAATTGTTTGCAACAGCTTGACACCTTCTTTCATAATGAGACCAAACACATTTATCGAGCACCTTCCAGACGTTATCGATCCGAAGGCAGCGGTACAACTTGCCCACTAAAGGTGTGCGCTGGCAGCCCGGGCTGCAGTGCAAACCGCTTTGTTCTCAGCCCATCCCCACGCTGCAGCAATTATGGCTCGAAGAAAGGACTAGGAAAACTAATTTCTGAAAAGTCAAACCATCTGTTTCCTTCCTGCTAACCTTACCAACGAGAAGGCTGATTCCAGCAGCTTTGCCTCCTGGTTACTGGTGGAAGCCATTGATTTACTTTCGACGTGTTACTACACAGCTACAGGTCAGCTATGTTCAAGGTGAGATTTTCTAAGATAACTAAAAGAGCTCTCACTTCTGCTGAGCTTGTTGGGAAAACTCAGACTTGCATGTTGCCAGCATGGGCTGAAGCAGAACCGCTCCCTTCAAAAGGTTCAACAATCTCTTAACATTTCAATAGCACCTTCACATTTCTCCTAAACAAAATTTAATTTTTTTAATTAAGATTTCACTGGATACATGGCTCATTTTGCCATTTAACCTCCTTCCCTGACAGTTTTGTTACTCTGGTGTCCTTGTAAGTTGTTCCTAGCTACCGTAACACACACCCCAAATCCCTCAAAATCCCCACAGGGGAGAGAGTCTCCTGCCTCTTTACACAGAGGGAGACACAAAACTCTTCTGTGCTTAAAGGACAATTACCACTGAGCAGAAAAGAAACAGAGAAGAAAGCTTCCCTTACATAGTCACAAACCAACCCACAGGTTTGCTTTAGATGTCCTTCTATCCCCATTGCTATTACTTTTTTTCAGGAATATTCTCGCATTCGTATATTACTAACAAACATCAATAGAAAGAAACAGTTTCGATGATGAATTACAACTCTATGTCTTTGCATTTCAGTCCATACATGTGTCTGCAAGAATGTTACAGGCACGCGCTTGCATTTCAGCTCTTAGCAAGTCCCATTTAACCAATGCTGCTCCACTCCTGAATTCCTTGAGAAGAACTATTCCCAAACATAAACAAAAGTTTGATAAAACTGGGAGGAAAAAAGTACCCGTGTGTGTGTGTGAAACCTCAATTTTTACTTACCCTGCTGAGCAATAGGTAGTGAGTTTTCCAATGCTGGCATCTTTCATTCAAAATTAAGTTCTAATTTTCAAACTGGAAATGTAGTTACCTACCCCTTTTTAAAGGTGACGCATTCATTCCCTAACTTACAAGAACAGAAATAAGCAAAATACCCAGGCTTTGGTGAATAAAATTAAGTCATTTTAGGGTTTCCCAGTTGTGGGTGAAAGCAAGATTCAAATAAACCAAACATAAATTTACCCGAAAACAAGGCAGGCCTGCAGAAAAAAAAGGCCCAGCTATCTAAGTAGCACCACAAACTTCAAGCAAACATTTATACTGCAAAACCAGAACAAGTTCACGTACAGAAACCCATTCAAAGTAGGAATATTCACCTGTAGAAGTACGAGCACCCCCTGACTGTGTTGTGAGTAAAGTGTTCCTGAGTCTTCTCGTTTCCAAAGTCCTCCAACGGGTCTGACCACAGGATGTCACACATAGGTCCGTATGCAGGTGGTTCCTTGAATCGATCTAACTAAGAAAAATAGGAGACAAAGAAATAATAACTTCTTTCAACTATGTATCACAGAAACGCTGAAGTAAAGTTGCTATTTTTCATTCCATGGGTTGGCAAGCAAAGACCCAAAGCAATCTATTTTTCAGCTTTGGGTTACTCCCAGCTTTAAAGCAATGGATTTTGAATAATGGTAAAACACTCTTTGCTAACACTGACAAAGAGGAGAAGGAACAGATACAACTGAAAATTAAGAGATACAGTGGATTCCCATTCTATGTGAACTTTTGTGTGCGATTTTTTTTTCCTTTTTCTACTGCTTTTGCAAGCATTTCAGTGGACAAGAGAGAAGATGTTATTTCTGTATTTCATGATTTTTCAAGCATCATAGCACTCGATTTATGCGAGTGAGGCACTTCAAGGAAAAAAAATACAAAAGTTATGTCAAAGCAAGTTTCCATTTTTATTTAAATACATTTTCACAAAAAATTGTATTTAAGTACCAAGACAACATCTCTGCATTACAGCATCTTGCCACGATGCTTTCGTTGTTCTCATAACCTTAACCCTAATTAAGCAGCTAAAACTGCTTTCTAGAGAATCATATTGCAAATAAGACAAATACTAGCAAAATAGGGAAATAGTAAAAATCGGTATTCCTCTGCAAGATCTCTTTAATATAAAAGCACCCCTTGTTAAGATGGGTGTATGAATCAGGCTCACAGTCCAAAACATTCTCTGCTCTGACCAGAAAGATCAAGTAATGTTTTACTAGCATACCTAACACACCTTTTTTTTTTTTCCCCAAAAAAAATTTTGAAGTGAAAGAATTTTTTTTTTTTTTTCCCCAAAAAAATTTTGAAGTAAAATAATTTTATTTTTTTTTTTTTTATGTTTTAAACACTCAGTTAAAAGGTTTTAATAAGAGTCCTCTACAATTTTACCTTTGGGTCCTTGCTATGAAAGACTCATAGCATACCTACACTTTTAACTTATTTCAGCCTTCTACCAATTAATGCCTTTGTAACTATAATTCATTTAAATTAAATAACAATTCATAAATATGCAAAACCAATTCCTACTGATTGCCAAAGATGAATAAACCTGCTAGTGGTGGTGGTGGAAGTTAAGATGTTAATGACACTAATCTAGAATTTCAGAGCTAAACAATTTTATTCTGCTGTTACATTGTTGCAAAGCCAGCTAATTTTTAGGCACAGAATATATTTGTTTAATGAGATAGTGAACCTTTACCTCAGAAACAAAACTTTACATTCGGTAATTTTTAAAAGTGCTGTTAATATCTTAATCTAATTGCTTTTAAACCAAAACATGTAATTACTGGCTCAAGTTTTGGGGTTTTTTTCTGGTTTTTATTTTTTGTTTGTTTTAAACCATATTAATTGCTTAGTAGGCTACAAATTAACCTCAGAATATAACTTATCTTTTGGTAACTTTAAAGCTCAGAAGTATATACCCATGTTTGCAAGTCTCAAAACACAAGCAAGAAATAAATTCTTTTCTGCTGGAAACACTCAGAATAAATGTTTTAAATACCTCTTTTTAGAAATACCAACTGACATCTCTTTTAGAATCCTGATAACATGCAACAACGCTGGATTATGTGAAGAAAGTGTTTGACATATTGTTCTCTGAACTTTCATGAGATTGATAAGGAACTTCTCAGAACACAAGACTGCCACACAAGCATCAACTTGCTAAGCCTCGCGTCAACAATTTACTCAGCACGCAAGTGCAATGGCAGGACCTATTGAGAATGAAGTCCTTGACTCCTTTTAAAATAATAATGTTGTTTTGACTATATTCATTGCAATCATATCGTACTTTTATATTAGATGTTTTAAGTATTGTGAGGTTTTTCTAGAGCTATTTTTATCTCTTCTCCAAGAAAATGCAGAATGCTTAACAAGGCGCAAAGAATCATCAGATGGTGCGCTTACATTGTGCTAGTAGGTAACACGTAAAAGAAATTAATGCTATGTATTCATTCCCTCCTAAATACTTATATACCTAACACATTTATTATTTTTTAGAACACAAAGATGATAAATCCTTTGTTTTACTGGATGCTGGTTATTTCCTCACCTCAATAAAAGATGAGTAAGTGCAGCAATTCCTTTTATGTTCTACTTAAAAAGACCTTTAAAAGGTGATAATGTCAACATGAATGTCAAGATGATATACAAGCATCTTATAGAAATGAACAACAGTGAGAAAGGATTCAAGTTTTAGTTGCTGGCAATTAACTGTTCACTTATTAGACCAGAACACTATTCAGACTTACTTTTCTGATGTCGTCTAAGGTGTTGATCTCTGGAGACAAGCCACCGTGTACACACAGGAATTGTTGGTTCATCAGAGCAGCCAAGGGAAGGCAGTCGAAGGCATCCATGCAGGCATCATATACGCGTTCTGAATATTTGATTTTACCTTTTAAAGATTAAGTTGGTATCAGAAAGTGCCATCAACATTTAAGATGGAAAAAGAAATTAGGATGCTACTTAATAGCTCAGTTTTGCTCTCACTGCTCTCTCTTGCACTGAGGACTGTACCAAAGCTTGCCTCATGCGAAAAATTATTTAGGATTATTCACTGCTAGAAAAAATCTTCGCATTCTGAGGTGAAACTAATAAAAATTCTGCCAAGTTTATTATATTTTTCTAAAAACCTGTAAATAAACAATTTAATATACCATTATAGTCTGCTATGAAATCTATACAGCAAGCCTTAAAAAGCCTGCTGAACGGTTATCACCTACTACATTATCGCTCAATATACTCTCTATGAAGTAATCAGAACTTTAGCCCAGTCCTTTATAATTAATTATCTACAGAAATGCCATTATGAAATGAACGAGGTGGTACAATGAAGCTGAAATGTTAATTTACCAATACGCTTATTAAACTCGGTAAACCATGAAGCCTTTGAGCCAATTAACATTTCCTTTATCCCTGATGCTAAAAAGGGAACGCAGACTTATGGCAATAGCTTCAGCTTACAGTGCCACAGAGAAAAAAAAAAAAAAAAGCTTCATTGTGCAGGTGAAGGTCTGCATCTAATGAGCTTTTATGTGTCACTGTATCCTTTCCTGCAACGCAGAAAGGAATTCCTATAAAAAGAGCATTCCAAAAAGTTAGAGCCTACTTACATGGTAAACGTGAAAATGCTATACTTAAAGAGGAAAAAAAACCAACCCCAAACCATAAAAATCCCTTGCATTTTTCTCCTGCTGCAGATGAGAGCCGGTGAGATGTCACCTTCCCCACTAGCGATCAGGGACCTGTGGCAGAGGTGCCAGAGCTGGCGTGCCGGCAGGTTCTGCCCACAGGGCTGCTGCGTGGGGCAGCAAACCTGCAGCCACTGCAAAACNCTGTGGCAGAGGTGCCAGAGCTGGCGTGCCAGCAGGTTCTGCCCACAGGGCTGCTGCCAGCAGCACCCTGGGTCTACTCAGAGCATCCGGGCCCAGATGGACCCACAGTAGCCCCGGGCTGCTTCCCAGGCCAGGTTGGCAAGCTGGAGCAGCTCGATACCTGCGGCACCAAGTGATGACACCGCCAGGTTTGTAGGGGTGGTCGGTCACCACCCGCTGCGGGGGGTTCTAACCCCTTCCTTCCTCCACCACCTCCACCACCGAGACACCCTCTCCAGCCCCCGCAGGACGACTGCCCTCTCAGGGAACGGCGGTTACAATTTAAAATTACTGATAGTTAACATCAAAAGTACATTTAAAATTACTGATGGTAAACAAGTACGAAATATTTACTTACAAAATAAGAAATCAAGTTTTTGAAAGGCGAGTTAAGAGGGGAAAGGTTATAAGGTAGACTTACATTCTTGCTTAAATGTGAAATACTCTGTTAAATGTCTACATTCATGATTCCCACGAAGTAAAAACAGTGTTTTGGGGTAAAGGATTTTCAAGGCCCACAAGTACAGCACACACTGCGAATCAGAAACAAGAAAGAAAAATATAATTTGTAATTAATGATGAAATTCAACCACTATGCTCCCCACCACCAAAAAAAGAAGCAGAAGAAAACATATTCTGTGTGAAACATTTCTTTTCAACAGGTTAATTTCACTCTTCATGCATTACATGCAAACATTTCTCTGTGCTTCAACCTGGACTGGCTGAAACTAGAATCAGTATATCGTGGTAAACTTTTATACTTTTGCTAAGTGGTATGTCTCTGTTCATCCGTGCGTTGCCTTCAGTGGCCCCGGCTATCAAGAAGTAATTGCTGTCCATCTCTAAAATGAAGTGTGCGCTCCCCACCTGGCAGGTTAGGCAAAAACCCACCCTGGAAACAATTTCACCAGAAGATCCGCATTTCCTGGCTTAAGGAAAAATTGCCCTAGAACAATTTAAGCCACACTTCAGGAAATACCTCAACTTCCAGGATTACACAGTTTTTACATGAACCCTTGTTCATTTTTCACTTAACATTGTTCTGTACAAACAACCAAGAAAAAAACCCCACAAAGCTCTTGCATTAAATGAAGTTACTACAAAGCTTCTATAAAGCCTTTTATCTTTCTAGAAGATGTCTAGAAGAAATGTCATCTCATATAGAAATGTTTTTAAAGATAAAAAAAGACGACTTGTAGAGGCTAATCTCTGCTCTGACCTCTCAAAACCATCCAATTAAAATAGTCGTTCTGAAAACAAAACCGACACAGCAGTGATGCCAAAGCAGGTAAACTTGCAAACTTCATGGAAGATTTATCCTTTGTGCAAGATGACCCTGCTCAGGTACCTGGCTGACAAACTCACAGCTCCAAGGAAGCTGATGGAAATAAGACCCATTCATCCCATGAGATGAGCCCACCGTCTGCAAGAACGCTGTACGGACCACAATGTCCTCTCAAAAAACACGAGCTGGAAAACGATCCGAACAATTTCTCCTCCAACTTCTCCCTTCTTAAATATCCACAAACTGCAGAACTGTTGCATGAGAAATAGAAGGTGTCAAAACCCCCCACCATTTCATTTGCAACTGCCTACCAGTCCCCTTCGTTCTGTTGACAAAAATTATTTACTTTATTTACCTTAATAGTCAATAGATTGGAAATTCAGAATGTACTCCTAACCATGGTTTCTGCTTAAAGCAAAATCAGCATTTTTGTCAACATAATGCCTCTAAATTTGTACAGTATGAATTCCCTTCCTCAATTCAGAATGTCTTGATAAACAGAATAATTACATTAATCATGTCTCAACATTTTGATTTCTGCTCCCTCATTTGCTACACAGTCTTTATCTTAAAAAAAAAAAAGGAAAGAAAAGAAAAAGGATGCAATATTTTTAGGTTTGCACTAAACCTTACACTATCCATAGACAATTCCATAGCAGCAGGGGGTTTATACTACTCCTCTTTGCCTGGGATCTATTACATGTAAACATCTGGATGCTCTGCCTGCACTCCATTAATTTCTGTTCTTCTACTCAAGAGGGTCTAGAGCCAGGTAAAAAGAGCAGAAAGTACAGGCAGAATCCTCCAGGACTTGCAAAATTAATTCTCCCCCTTGGAAAGCCACAGAAGGCCTCCGAGCTCACGCCACCTCTTCTGCCTCCCAGCCGCTATTGTCACCACAGGAAGCAAGAAGAGACGTCAGAACACCAGGTAGATCACACTGACATAATCCAGCATGAAACTATGGTGTTCAGGTCATGGGAATCATCTGCTGTGGCCCAGAACAATTACAAAGGATGAGCCTGGGGAAGGTTTGCACAGAGAAAGAAGATTTGGCTCTGAAGATTGAAATCCTTCAATGGGGATGGAAGCCTGGCCTTCTCCATCTCTTCGATGATAACTTCATCGTTCCTCCAAGAAGACCCAGAACCTTCCGCTTCTTTGAACTTACTGGCTAATGCAAAAATTTGATGTAAATGCTGTGAGACAAGAAGTTTAAAGTGACACCTCCATCCATGCCAACAAAGTTGCAGCTTTTAAAGTTGTATCTAAGTTACCCTAGAGCTTCTAATCCTGCCAAAGAACCTTATAATTTAGAAAAAGCACAATGATTAGTGCTTAGACGAAGTGCTTTATTTAAAAAAAAAAAAAAAAAGAGGAGTGGTTTAGATTTCCCTTATAACTCAGTTTTTCATTTTCATAAAGCTTTGGCAAGATTGAAATGAGCACTAGGTACTTAAAATATCATCCAGATTTGGGAAGCAGGAAAAATAAAGCTGGAAGTTTTATCTTTTTGGCACTTGGTACTTGCTTACGGGTAGATCTCTTTACATTTGCTTATCATAGATCTATTTTTTCTTTTTTCGATGCTTCCTTTGAAGCACTCATGAGAACCAGACCGAGAAGATAACAATCAATGCAGTCCAGAAAGTTCTGTGTTTCCCTGCCACTATTCAAGTAATATAAGCCCACCATCCACATTTGGTGTTGTTTTCAGTGGTGCCATATTAAAGGCTTATTTTGTTTAGATAATTATTTTAATTTTCTCCCTTTTCTCATCAGAAGTCCAGTGATGTAATATCATAACAGAAAACAAGAACTAATTAGCAGATTTTTTTTTTCCTATGCAAACTAAACAAATATGAGGGTGACAATTTTTCATGGCTTTTCAACTTATGCAGTCATTTGCACACAGAAAACTTATGTCCAAACAACATATCATGAGCAAACATTCAGTTTCTTTTTTTTTTTAAACTATGTTTTGTGTATCATAATTCTTACTGAAGTCTGAAGATTTATGGTAATCTGCCCTTGTTGAAAATCTAAGCTTACAGTCTTCAATTATTTGGTAATACTTCCCAATAGCAAAATTTTAAAATATCCTTTTTTTTTTTTCCCTCCAAATTTTTCCATCAAGAATATACAATGCATCAGCTCTGCTGTGACTCTATATAAAATGAACAGAAGTGACCTTGCAATCTGGATATCTCTAAGGTATTTTTGGCCTGTCTCATTTCATACTACAAAAAAAAAAAAGGTTACATTTCTTAAATGCCAGCTCTCAAACTGCACCCCTGCTTACTTGCTTAGTATCCTTCAGCTGTTGAAATAGCAGATATATTTAAAGTTTATAACAAAGAGGGAATCTGCCCACCTCCCCGCTCCTATAGTCAAGCTGTTTTCCTGCTGAGGCTCTGGCAGCCTCACCATCAGGAAAGAAAAGGTCTGTGCAATTAAGCTCTGTGTAAGCCAAAGGCACATATTTTCAAAACGGACTCGGGATTTAACTCCACTTCAGCATGTGAATGCTGAATTTGAGCCTTCGCACAACTCAACATTTCAGCTCCTTCTGAAAAGGAAAACCAAAAGCCCCAGAATTCTTGCAGGCATCTCAAGTAACATGCTCAAAACAAGGAACATTGAAAAATCGTTACCACCGCCACTAGATTACAATGACAGCAACACCTGTAACGCAGCACCCTCACTTCTGGGTGCTCATGTCAAGAAAAAGAGGTGTCTCGCTCTATTACCTATGTGGCTTTGTATGGGTAGCAAAAGATGAACTCTCTCTCCAAATGACTGATGCCATTGGGCACTCCCCCAGCAGATGAAATTAAGTGAGAATAAATGCAAGGTAATTCATACTCAAAAGGATAATTTTTTGCAAGGCATTGCTAAGGTCTCTGCTGATGCTCTGAGAACTGTGGAACAGTATATTGGCATAGCTCCCTCACTTTGTAACTAACATGCACCTCACCTAAATATAAAAATTGCATTACGTAAAAACATCACTGAAATAATTACACCATTACAGTACCTAGTACAGGTACAGCTTTCTAAAATGGAACAACTACCCCAATGGAAACCCTGTATGGTTTTTACAAACGTAACTGTATTCACGCTACTGGTATGACTATTTATCACGGCTTTATTTCAGAGACAAATAAAGATACATTGCATCTGTAACTAAAATACTCACAAGAGAGGCAAGTCCTTGCCATTTCTGAACTACCATCCCTTGGGCACAGGGAAAGAGAAGTCTGAACACTACTGAAAATAAAGAAAATAAAATACTGCCTTCACTGCAACCAGGATTTCATTCTTTTTTTCCCCCCGACTTTCAGGGCAGAAAGAATGATCTCTTCTCTTAATGCTCTGTTGCAGAGCAGGGACAATAAGGTTGCATCAACCTTGCATCAACCAGATCGTCAGTGACAACTTACAGTTGCTGCCACAACTTTTTTGCCAAAGTGCTCGTATTTCACTTGTTTTTTTGTATTTCTAAAACCCATGCTTATGTACATACTGGTTGCATATTTAAAAATTTAAAAGGCTACTGCTGTGGAAATAGACTTCTTGTGGAGTAACAGTGAATCCATTCCTTGTGGTCAGGTCTCCCCTGTTTCTAAAATGTTGTTCAAGAATCTCATTCTGCTCATTCAACTTCTGTTTATTTTTTTAAACATCTGTTGAATATTCCCAAGCAGCTTTGGGATCTTGTTGTGACACCTGCATGGTACTTTAGCACCTCCAGACTTCAATTATTGCAAGACTCTCTTCTAGCTAGTCTCCCCGATGATTTTATTAAAAGTGATCACCTGCAAAACGTTGCTACTTGCCTTATACTGTTTTCTAGTGTTTAGACCACATTACTCCCATTTCAGTGCTTGGACCTCAAAATATCCCAAAAGGACAGATATCNTTCTCTCTCTTCAGTGTTCCTCTAGTTCTTATAGCTAGTACTTTCTAAATGGATACCCAAGTGCTGGCTCCTAGCTCTCCTCGTTAGACCTCATGTCTTGGCCCCAGCTGTTTTCTGTGGAGATGGGTCCCACAGAACAACGGAAGCAGTGCGGGGGGAATGGTGTGAGTGACCTTCAGGGCACCCTCCCATGTTTTCTCCCTGCAGCCAAAAGGGGTTCTTGGCATGCTGGGGACTGGCTCTGGGAAGAGCTGGCACAGGACCAGGCAAGCTGCGAGGACGACCCTGACACAAACAGATGTTCCAGTCTGGGAATCTAATATATACCAAAATAATCGGAATTTGCTGAATTACTGAATATTCACGGCTCTAAGGAGCACTGCCCAGAAAAAAATGAGATCTTACAAGATGCAAATTCTTGCTAGAAACATATTTTCTACTGTTACATAGAAGAAAAGGGCAAGGAAATTTAGGATAATTAAGGTATTCGGATTTTCTTTGCTCTGAGAGAAGTGAAAAAAACCAATTCGCTTCAGTGGTAAATTATTCCTGACCAGACGAAACTATTTTAAATCAAGATGTTTACTGGGAAACATTAACACTCTAGAGCAATGGAGGAAACTGAAAGGTGTATATTCTTCCAACAAAGTCCTAGAAAGTCCACAGAGACTTGAGAGATGACAAACACATAGCTTCACCAGCATTCACTTCACCCACAGTTTACTAACACAAATTTTTATACTTTTTTCTTGGGAGAGACCTGTTAATAATTTTTAACAGTTCGCTGAGTTCAGAAGCATCTCAAGTGCCAGATGCTTTTTTAATTGATGCAAGGTCCAATGGTCAAATTCCAGACTCGCTCCAAACACCTCACTTTATTCTCGCTAGAAAAGCCACAAAACCAGTTTCTCCTTCTGGAATTTTGGTCTTTGCATTCAGGGAATGAAGATGTACGAATGTTTTGAATGTTAAAACACAACTCCAGTTTTGTTCGTTTTGAACGTTGGTTTAATTCTCCATATCTTAACTATCTGCTCTGTCAAAAATGATCATTATGTACCTTGTGATATTCAATTGACATTTAAGCCTGTATGTTTTTATGTGGGATTGAGCAAGAAAATAATTCCAACCGTTCATTTACATAATATTATTAATGCATTATAGTCGGTATTTACTCTGATTGTAATTTTTCCAAGACTGTGATGAAAAGCAGTCTATATGTATACTCCCCCCTACACCACATGGCATTTATGTCCGCCTTTCAAAAGGGAGCTTTCAGACTCGGGTAGAGATTAGTCATTCTTCCTTACAACCCATTCCTGCAGAACCAATTATGCTCTAACTATTCTTTGGATTTAAAAATAGCCCTCTGTTTTGATCATTTGGGTTTCTTTTCTCCATGGCCATAAAACTTGTTTGAAAGTGAGAACTGAGGGGTTTCTACTCCGGAGTCAAAACCCTGGAACGGTGCACAAGCACAACAGGGAAATGTTATCAGTTACAGAGCTGAGGAAACAGTGCGGCGTATCAGATACTGCAACTTGCTGAAATTTGTTATTCTAAGTGAAGAAATGCTCAGGCTCTGCCAAAAGGTCAAATCAAAAAGAGAGCACAGCTATGGGATAAAGATTTAGTCTGCATCGAGAAACCTCATCTTGTCCTGTCCAAAATGTTGACATTTTTTGTTTTACCTGTTGTAATTCCTTTATTAGTCTCTCATCCTGCAACACCTTGCTTAGAACTAATTTTAAAGACACAAAACAGCCCTCCTTCAAACAGTGGAGCTAACTCTGGTGAAAACTGAGTGAAGCACACACGTGAAGGACTGAGCCCCTAGATCAAGAGCTCCGTGGGGCAAGGACTGTCATTTCTGCTGAATGCCTTACAATACAAACACTTTTCTCTTTTTCCCTCTGCATTATCAAATGCCTTCCACCTACCTTATGCAATTTCTTTCTCTGTTCTTAATGATAATAGCTTACATTATATAGCACCTTTCATCCAGAAGAATCCCAAATGCTTTGCAGCCCACAGACAAGGATTATCTCGCCCACCACCAGAACTCAGTTAGGTCTAGGCTCAATGGTGTCACTTTTACGCTAGATATCACATGGCAATCGAAGTGATTTTTTTTAAAGCTTATGTTACTCGTGATTAGTACCTCGGACCAGCTACTTAATTCTTTTGGAAAGATCCCAGAACTGCAATAGTCTCGTGTCTACATATCAGAAAGGGGAGCCAACAAATCAATGGAACAGATCACTGTGTGACTGACATGGTAGCAATATGCATTGAGATCAGGCTGGGACTGTTTACGACCACGACTTCCTCAACACGTAAGAGCTGGTGCCTGCTAGATGACCCCCTCTCCACCAAAATCATCCCCCCCAACACACCAAGTTGCATTCTTCACCATTTTCCTTTCTTTGTCACTATTTATTGTGCTGAGTTCATGCCTGAATGCATAGCTCTACATCCAAATAGACTTATGAAACAGAAAACTGCTTTTCCTTTCAAAGGCATTCTTTAATCAAGGAGACTCAGTTACGTGACCAAAAAAGTAGTGATTTGAGAACCTTACATACAAAAAGGAATAAAATAAGCAACAGCTCAGATATTTCCTTGGTGCTGGCAGAAGCCAGTACTGCTTCCAGTGAAAAAGTAGTGATCCAGAATGGAAAAACTAAATTCAGAATACAATTTTCTAAATATGTATGTGCAGGTTGCTAAATGAGGAATTCTAAGGGGCTTATTCCCCACACATAAGCTATTTTCCTTTGTGTTACACGGCTTGCTATTGTCTTTAATTGGTAATAGCCCTGGAGTAGATTTTGGCAAACTGTCAGAAAAGCACTTGTAAGATGAAGCAAATCCACTTGTTCTATTTCTTATATTAAAAACTTATACAAAAATGAAGACAAAACTCTCCTCTTCCAAATACAACTTGGCTTAGTCAAAGTCTACAGGAGACAGGAACTATTTTATCGCAACTGAAAAATGGTAGTTCAAGGCTGAACTGCACGACAGTTTAAGCCTGTGAAGCCACCCCCCACAGTCCCAACCTTCCCCAAGTGATCCAGCGTGGTAATCCACAGTGAGGATTTAGCTCACAGCTCCCCGTGGATCAGAGAAGGGAGGAAGTAGGCACACATGGCTCAAAAAAATCATGATCAAAGTGCTGACTTCAGTATGAGACTAAATCCTGACTATATTGATTTTTTGGCAGGTGGGCGAAAGAACCTTGCAATTCTTCAGCTTTTAGAGCATTTGCACTTGGAACAGCATATTTCTATTTGTAAAATGTGCCAAAACATTCTGTTAACATTTTAAATAAAGTTTTAAAATGAACTAACAAAGCAAAAGTAGTTTTACCAAATCTTATTTTTAAGAAACTTCTCTTCACACTATAAATATAACACTGGCAAGATAATGCACTGATCCATTTTACAAACACATTATTTATAACTCAGCTGCTTGGGATTACATATTTTTATATCCATATGACAACAGTGTACTGAGATGCAGTATGTGGAAGTATATGTGTTCTTGCATGCTGCCATCTTATCTACTACAGACACACAACCGCGTATCATAGGACCTATATTGCTTCTAACAGATACTGGGTATTCTCTGACTCAGAGGGAGTTAAAGTCTGAACTTTTCAGAGACATTTCATACTACGTAGCTCAAAAGCTGCAGCTCAAAAGCTGCTGCAAGGGTTTCTGACCCACCAGTCTGTGACTAGAGCAACTATCACCTGGATGAACAAATCCAGATTAGGTTTTATTTGATAATTGTGCACCTCATCTGTCAGTTTGCAAAACCAAGCAGCAACACAGAATGGAAGAAAAAAAAACAGTTTGTTTTTTGAGCACTGGAACAAAGGATTCCTGCTTGATATTTGACTCACTTCTCATCAAAGGTGGACAGGTTGGACAGGACACTGTTTCCTCCGTAAGCCAGCTAAAGATGCTGTCATTTGGATCTTCACATTCTACAACCTGATACTTGAGTCTACATCAGGTCTCAGCATCTTCAACTGGGCACACTGGCATCACTTCTCTGTGGAGAAGTGCTGCATCAAAAGCCAGAGATCACGCACTCCTGCATGCCATATCTAAACAGAACACATGCATTCCCTCCAGCACAGCACGTTTTCTGCTGGCTTTTTTGTCCCATTTACCCTCTATCTAGTCCTTTCATTTTCATAAAATTTTGCATCCAGAAGACTCAGATCAAATAAACCTAAATCTCAAACTAAACTGAGTTTATTTATTTAGTTTTTCTGTTATGTCTCTCTTCTAATAGTTCATGTCTATTCATCTGATTTAGTTTGTGCAAGCTGCAGAGCAGAATGCCTTCTGTGCTATATTTGGACAGCCACTAGTTAGCACCAAGGTCTGTTCTCCATCAGCTTTCCAGCACAGATATAGTTGGATTTGGCTGGATACCAAGCAACCTTTATGAAAACCCCAAAAGGGACATTAACATGGACTTCTTTTGCTCACAAATGGTATCTGCAGAGATTCAGTATTTCTGAACTGGTTAAATCATGATGCTAAATATACACAACAGGCTGTAAGCAGTTTCTCAGCCAAAAACAGAAATAAGAAACTTACTTCAATGCTGAAGTACCCTCTGTCCACGTAGTCCCCCAGGAAGAGATACCGCGTGTTGGCAGGAGAACCTCCCACTTCAAACAGTTTCATCAAGTCAAAGAACTGACCATGGATGTCTCCACAAACTAGAAGACAAAAAAAAAGACCAATACTCAGATTCACCATGCCAAGATCATCTTAGGCCCACACATTCTGAAGTCACTCTTTTTCATAAGAAATTTGTTATGACATTTTTGTGCATCATCCTCTAGGTAAAAGACCAGTGAGAGCTGGCAGCTGCTCAACAGAAGCTGTTTTTCTGTGACGTGCATCCATATATGTGTGCAAAAGGCTACCAATTAATTAAAGGAGAGCCACCGCGCAAATTTGACCTGTAATTATTTTCATAAGTATCTGTCCATTGTTCCTACTGCCAAGCACAGAACACTGGCAATGGTAATAAGACAAAGCAAAGAAGTCCTGAAAAGAGAACGTGTTCAAGCAAGGTTACTCGTTCTTTCAACATCACTCCTCTATTTCTCCTAGTCTTATCCCAAACAAAGACCAATAGGCTTCCTGTAAAATGCAAAGCGTGCCTGTCCTGTGGATGCCACTGGTTAAACTGACAAATTTCTGACTTCTGGTTTCTCTATAGAAAAATGGCCTGCTTGCTTTCCCAAAGCATGTCTGACATGAGAGGACACTGATTTTTCATGCTTTAACCTCTACCACTTTATTTAACCTCGTATAATTATGATTTCTTTCACTACATTGCAATGAAGTCAATCTAACAAGCGGCTTCTCTAGAAAGAGCAGCTCCCAATAAACACGACAGACAGCACAAGTGATGTGCAGCCGGGGCTAAGTAGGGATGTCTCTTTTTGTGCCTTACAGTTAAGAAACTGGCTCGACTATATTGTGAAATTGCAAACTCTGTGGTGGGTGATTTTAAGCATCTGCAGGAAGGTAGGCAATGCTTTTGGAGGCCCCCGTGGAAGCTTAACTTACAGTGCTGTGCCAAAACCTGCTTCCTTTTGCCTTGCTTTGTTTCCTCTACCTGAGGGAGGGGGAGAACCCCACAGTTTAGGGCCAAGCCCGGACCTTTTCTGGCAACAATCCTTAACAAAGAAAATGCCAACAGCCTTGACTGTTACTGAGGTTAGTTTAGACCAAAGGTTCTCCCTTCAATGACTTAAAAAAAAAAAATACCCGATTGGCAAACTGGAAAGGTGATTATGAAGAAACCAAATAAACCAAGGGTCGAAGATAGACCTTATCTTGCAACAGCAGCACAGCTTCTTATTTACTGCTAACACTAAATTTAGAAGACTTCATATGCTCTCTCTGATGTAATGGTTCAAGCTTCTGTATTCAAGTAGAGGTCTCATTTGAGTTTTTACCTGGAAGTTGATATAGAGGTCTTGTCCTATCACAGATAAATAAACCTCACATTTGTCACATGCCATGGAGAAGCTGGTCATGTCTCCACATAGATACAAAAGGACTATACAGAACAGCTGTAACACCAAATCCAACAAAGTCACAGTGCAAACAGTGTTCATATGTTATTGTCTTTCATCTCAGTCTGGTGTCACATATTTTTTGCTTGCATCACTTTTCTCTGAATGTATACACTAACAGTAGGATCGATATAATATCGTCATTACATCCAAAAACTAAAAACAAAAGTCCCCCCCAAACCAAAACCAACCAAACCACCCCCCTCAGGTACACAGAAAAAAAACCACTTATGTCCCAGTCACTGCTTTCATGAATATTTATGTGAAATTGGTGACACGATTCACGAGTGCTGGTTAGCTGAGCATTCCTCTGTGATAGTAACAGAGTATTTTCCCCATAAAATAGCATATAGTACTTTTATCCCCACTGCGTTACATTGCATAATGTCTTTTTCCTACTTGATTCCCCCCCCCAAGAGTATTAGATGACAACCTTCATGTTGAAAGCCATCAACATTTATAATAATTTATATCTAAGAATAATATCTGTCATTAATTATGCAAAGTAAATACTATTTAAATCCTCAAGTGGTATAACACCACCCGTCTTTCTCCAAAAAAAAAGTACCCCAAAGGAAATTTTTTGATAGCATTTTTATTTGAACACATTAATCTACCAAACCAATACACACTGCTTGACTGTACTCCTCTGCATGGACACTGTGGGAAGATTAAGAACACGTGTCGCATATTGATGGCCAAGCAATCTGCCTCTCCTAACTTCCAGCAGAAAAGCTCTTAGTTATATAACTGTACAGCTCTACCAATTATCGCCCGCCCCCATTTGCTCCAACTGCAAAAACCTGAAGTTGAACAAGACTGAAAGATTTTAAGTGGATTTAACTTTTGCTATTTCACTAAAGCACAAAGAAACAATACTTTTTTTTTTTTAATGCATGAACAGGTAAATACATTGAGGTCATTACAGAGAAATCAAGGTGATTAGAAAGCTTTCTCCAAGTAGCTGTATGCCCATGAATTTGTCACAAATCAGAAAAGCAGAGAGCAAACCAGTGAAGAGGACAGAAATAAGTGCAGAGCCCTGCAATCCCATGACTTGCAAAATTCTGAACTGGACTTGAGAATCGATACTCGATGGATAGTCCAGGCACTCTGCATGCAGCAGCCTACTCTTTTTATACTTGACAACAGATGCAGAAACATATCCAGAAAAACAAAAAGATGGAAAGCTAAAAAGCCCTCAGGCCCAACCTTGCCAAGCAACTAAAGTAGTTGCAAAAGAGAAGCTTAAAATTAGCAGGTAAAAGCAGTTGCAGGAAGAGAATACACTCAAAATTAAGAGTAGACATTGAGATTTTATTTATTATGGTCCGATCCCAGAATTCCTACTGAAAGACCACAATGTTACATATGGTTAATCCAATTAGTATTTTCCCTGGAATAGCATGGAATGGAATCATAGAATACCAGGTTGGAAGGGACCCTCGAGGACCATCTGGTCCAACCTTTCTTGGTAAAGGCATGGTTTAGACAAGATGGCCCAGGACCCGAGCTTAAGGATCTTATACTTTCCAGGTTTGTGTGTATAGACCTGAAACATCCTTACAACAGAAAGCCTGTGTACTCACATTCTGATGGATGGCCTTGTTTACAAATAAATTAAAGGGCAATTTCTTATGCATACAGTACTACACTCCATTTGTGGTGTGAAAGCAACTCCTTCTAAACCTATAGTTCTGCCACCTTTCTTTTTCAACTCTTATGAATCTCAAAACTGGAAGATTTCCCAGGCAGACAGATCAATGCTTTATCTTTCATTAGGTGGGGGCACAAGAGATCCCGCATTAGATTTCCATTCATGAGGGTGGAAACATCCATCAGCCAATCACTCTGCCAAACCCTTCACACCTTGTCTTGCAGCTTGCCATCACTATTAAAGAGCCTTGCAGCACTGTCCCACCAAGACCCCACAGAAGAAGTTCCATGTCCACTCCACGCCACCTCTACAAAGCTCTAAGTTCACTACCTTCCCCCTTCATGTTACAGAAAAAAATTTTGAAAGCACACTAATTATTATATGTTCATGTTTACTCTTGTACAAGCATTACCATTGGATCTCTCGTTCATTTTAATTTTGCCAAAAAAATCCTATTTTATACTTGTGCGGGCCCTCTTTTGGTACTGGAGCACTTGCTACTGAACAACACATTCAACAAGACATAACATTTTTCCACCAAATAACAACAAAATAAAAAACAGCACAGTGAAGCAGGAAATTCAATTCTTAATGAAGATCTCCAGAATCGACATACTTAGAGATTTAAAGTATGAACACAGGGAACATTAAAAACACTTTGTATGTGTGTGGGATTAACATTAAAAGCAGTTGTGTTCGTACAAAACAAATTTATCAAAGGGAGGAATAGCGGGTGGTATGCCTTCTACTACAAATTCACATATTTTCCTATATCACTGGTTTCCTTAAAGTGCCATCAATGAAGTCGTGGCCTTTTTACACTCACCATTTTATAACTACTAAATAATCTGATGGCATATCTTTTTCCCTAAAAAGGCTGCTTAATTTATCCATTGCTTTCCAACTTCCTTTGTATGCTTAAATTGCCAGCTGGACAACAACAAAACGGTGTTTCCACTGACTTACCACTTCCAGGGGATCAGTCCAGGCACCAAACCTCTTGCCTATGAATTTGTCTATCTGAACCTGCTGAACCTGTGTCTATCTACCTAACCTCTCTTGGCAGCAAGCTCCAGAACTCCACGACACGCTATGTAAAGAATTTTTTTCAGTTGTTTTAAACTGATCTCCTACTGAATTCACTGGTGCAATGAGAAGGTTTAAGAAACACTGGTTGGTTGTGGACTCCTTAGAAATTTATCTCTGTTGAGAACGTTTTCAAGGGAGAGATGGGCCCCTGCAAAAAGAACCAAGTTCACAGGACTGTCCATGCAACTACTGAGAAATCATGTTGCTGAGCAGCTCTTCCTACTTGTTATGATGGGTCCTTTAATCCACTACACTGTCGTACACTATAGCACCAGAACTTTCCCAATGTAACTGTCTATAAAATACAGTTTTATTATAAAAATAGAAATTGGACATGGGGTAGAGAATGAAGCAAGGTTTTTTCACTTGTTTGTTTTTAGAAATTGTCATCCTAATACAAATTAAATTATGTTTCTGTTGGCTTCACTGAGCAGATTTCCCTCTGATTTATGTCAAAGTAACAAGCAACATTGAACAGGACCCGTTAAGTTCAAGTTGTACTAGCAGTGAAGGAAGTCCACAGCTTTGCAGTGGCATTGCCAGCTTATTTATAGAAGACAAAGTGGTACTGCAGCGACTTAGATTGCAGCAACTATTGGCACAAATAAAAAGTCTAAAAATGCTCTTCAGATACCTTCCCTCAGATAACTAAACGCTCTTCACTATGTACAAACTCAGTCCAGAGATTATTCTGTGTGGCTTCCCACTCCAGATGGATATTAAGAACAAAATTTATATTCATAGTACATTAAACACTGTCAATTAAAAAATTTTCTATCTCTAACAGTTTGGATATGCTGCACTTATTTCCTCATTTATCATGTATATACTTAATTGGTGTAACATTATGGTCTGATAGTAAAATACCATTAATGTTTCAAGTGAATTTACATTCCATGTATCACAAGATTATATTCCCATCTTCAAATGTCATCAGGGATTAGGAGCAGATATGCAACACTCCATCATCAGCTTCAGAATCGACATCTGCTAACTCATACAAATGTGACAACAATAATGAAGCAAAGGCACCTTTTAAAGAAGAAACTAACACTGTGTAGGGAATATTATCCATCGTTTGACAACTTGTTCTTTACATTCGCTGAGCTCGGGTTGTCTTTGCACTGAGCTCCAAGAGACTGTGCTTCAGCAAAGCAGCATGCAATACCGCAAAACCTAAGGGAGAAAAACACCCTATCGAGTTACACCCCAGAATGCAGACTGCAAATGGCAGAGGGGTTTGCTTTGTACAACGTTTAGGAAGTGGTTAGCTGCTTACCATTCCGCTAGTTAGCACATGCTTCCAGGAGCTTACCACTTTCCAAGGACAGCCGGTACTTACAAAGCCTTACTGACAACGGGACGAGCGCACCGTGTAAACCTGCACGTGTCTGAGCTGACTCGTGGACACTCATTTGTCCAGATCTACAGGATAAGATGATAAAGATGGCTGCGTACCCCACTCAGAAGCATGTCCCAACCATTTCTCCAGGGAAGTAGTTTGGTGCAATGAAAAGTTACCAAAGGCTGAATGAAGCCACCAAGTGAAGAAGGAGTACTTAAAAGCAACAGTGGACACACAAAGGCAAATTAAAACCAACTAGATGAACATCTGTAGCTGAGAAGTCAAAGACTGGGCTTCCTTAGCCAACCAATAAATATGAGGGAAAACACCTGCAAGAGCTATATGCATGAAATTGTCAGCTGCTTCAAGAAAAACTACTGCATTGCTCCTGAAGGGCTCAACTATTAACCAGAAGGCTCTCGTTTTCCCGAAGATTTAAGAACAAAGTCACATATCAGAGTCACATGTCTTTGATTACACAATCTTTGAGCTTGAATGAGCTTTGTTTCCAAGCGTACATGTTTCTGAGGGACATTATATATTACCACAGCAGTATGAAATGTTCAAAACACCACAGTTTTGTTCCATGCATTTTTATTTATTTTTTTTAAATCGCTAGAGATTGAGCAATTTTCTTCCTTACTTCTTGGAGAACAAGGAGGAAGAAGTAAAATAAAAGAAAAAAACTCTGAAAGTTTTTATTTGTAGCTGCTCACTAAAGCACTACTCAAGACACAGACCCAGTGAGTAAATCACACACATTGTTTTACAGTCATGCAATTCTGTTTCTGTTTCTAAGAGAGATGTTTAAAGAACTTGCAGACTTCATTACTTACTCAAATTAAAGTCAGAATCGTTTAGACAGCTCACTAGGTAACTTACCATTCTAAGATGAAATCTACTAGACTCAACATAATGGGTTTTCATATGAATGTTTGTTATACTAAGTGTATTGAACAAAACAGCTCTGTATTTCCAAAAGAAGCATGATCTCATTCATATTCATATCTGGTTATCTAACATGATTATAATAGGCTTTCATCTATCTTTTCCCTTCAATCACTGCATGCAAATTGATGAGTTTATACTACCAGAGTGAATTGGCATTAACAAAAAACTGCAATTACATATTTTCATAAAGAGGCCCGCTTCACCAAAGATAAAGCCAGAAACCATTACCCATACAGGTACAGCAAAGGAAACCGCAAATGGACCATCGATGCTGCATTTGACAATGTTGTTTGGTTGCCAACTTTCCTTCTTTGTACTAAGAAAAAAAAAACCCAAAACAACCTGAAGAAGTATCTTGGGAAAAGCTGTTTTCTGAGCAAGACACGAGGACACTATACTGTGTTCTGCTCTGCCAACACTTGAAATGCTAGTGTCTGCAAAGATCAACCCACGCTCGCTCCTTGCAATAGGAGTTAGTTTTCTCCCACCATCCCTTGAAGGCTAGAACAAATTAATGACACCTGATTTGAAGAGGTAGCATGAAAAAGAGTGGGGAAGGGAAAACTTCACATCAGAAAAGACCTTCAGGACAGCAGTCATTAATATCCTCTGGTGAAGGAGGAAGCAAAAAAACCCTAAACCATGTGGCAGCAAGCCCTTCAAGATGTTAAGGCTACAAAAATATCTTCAGCACAAAGTTTTTAAAAATAGCTCCACAAAATTACTTTTTATGTCACACAACTCTTTGCAGTGTCTCAAAGCAAGATAAAAAACATGTACATAAACTTGGCCAGCATAGGAGCACCTTTGTATATATAGAATCATAGAATCATCTAGGTTGGAAGGGACCTTTAAGATCAAGTCCAATCATCAACCTAACACTGCCAAAACCACCACTAAACCACATCCCTAAGTACCACATCTACCCATCTTTTAAATACCTTGAGGGATGGCAACTCAACCACTTCCCTGGGCAGCCTGTTCCAAAGCTTCACAACCCTTTCGGTGAAGAAATTTTTCCTAATATCCATCCTAAACCTCCCCTGGTGCAACTTGAGGTTGTTTTCTCTTGTCCTATCGCTTGTTACTTGGGAGAAGAGACCGATCCCCACCTCTCTACAACCTCCTTTCAGGTACTTGTAGAGAGCGATAAGGTCTCCCCTGAGCCTCCTCTTCTCCAGGCTAAACAACCCCACTTCCCTCAGCCACTCCTCATCAGACTTGTTCTCCAGACCCCTCACCAGCTTTGTTGCCCCTGGACACCCTCCAGAATCTCAATATCTTTCTTGTAGTGAGGGGCCCAAAACTGAACACAGTACTCGAGGTGCAGCCTCACCACGGCCAAGCACAGGGGGATGATTACTTCCTTAGTCCTGCTGGCCGCACTATTTCTGACATAAGCCAGAATGCTACTGGCCTCCTTGGCCACCTGGTCACACTGCCAGCTCATATTCAGCTATCTGTCAACGAGCACGCCCAGGTCTTTTTCTGCTGGGCACCTTTCCAGCCACTCTTCCCCAAGTCTGTAACACTGCATAGGGTTGCTCTGACCCCAGTGCAGGACCCGGCACTTGGCCTTGTTGAACCTCATACCATTGGCCTCAGTCCATCGATCCAGCCTGTCCAGATCCCTCTGTAGAGCCTTCCTACCCTCAAGCAGATCCACACTCCCACCCAACTTGGTGTCGTCTGCAAACTTACTGAGGGTGCACTCGGTCCCCCCATCCAGGTCGTTGATAAAGACATGAAACAGAACCGGCCCCAGTACTGAGCCCTGGGGAACATCACTTGTGACCAGCTGCCAACTGGATTTAACTCCATTCACCACCAATCTTTGGGCCCAAGATTTAAGATATACCAGAAACAACAGAGTCTTAGGAAACAGCCTCTACCAAGTACTGTAAAATCTACACTGGCAGAGAAAAATCCCTTCCCTCCATGCTCTTACCCTAGCTGAATTTTTCAGGAAAGTAAGTGGGTACCACCGCAGTGAGGTGTCAAATGAAACTTTCAATTCCAGCTCAAAGCAACATTGCAGAGCTGTAGTAGAAAGGAGATGGTGATCTAGTGAATATTTTACAGAATTTTTCGAAGATCAACAAGGAAAGGTGCTCTCATCGCATATCCCAGAAGATACTGAATCAGGTCATGGGGAGAGAAACAAAATGGGATGGGAGTAAAAGAACATTCACTCCCATACACATCAAAGAAACAACTGGGTCTTCCCCTGCCACCCTCCAAGGTCAGCACTGGCCCTGAGCATCCTCCATAGCAAATGGAAAAGCAAATGTACTGTCATTATCTCCTGTTAATGCACCCCCAGTATCAGGGAGGAATGGCTATTTCACAAATAACCCCATCGGAAGGATTATTCGTGATGGAAGTGCTTCATTGGTGTATAGGTCAGGATTTCCAGCTCATGTACTTAAATCAAGGTTATTTATAGCAATAGGAAAATTCTCTTATCCTCAGTTTTACAGATGTAAAAAACAAAGGCCTGGGGAAGTTTAATAATTTATAAGGTCATTAGTTCGGTCAGTGGGAGGGCAGGGATAGCCAGAGAGGGAACAACACATCCTCATATTGCTCCATCCAATTCAATGCACCAAAAGAGAACCCTTTCAATAAGGAAGGAGGGTCCAGCACAGGAAGCAGGCACAGCCTGGCTTTACACACCATGCTCCAACTGAAATTTATGGAAGGTGAAACAAGGCAAAATGGGAAGAGGGCTTTTGAAGAGAAGAAGCTCAAATATGCTTATCTCCGTAGAAAAAAGAAGCGCAAAATTCAGTGCTGTGTTTTATTCCGGGAATAGCTTTTATTTGCTGTAATATTGTCCTTTTATAACATACAGGTTCATTATTAGAATTACTCGGTGTTACATCTTTCTCACTAATCTGGTTGAAGAGCTCTCCAATAGTTTTTCGCTATACAGTATTTTTCCAGAGTCAGAAATTTGCCATCAGAAGTAGTTTGTAGCCAGTCCTTCACAATTTAATGTGGTAATTTTTTTTTGTTGCTGATTTAATTCAACTCTTAGGATTCAGGTTTCTCTACAGCTAGTATTTCTCTCAGCAGTGCAAATCCCAATCCCAGTAAAGTTAAAACAAAGGCACTGGTATTACATGGATATAGCGATAGTTATATAAAGCCCAAAGAAGCCCTCGGTATTTACAAGGCTTGATAGGTAGTATCTTTGTTTGCTCTTCTTACTGTAGAATTTTAGAGCAGTATTAACCTAACAGACTGCAATTCAATTACCTTCCAAGCACCCAACAATTTACAAGATTTTATGGGTAGCACCATTAGCATGTCGAGATTTAGTATATGAATGCCTAGCATCTGAAAACCTAACCACAAAACCCAGATGTTCATGTCGGCTTGTAATATGTATTTTCCATTTTCACCTGAGGATAACATTTGTTGTCACAGTTTCCTCATCCTGTGCCATTGAAGACGTGCTTTATGCTCCATCCCACCCCTACTCGGTGTTTTATTAAGAATCAGAAGCATTACTCTATGACAAAAAGCATCCTACTTCCTTCAGCACAACAATTTTTCTTATCAGTGGAAAACAAACATTTGCTCAACGCAAACAAATGCATTTGTTCATTACCTTTGGATCTATAGCAATCTCCCTGTGTTTCTCAGAAATGGATGTTAAGAAAAAATAAAGATACTATTTCTCAAATTCCTGGGCTTTTAATAAGCAACCGGCAGTATCGACATGAATACTTGCATGCACTGAGTGGAAGGAGCCACAGCACAATTAGCTTCAAAGAAATTCTGTGAAGTTCAACATTTTGGCTTAATGGTCTGTATTTGGAGCCATGAGCGCAAAGAACCAGCAGTGAAGATCTACTGAGCTTTAACCTCAGCTTTTGCACCCATGTCTTTAATGTGCTTGAGCTATTATTTTAATCTAACCTTTCTGTACTAGAGATGTTCATCTGCTTGTATATGGGTATAGGGTTAAGGAAAGCAAATAACATGCAAGTTTCCCAATTCTAGCTTAAGCCACATAAGATGACTTTTTAATAGGATCTAAATTCCATAACCAAAGTCTTATATGAATCTTATTCTCAGTGAAAAATGATTAACCTTTGAGGAAAGAAAGCTCTGCACAGTAATTTATGTCCTGGTAAAAGCTCACATGACAATTAGTTAGGGGAGCCAGTGCAAAGAGGAGTTGACCACTTTAATTTTCTCTTGCTGAAAACATATACCTAAACATGATCTTGAGTGGGTGGTTAAATTCATATGCTGATCCTAAACCAACATTAACCATAGAATGGTTTGGGTTGGAAGAGACCTTAAAGGTCACCTAGTTCCAGAAAAAAAAAACTGCTATCACTCAATTACAATTATGGAAACGAACACAAAAAAGTCATACTGATGAAGAGAATAGCCTTAATTATGTTTCATTGTATTACCTTGCTATTGGGCATATAAGGAATACACACAATTTATACAGGACTCTGGGTAGCTTTAGGGGTGGGAGCCAGGCAGATTTGGGCTAGCTCCTGCAACAAGCAAACTAACCAGTCTCTCCAACAATATCAAGAATGGTTTCTGCAATGGCTGGCTAAGGAGGGAAAAAAAAAACCCCAAAACAAAGTCAGAGGAGGGGAGGGACAGGGAAGAAATATTCTTTTGGCAGCCATCCACCAACCACGTTGCATGCAGTAAGTTGTTCTGGGAGGTAACAGAGTACTGCTATTCAGAAACAGAGGTAAGAAGAAAAGGTCACCATCAAAAAACAGCTTGCAAAGACAGTATCAGGTGAAAAAATGGAGAAAAATTTCTATTACACTGAATTGGCATTTATGGCACTCTTCTGATCTGTAGTCTATCGGTAATCTCAAATATGACATCCTTTCAGGTTTCTAAGACAGAGTTATCAGACACATTTTTAATAATTAGAGACATTCCAAGGGGAAGTAAATAAATGTTTAATATCTTGCCAATCAGCCAAACAGGATTTCATTGGCATTTGATTATGTTAAATTTTATATGTGAATTAAGTGTAGGATCACCACCTTACTTTTTGCACTTGCAGGATAAAGGCCTCATCAGCTTGAATCACCCTCAGCTGAACACATCATACAAATGCAACTCATGCAAGCAGAATATACACAGCCTGAAAACACCCCCAGCTACAGTTCCAGATGAGAAAAATAATCTCACAGACTTGGGATTTTAATAAAAAGTTACACGTACAAATATCAAATAAACTCCTGAGTCAGCTTTTTATATTGCAAGGACAAGATTTTCAGGAAGTTCAGAGGATCTAGCTACAGAGTTCATGAATTCTGATGGGAGCTATGTGATTAGTTCTTGCACAGCACTTTACAGATTATCTGGTTTCAAAGAATATGGAACACTTATTCTGGACATATACATAATCTAAATATGAAACAGTGTTTATGTGACCTTATAAAATTTTGTTTTAAAATATAAGGTACATCCATTTAAATGCAACATGTATAATAAAGGAAGTATCTGAAAATACAATGCATTTCCTCTTAAAGCAACAACATTAATAAGGATGTGCTTTTAACAGAAAATACAAGAGGTGAGACCAGCAACCGATTCCCTCAAACACCAGATCTTTTCTGAGAGAGCAATTCCAACGCAAAACATAAAAGGACCAAATCCCATCAGCAGGACATAATGGTGCCACACACCAGAGGAAACAATTAGCATCCTTTAAGGCAAAACCATGCAAAGTTTCTGACAAAAAAAAAAAAAAAAGGGCAAAAAACCCCTCAAATACTGTTTTTTCCAAAAGACAATGCTGCAGCTGTAGGTGTCCACTACTGTCCACAGAGTAGCCATACCTGTATGGCTGTACCAAAAGACTGCTGTACCAGTATGAAATAAAGCGTTAATGCTCAAACCAGAACGTGTTTGGGCCAACTTACTGCTACGCAATGTCCACTTTCTTCCTGCTTATTTAGTCCTTGACTTCAAAGATCTGAAGATACACTGCTTAACTAGGTAGCTACTGGCATTGACTTCAATCAGTTGCTTAGGCCAAATTTGGTTCTGCTCCACTCAGTTAACACAACCTTGTCTTCTGTTGCTACAGACATTCTGTTACAGGAATTTCCAAACTGCTATGAAGTAGATATACAAGTTACTTCTTAAATTTGCATTTTGTGAAGTTACACAGACCAAGAAAAAGCTATTTGATAAGTAAATTGGTATTTCATCTGGGTTGCAAGTAAAGTTTCTTGGTTATTCTCAAAAGACGGGGAAATACTTATTGAACTCTCCTCCTCCAGATTTACCTGTCTGTATTAACGCCATAGCTCATACTCTTCTCTCAGCATTGGGACAGTATAAACAGTCTAAACTTCAAGTCCTCCAGTTCAGGGAGAGAATCCAATCTGTTACATGTGTTAGTTTAATAATGAGGTGACAGAAAAATCAAAAATAGGCAGACAAGAAAAAAACAACTTCTTTTTTTCTTTTCTTTTTTTGAATAACTGAAGTCACTTCTGAAACAATGTCCCTTGTGCTTGCTCTTCTTGAGAGGTTGGTGTGTGAACTACTACTAGATTACAAGCATAATACTCCAAGCTCTGTAAGACATTATGCATTTAAGGAGCAGAGTACTGCTAAATGACTATTACTTCCAGTGCAAAAAGGCAAATCTGTATTTTAGCAGGAGATGCTTATTGTTCAGAACCTTACTGGGTTAATTGTGTGTGTACTTCCACAACACACTGGGATAACCAGAGCTCTGATCATTATTTTAGACCACAGTGCTCCTTTGAATATTACATTTAACAGTATCCTGTCAGAGCATACAGCAATATAATGCTTTAATGGGACACTAAAAGAAGACTGTTTCCCTGTTTCTATTCCATACAAGTTGGGTACTTGTGATTTTTATTTTTTTTTTAAACACAACACTATGTTCACTCAGAGACTGAAGAAATTAAGCCCATCTTTCAGGAGAACTTTCCTCTTTAACTCTCTTGCTCTGCAGAATGACTCATTTTTCAGAAAGAACATTGTCTACTTTTAGCTGAGATCAAATACATTATCAGTTTAATTCATTCCAGAAAATGTTCTTTCCAGCTACAACTACTACAATACTAACCCCAAATCCATAGTTTACCCCAAAGCCATAGTTTACTTTACTTTTGTCCTGCACAAAAAAAAAATCTAAAAATCCTTTTCATGATATTAAAACAGTTGCATTTATTTTTCTCATCTCTCCATTTCTTTAGCATGCACTTCCTGCAGCTTTAAATTCCGCTCTCAGCTGTAGAAAACAATGACCACAAAAACGTTTATGGTGAAAAATTATTTGGCAAAAGGAAACACATGGAAACACTCACAGCTACAGAGTACTTCTTTTACTCAAAACTCTCTACCTAGAGTGTTATTAATCTGTGGGGTGTTTGTGACTCCTCATTAACACTAAATTTCAGAGAGAAATGCCACTTTCTACCACCTCTCACAGGCTGTGAGGTTCCATCCCATGGGGGCTGGTGACAAGCTGACCTCTGCAGCATACACTCCTGCTTAACGAAGCTGTGCAATCTCTGGTCAAAGTCAAGCAAAAACCCAAGGAAGTGCTCAAAACCACAGACCCTTATCAAGGCAACTACGGGAGTCACTCTGACCATAATCCTTCACTAGAACAATGAAATCATCGACTAAAACAGTGAATCATCATGGCAAGCTGAACATTCATTAAAATAAAACAAAGCCTAGTACTACAAGAAAACCCCAAACCCCAAACCGAATGTCAAATGATAAGAGTCAACTTTCTCACACGTTCAGGGCAAATGCACTAAACCCAGCATTTTTACAAATTTTCCTGCAATAAAATTGAGGTCTTTACTAAGGAAAACAGCCAAGACACAAGACTCCATTGTATTTTTTGAGCCACAATGTTTTTGTCTGCACCTACCCTGGGTTTATAAGCCTTTATAGGTCAATTGATATTTCCAGCTGCTAAAATTTTACATTATTGGTAATAAAAAGAAATATTACGAGAAATTTTCAAGAGAGTCAAAATTGGTACAGATTGTCAGAGACAGCTGATGCTACCACCATTCACTTGGTGTCACACAGCAAGTTTGGACCCTAGCACCTGGCAAGAAATCATAACTCCAACCTGAGTTCAACAGACCTTCACTACAAAAAGAGGGTGCACTCAGCTTTCCTTTACTTACTATGTGATTCATTCCTTTATTTATGTCTAATTCCCTTTATTTTCTATAACGTGTAGGTAACAACTAACTAGCTCCTTTACAGGAGAACAGCTCACATGCTATCTTCTATACTGAAGCCACATTTTCATGATGGAATTTATATTCTTTCTTTTGTGCATATTTCTGGCTATTCTATTTCTTGCTTGCAAGTAAGCAAGAGGACTTATTCCCAAGAACACGCTGCCTTGATTTTATGAAACAAAGTCTTTCACCCTCGTTATAGGTCCCTTTATGAAGGACATACTTCTGCTGCTGCTTCTCCCTTGTATTGGTCACTACAACTGATGGGTCAAACTCGGCTCTCAGCACTCCAGCAATTCAAGGGAAACAGTTTTTTTAACGGATTTGTTACCGTCAAGTGAAAAACGTGTGCTAAGAAAAAAATGCACTATTTGCACTTCAGCAACTTTTCAGGCTGCTTGCTAGTCCCTCTGGATTGCAATAGCACAGATATTTGAAGTGATTGCAAGGCAGAAACCTTACAGGCACATAAAAATAATAATACAATTCTAATGTATTCATATGTTTGTTAAAGCTTGCTGATGCTTAACTGAAATTGTTGAAATTGCTTGGCAGTATCTTTTTTTAGCCTCTTGTATCTGGCCAAGTAATATAAAAAAACCCAAACCTCCCGGATCATAAACCTCTATTTATTACACCCAGAAGTCTTCATGTACTCTGAAAGTTTTATAACCTGTATTTCCATTGAAATTTTTATATGTTTTTCTTGTGTATATACGTATATATATATTTCAAATTGAAATATTTGTTACTGAACTTTGTAGAGAAAATTCATTAAAGGCCTTCAACTGACAACCCTCTGTCTACCATAAATAGGCTGCTAGAAAGCGGAAAAGCATGTGACCAAAAGGAAAAAAAAAGCCAAATCAACAGAAGTTTCTTATAAAAAAGGAAGACACATCATCATGACTAAAAATACACGTCAGTGCAGATAGAATCTTATCTTCAGAAAACATACAAGTAAAGCAATCAGGTTTCAGAAGATCATCACCCACAAAAGAAAGTAATTGTGGGTCTGTCTTTTTGGTGTGCGAGAGAAGCGGGGATATCTATGCATCACAGAAAGTAGAGCTGATGAGTCTGCTATGAAATAACGCCAGTCAAAAAGAATGGGCTTTCAACCCTTTTTTCTCCTTTCTCACACGCTCTAAGACAACACACAATTCTAAAATACAATCCAAAAAATATTAATTCTCTTAACTCAAAAGAATGCATGTAGAGCTGGGAAATACTTGAGTTTTTCTACCAAAGAAAGTAAAAAGCTATATAAAAAGCCAGTTACATATGAAAATACTGATAGGGAGGATAGGCATATGTTCTCTGGAATAGCATCTTATCAAGACCAGAAAGGATGAAAATAATCTCTACAACTATTGCTAAGAAGAACAGACAGTGTCACCTTTCATAAATGTTAGTACTTTGTTCAAGAATTATTAAAGTCTAAAAGACTATTTTAAGAACTAAATACATGCAAAAAGTCATCTTGGTTCATTTCAAACACCTGTTCAGCTTTGATTAAAGTCTTATTTAAAAGACTCACTGAAACTGGACCACATAAAAAAAGACCTAAAATGCTGGAGCTGTTTTGACAATTTCTCTTAGAGGACCGAGGACCAGAAACTCGCCGTGGACAACATTCCTGTCATCTATATTCCATCAAGGACTGACAAACCAAGCACACAGCTACAGGGCAGGGCCAGAAGATCCTCCTCCAACGCAGGAAGAGTCTGAGCCGTCCCTCACAAGCTGAGCGAGGAGCAGCTTCCAGTCCTGAGCTTCAGCAGGGAAGAACTCAGGGCTTTCTTGGAGCCCCTCTCATTGATCTACCCTCACAAACAAACAGCAGCAGCAGTGCAGCCACTGACAGAACAAAGCTGCAACAGACTTCTGCAGCCTAGCAAGGCTTCTGCACCAGGCACAAGTCTTGCGAAAGTCAAGAAAGCAGTTTTTGCTTTTTTTCCAGTAAAAAGTGCTCTACTGCAGATATTCATATCCCTGCTAAAAACAAACTGTTGAAATTGCACATTCTTAGTCAGCCACCAGGAGCTTGGGTGATCAGGTGGATCACCAATTCTTAATATTCACTGTAGTCCTTGTCTCAAGATTTTTCCTTGACTGGCTTGTTGTGTATAACTGAATATAAATAGGTATCTTATATAAAGTTATCTCAACTAAAGAACATATTTTTTGCCATTTAAATAAATGGGTGAGTAGTTTATACCCAAGACACTTATTAGCATTCTGTAGTCCCTGCACAATAAAAATCTTTATCCACTTACAAACTGACTCACGTAGATCTCATTTAGACTATTGTCTCTTTTCAGAAAAAAACACCTCCAGAAATATTTGCAAAAGGGAAAAAAATACCCAAATAAACACTTACTGCTTGTTTTCTGGGTGGGTTTGGTACTCAAAGTTAGTAAATATGATTATCTTACTTGCCTTTCTTTAATTAGGTGTCCTTTCAGGCATAGCATGTGATGGTGTGAAACAACAAGAGAGACTCACACCCCTGAAGAGGCATTACAAGATAGAGCCATTAAGAACTGGACTAACCCTGTCTTCTCTCTGCAGGTCATTCATATTAATGATTTGTGGGATTATTTCATACCTGACTAGCCAAAATACTTTTTCAGATTGAGGTTCTGTCTCTATCAGAAGTTTTTATTTGCCACCTGCAAGAACAGTATTTCTGGGAAGTTCTTTTTTAAGTAAAAGGGTAAAGAACCATCATTTAAGATAACTTCTCAGTGGACTGCAGGACGGCTGTGCTTTTCAAGGCAATCTGTGAACACGGATGCTCTAATGATCTAGGCTTATTAACTAGAACGATATAAATCATTATTACAGCAGGAAACAGACTGCAACATTTAAAAGTAAATTAGTGACAATGCAAGCAAGTAGTAGGCTGCAAAACTCAGCTTTTCTGTTGAATCAAAAATTTAGTAGAAGAACCAGCACCAGCCTCTTTTGCTACTTTAGTTTGCTGGGAAATCAGGAAATACTTCCCAGTTGTAAATTGCAACAGTAAAATAGTTTATTGGGTAACTTAAAAGGCCATTTCTATTCCCTGTAGCCTCACTTTAGTTTTTCATCATTCCTATGTAAAGTATTCTAATATTCATTATTGGCTGATGCAGTTTTTGAGTTGCTAACCAGCATCAAGTCATTTTGTTAGCATTTGTAAAAAACAAAGCTATTTAATACAAGAGTGCATCTTGGTTTTTAAAAAGCATTTTAATTCAGTAAACCTATAGAAACCAAAAATTCACATTTAGGAATTGCTGAAGGATACATTCCTCAAACCAGAGGAATGATGTGAGTGGTGGGAGAAGACAGGAAAGCGCAAGGTTCAAGAGGAGCACCTTATGAGCTGGAGGAGGTCTCTTTACCTGTCCCCCAAACTTCTGTCACAAACCAAGTGATCATTCTGCACACAGAATGGTAATTTTCTGCATTCAGGAGAGAAAAAAATAATAAAAAGAGACTATATTTTTCTTCCAAGGCTGTGTGTATCCCTGAGTGAAATACATATAAAATAACACAAGCAACAAGTGTTTAGGTAATCATTACAGGAGGAAAAGGGCTGCCTCATTACAAATGAAGGGAAAATATATTGATTTAATCACACAGTTTAGTTGTTTGTTGTTGACCTGACTGTTCAGGAATGGAGACAGTGAGGGGTTCGGTGTGGCAGACGCAGACTTTGCGAGAAATTACACAAAAAGTAATACAAAGGAAAAAAAAATATGATCATGCTAACTTACCGATAGACTTTTGAAATAAAGTACAGGCACACTGTTAAAATTGCTCTGAACACGTGCTTTACAACTGTCTTAATTCCTACTTTTATTTTGCTCTTTCCCTTGTGCTTCGTTTCACCCTATTTTTCAATACCTCAGGACAAAGATGGCAGAGCTGCGGCAGGAGGGAAGGAAGGGAGCACAGCTTTCAAGTCCCCTGCTTGCCCTGAAACTGGGACTGCATCAAAACCTGGGACACCAAGAATTGATTCTCATTCTCAAAGCAGGAACGGGTCCACACTTAATTGACAGGCCAAGAATAAATGAAGTGCAGATGTGGGAAAAAAATTAATTCCTGAAGAGAATTCTGAGACAACAGCTGTCATCTAATAATCCACTACCGTACTTTATATTTGAAATGATGTAAGCCAGAAAAAATCTGCCATTCTGAAAGGAATGAGTAAACAAAACCAGTGTATATTCAAAGTTAGAATCAAGTTTTACTCTTAGTTCAATGCATTTTTTACAGAAAATACGTCCTCTGTAATTATCAGTCTAATGCTACCCATAAGCATGAGTCACATACAGATTTTGCATCCCAGATAAAAAAAATTTCTCCCTCATCGCTTTCTTCATATTATTAGAGAGAAGTTTATTTCAACAGAAAACAAAACAAAATTGAAGCATGTCAATGCTTTCATTGAAAACCGTGAGGAAAACGAAGTGGAAAATAGCAGCTTCACAACACAAATAAAAATGCATATGAGGCTGCAAAACATCATTAAAGTTTAATCATCTCTCCAAGCCTTTAAACTCTGCTGGGGTCCTCCAATTTTCATACTTTACCTATTAAGAAGCGCTGCTTAAACTCAGACCCTGATTTGGCATGAATTAGGCACCCTGTGTAAGAGTCAGCCTGAAGGCCTCATCATCCTGAAGGCATCATCCCCACTTTCACCGATCTTACGCTGCAGCCCGCTTCTGCAAAGGTACCATCACAGGTGGTACATTAATGATGGCACTGCACCAACTGGTGTGGAGCCAGGTCACCCTGCCTTGTGCTGCCGGGCTGAGCAAGGACCAGAACGGATGGCCAGTAGGTTCAGGTACAGCTGAAGAACGGCTGACAGCTTACAGTAGGTGGTATTCCTTCCCAGGAACTATCTGCATCTCCTTTATTTTTTTGTTTTTTAAAAAAAATAAATACTTCTTTAGAAAGATTTTGTGCCCCTAGTTTCTCAATGCATAGCACTCACAATGCAGAACAGCTGTCAAACGTTAGGTGGATATTCTACAATAAAGTAAGGTAATATCTGCTGGTGGCACTTCAAATTCATTTTTAAGGACTATAAAGAGCAGTGTCAATAGAGTGCTGGGGTAGGCACCATGCTATGCTGAATAACCGCAGTTACATTAGTCACTAAATTAAGTAGTTTTACAGTCTACAATACAATACGCTCAACCCTCACCTCAGAAACTCATGCCAGTTCTTTCTCTCTCCTTCTCAATTTGGCTTTATTTGATTTTTCCATTCAAACCTAATTCTCTTTCTTCAGGGGAAACAGTTCCTGCTGTATCAGGTGTAGAGAGGCTGTGCCTGATGTTAATACTACAGGAATGGGAACACATCTGATAGTCAGACACTATTTGAAAAGGTTTTATAGCCTTCCCAGTTGAAAAGAAGCAACGTAAACCAGAAATCACAAAATCTAAACAAAATCTGTTTTCAAGCTGCCTGGGCACGAACAAGAATTAAGGAAGACATCCAGAATTCAACCTATTTTTACAACTAAATTCCAACAAGTGTCATTAGATCTGTATCCTTCACCTCACCTGTTAATCTCAAGGGTTTACCTTGGGCAGGTTGACAGCAAAAGAGAATAGAATGAAGAGAAAAAAAGTCCACCAAATCCAAGACTACAGTCACTTAAGTCAACTTTTGTTTAGAGACCGTAAGTCCACAGCTCAAGGTAATGTACTCTGTAGCATAATAAACTAACTTTAGAACAGCAACATTATTTTACTTGGAATAGTAACGATTACACAGGGGATGACTAAAACTCCCAGAAGGACCTGAGACGCTATAAGAAACAACATGTATAGATTTGAAATAAAGGAAATGAAAGACCCAGAAGGTAAGACTTCATTTTTATGAAGTAAAGTGTGGAGTCATCCACACAGGATGGCACCGTCAGTGGCATAATCCACATATGATTAAGTATGTGGATTAAGTACTAACCAAGACGAGCTGTTACAAACTGAAGAGGGACCAGGAGACTATACAACTAAACAGAGAGTTCATAGGAAATAACTTCCTCCTCCTTAAATCTCCTTAGTCTGGCCATTGTGCCTCAGACTCTCTAGTCCATGGATGGACATCCAAGCCATACCAGGCATTAACAGCAGTTGACCTGCTGGAATAGGGAAACTCCCTGAAAAACAAGGTAAATCAGCCCACGTGAAGCTCCAGGCTGTGCAATCAACGTAATGCAGGTGTCCATGCTAATCTGTTCAGTAAATGACTTCTGGTTTCTCTACAGCAGATCACTGCAACTGCAGGTAGGAAGAAAAAGGTTTCCAGGTGCAAGCTTTCACTTGGCAGGTGAGGAGAGCCATGCTGAGGGAGGCATCCGGCTGGAGTGTTTGGTGAGGGGGGATGTTTTGGTTTCATTCCTACCCATACTTTGGCTTTTAAAGAACAAACACAAGTTTAAGCACATGGTCCAAAGCAGGCTGCCAGCAAACTGGCAAGCACCAAACAAGCATACAAGCAACGCATGGAGAAGACTCACTCCCCCCTGTCTTATGAAATACCACCCCAGTAACACCAGCTTTATGGAAATCTGGACAGTGTTACTGAATGGCATGTTGCCTTTGCAGCTCACGTTGCTCTCACGCAAAAATCTCTTATCACACGCTCTGTAAGATGGAGAAGAATCCCATTAGCATCTCTATTAAAAGGGTTTTGAAACCAAATCCTGGAGTTAACAAGCATGAAACATCAACCACAAAACACATCTAAAAAGCTTTTGGTTTCCCAGGAGGGTTTTGGGGTTTTTTTCTTGCTATTTTCCTTAACAGCAAATGAAATAATAATAACAAATGGTTCTGATAATTAAATCCCTCCACATGTTTCTGGAGGCATTCATTTCTTTGCACTTACATACCAGTTAAATAACTATATGGTATGCTGCAACAGGGTTTATCCTTCAAGAGTATTCCTTATGTACTCTCTCAGGAAAGAAAATTAAGTCACCAGAATCAACAGATATTGACATTTCGCCATCATCAGGATCAAGCCAAAACATAAAGAGATTCACACAATACAAATCATTATATACTAAACTAAACTCTCCTACATTGAAGAAAAAAGGAGCTGTAAATTAAAAGAGCTCTTCCTGATTCTATTCCCTAACTATAAACCCCCAGAAGCTTAAAGAAATCTCAGCAATTCCTTGTTCACTTTTAAGACTTAAACCATGTCTTCATGCAACAAATCACTTCTGGATGGACTCATAAAGAGGGCATCATAGGCTATGTTGGCTTTCCAAAACCCAAGTTAGAAGATTCAACAAAAGGTCCCAAAAGACAGCATGTTGCCACATGACTCCAAACAGATGACTAGACAGGCAACCACAAGCAACAAGTGTAAGTACCAATGAAAACATTACTTCTTCCCTAATATTAGCATTTTAAAAAAGTCTCTGTGACCTTATGATGCAGAGAGTCACAAAAGGAGAAAATAACTTAAACCTATTTTCATTAACATTCAAAGAGAGTCTAGAAACACGCAATGACTTTGTAAACCTTATGAAACTAATGAAAATGCTTCAAAATATCAGTGTCCATCTTCTTACTACTCTTAATTAAAAGTAATTACTTTTAATTAAAGTAAGCAATCTTATAATGGAATTTGTCCTCTATTTTCCATCTCACCGAACTCACTTACCAAATTAGCTACCGGAACTGTAATTTACTACGTACTTACTACTGCATTGGTTGCAGAAAGCTGACTACCTTTCCAGCTATGACAACTTTGCATCTTTCTGGTTCATGACAGACATGTGGCACTAAAATAATAAAAAAAAAAGAGCACAGCACACTTTTGCAGAAATGAATCTACATCTCCTTCAAATCAGCTCCCTGCAATTCAATCCTCCAACACGTAATAGCAAGGTTTATATCCTCAGCGGGAGGTTATGTTAATAGCACTGCATTTCCCACATGGGAAGAGTAGCTGTAAGAACAAGTGCAATGGCAGATCCAAAACATGCAATTATTGGTTTGAATAAGGTACCAAAGTGTTAAAAGATCTTAATGGGAAAACGCAAAAATCGTTTCACACTAATGTTGAAGGATCCACAGGAAAGACTTTTTTTTTTTTTTAAACTCCCAAATTGATAACATCCTCTTCTGGCACAAGCTGTGGTTATTAGCCACAGAAGCTTTTTTTATTATTATTATTTTATTTATTTACTCAAGTTTCTCCAGCCAAGAAATCACAGGCACGTAACCTCATCAACAGGGAGAACAGATGGACATTCCCAACAGAGTCTCCTGTCCCCCCAGCCTGGCCTCCTCTTCCCAGCATACTCGATATTCTTAAGTGATATGATAGAGGTTTTGGCTGCCAGCACTACTACCCATGTGCTCCATTTGCAGAGTGCCCACTCCAGTTATCTGGCCCGCTCAGCCATGTCGCAGGTGCCAAATATTGGTGACTTATAATGTTCAGGCTGCTCTCCTTTTCTGCTGACAACGCACTACTATTCCTTCACTGGATATGTATTGCCAAAAGATACAAGAGTAAATAAAAATAATGCAATTGACCTCATCTTTTAATATAAGCTTTTCCCCTTCCATGTGAAGTGAAAGTATAGAACTTAATGAATTTGTTTTACCTCATTAAATAAATAAAAAAAAAAATCTATCCTTGTCTACATGAACCCAAACAACAGTACTAAATTGTAGGCATGGTTAAAGAGTTAAAAGAACACTTTAGACTTGCAAAGTCAAGTATTCAGTACCAGAATTCGGCCTTCTTTCCACATGTGTTATCACCATCTTCAATTAGAGGCCACAGTATCACTTTCTTTCTCCCCAGGCATCTTGCCACATGCAGTGCAAAGGATGGACTATCGAGATTTTTGAGGAGGAATATCCTGGTTTTCTCCTGCTTCAACATATGGCCCTGTGCTGAAGCCTCGCACTCTTTCTCTTCTCGCACCAGGATTCAAACTCACAGCCGCTTACTTTCCCTGGGGGTTCTTCCAAGGCATGCAGCACCACGCACACGGGGGGCTTCAAGTGGGACATCATAACCAGCTTTTCCCAGGAGCTGGATGCCCATTAAATACCAATCAATTCTGCGTATCAATTTGAGATACACAAGGCTAACACAAACTCTCAAGGGGGGGGGGAAAAAAAGCAAACCAAACAACAAAATATTCAGCATGTGATGAATTCACGCACAGTCCCCAGCAACTTCATGTGCCGACCTACGTAATCAGCAATTCAACAAAATCATAACCCAGGCTTTCAGCTCAGGAGCTCATGTAATGAGACAAACCTAATGAAGAGCCAGCTGCAAAAGGTCTGGGTCGCACTGACAAGCAGGCTAACGCTGCTGGCTCTGCCAGAGGGAGAGGCCTGGGCGGGCAGCAAGATTTCAGGAACACCAGAGGAACTATAAATTCACACCTGGTTTGTGTGCTGGTGTCCTTTTTGGGGGCTATCTGACTTTAAATCGCAGTTCTTAACAATTACAAGCTCAGGCAAGGGTGTGTACCTTGCCTACACCGTAATTTTAACAGCATTAGTGGGGGTTCTCTAGTTTGTATGACACAAGTGAAATTGGAATGAGATAACGAAGCCTAAAGATGACTCTACAGCTAAAGTTATCCCAGATGGCCTAAGTTAATGTCCCGGTCACTTGTACCAATGGTGTACTGCAGAGATTAAGCGTAGCGAGAGATGTCTGGTCTGATCTTTACAGCCTCCCCACTGCAAATTCTGACACAATTCCTTTTGGATTTCTGCCATAATACCTCCAATGGCTTAAACTACAAGTTACAATACAATAACATTTCAAACCTCTTAGTATGCCAGCAGTGTTTTGAAAAGGAAATATTATTTAATGAAATAGATAGCTCTTTGACTCTTCTCTTTTTCTTCTTAATTCTGCTTCGTGTCCAGTGAACCCCTGTAAATCGGGCAGAAACACCAACTCCCACCAGCACCTGCAACTGGAAGCGTTTACAAGAACAGACTTGTGCTTTCAAATTTTCAAGATACTGAAGCAAATTTTCTTTGCTTTCAAGATTTGTTGTTGTTCTTCAATAGGCCCTTTCCTCACCCTACTCTAAAGCTATTTTAGAGCTACTTTAAAGATGGGCTTTTGAATTTATTTTTCATAATCTGCGTACACTTCCATTGTTATACTGCAATATGAAATCTTCAAAGAAACCACCAAGTGGAATTCCGGTTCATGCGTTAATAAAAAACCCCATGTGGCTACTTCTGCCCCAACATTGCTTTCTGAATCCCTCAGAGGAAAAAAACCTGAAGACTTTCCAGTGATACCGTACTATGGGAAGAATTAATTCGTGCACCGAGAACAGTTCAGTCGATGATCTATGCCTCTCATCACAATTCAGATGCTTTTTCCTACAGCAGTACCCGTTCAAGCCACAAGCACATATACAGATTAAACATTTTAAAATAAAAAAATCCCCTACCTTTAATCAGTCAAGACATCATGTTAAACAAACACATAAACAATTTTTATTTTCATAGGCACTGCAATATAGGATTGAAGAGGATCAAAGCCCACAGTCCTCACCATCCTGATAATTCTGCTTATGAATAATTAAAAAAAAAAAAAAAAAACCCACAAAAAAATAATACAAAAAAAACCCAAAACAGTTCAATTTTAAGCGAATTCATTCTTTGTCCTTACTAATTCTAGTGGAATCCTTCCATAACATTTTTGATCTGAAGATCAGGAACTTTTCTTCTAACTCCCAGATGACTTCTTACCCTTATTAATAGGTGACCATCCATTCTTGTACCAATGCTGACTTTTAAAGAAAATAGGTCATCTTCCCTGCAGCTTTTTCCCCTCAACCTTTTGTTTTCAGTCTGCCCTGTTCCACCACTTCTGCACCCTTCATCCTTGGAGCATTTTCTCTATACCTGCTTCTGTTTAATTTCATCTTGAATATAAATAATCAAAGATACATGTGTTATTCCAGCCCAGTTTCACCAGGGCTTCGAACCACACACTGATGAAAATCAGCTCAACACGTCTCTGTGTTTATTAGAAATGCCTTTTCAGACAGGACAGGATTTGTCTTTTCACACTTACAACCATTCTTCAATTAAGTACCAAAGCCAGGACTTTCTCCTCCACAGAGAAGCTGATGAGCGACCTGCTCACAACAGAAACTTTCAGCTTCACATACAAAACAAAGAATTTCATCCCATTTCTACTACTGCCACATTTAATAAATTCCAGTTCTTCCCTCATTTCCACTCCTTCTCTCTTTGACAGTGCCTCCCACAGAGTGTCCTCAGCAAAATTTATTAGCACACACCCACTCTCTTATGCTAAGATAATTAATGAAAATATTATATACAATTTGCCTCCTGATCAACCTCCAAGCCTTCTGGAAGGAGGCACTTCCTTTAGCGTTGCTCAGGCCACCTCATCTTAGCATTGCAAGTTTAACGGACTCTTGGTGAGAGAGCCTGGTGACCTCGATGACGACCAGATGACCTAGATGCCCAGCCTACACCCAAGCTCTCATGCAGACAGTTAGCCCTAGAACAAACTGACTGCAATATTACAAAGGGAGTATCTTGACCCTAAGTTATGGTATCCTGTGATAATTCTCCTGGAATTAATTGTTGTCCACAGTGCAGTGCTAAGTTCCAGCTTGGAAGGGTGAGACCTAGCAGTCTTTTCTATGGCTGTACCCGTTCCTCAGAGCTATCTCCCATCTCCAACATCTGCACACACAGACCCGCAGCGGCACTTGCTTCTGGAGAGAATGGAGCAGACAATTTTGCAAAATGCAATCTATCAGCTACTACACCCGCTCACTTTTCTTGCCTGGCTCCCCTCTTCTTTCTCATCAACCTCCTTGCATCTCCCCCGCTACATGTTGAAAGGTCAATCATTTCATACTTAGCAGTAATGCTGTAGCCAACTTTGCATTGGAGCAACCCGACAGCCAAACTCCTACTTATACACCTTTCCTCCCTAACTCTGCAATCTGTGACCAAAGTTGCCCTCAGCCCCCCATCCTTGGTTGAGATGCCAACTGTGTCCAAACAGCAAAAGAAAAATCAGATCACACAAATGTGTTCACTGAAAGCAGACCATACAATCACATAGTCAGTGCAAAATTGCTGGGTTATCCTCCCCTCAATACATGCCTTAACAAGGACTTATCATCAGGATAAAAAGCCTGCAAGAGGTAGCATTGCATCAATTCTGAAACTTTAGGTAAGAAACCTGTAATTCACACAGCTGTTTACAAGCCACAAATGTGGTTAACCTCCAGTACCTAGTGTCACCATGACAAAACATCTATGCACAGCAAGCTTTAATCATACTGTAGGGAACATAAGATGGAATTGCAGATGCACAGATTGCTTTTGCAGGGCATTACGAGAAAGGTTTGCCTTTTCCCTCGTTCCTTTTAGGTGCCAAGGCTCTCCCAGTCACACAACACAACATGGCCGACTGTGCCCATGCCTATGTGGCTGTGCGTAACCTGGCTTCATTTAGCTGCCATACATGAACCATACATGCTGTTTGGTCCCACAGGTTGGGACTGCAGGAGCCAATATCACACTGCCTGCAGAACTGCCAATAAATTTACTAATCAAACACCATGTCTTAAGTTACAGCCTTAGATTCACAAATGTGAACAGAACCAGAAAGAATTACACACCATGACACAAATTAAAACCACAAATAAACAATTTCTGAAATGGTAGAGGATTCACTCTCACATGGGCGGTCATAAGCCAGCAATGTGCCCTTATTGCAGTGAAGGCTAATGGTTCCCTGGTCGAGGGAGGTGATCCTTCCCCTCTCCTCAGCACTGGTGAGGCCACACCTAGAGTCCTGTATCCAGTTCTGGGCTCCCCAGTACAAGATAGACATGGACATACTGTAGACAGTCCAGCAAAGGGCCACAAAGATCATTAAGGGACTGAGCATTCCTCCTATGAGGAAAGGCTGAGAGACCTTTTCAGCCTGGAGAAGAGAAGGTTCTTTTCAGGGGTGCCCAGTGACAGGACAAGAGGCAACGGACACATACAGAAACATCAGGGAACGTATTTTCACTGTGAGGGTGACCAAGCACCGGCACAGGTTGAGGCTCAAAAGCCATCCAGACACGGTCCTGGGGAACTGGCTCTAGGTGGACCTGCTTGAACAGGGGAATTGGACCAGATAACCTTCAGGGGCCCCGTCCAACCTCAACCATTCTGTATTAACGTATCCTTGGAGAGTGTCATTTAAGAGAAAGCGTTTTTCACAGGATGCTCAAAACATCTTAGAAATCCCTAACATTTTTCCTCTCAAGCCCTCAGAGAAGTTCTCCTCCCATTTGCTGTAGAAACATTGTACAGCTGTAATATCTCAGGTGCATAAAAACTGGCAGCCACAAGCCTTCTAATTACTGACCATCAGTTCCCTTTGTCTCTGAAAGCAGCATGCTACTGTCATCACAGCTTTGGCTCAACAAAAAGCTTTACTAGCTATGGTACTAGACACTAAGTACTATACATTCAGGAAAAAAAGAGAAATAAAAAACAAAGCAAGCCTCAGGAAAACTTTAGCAGCATGTATTATTTCTGGTGAACCACAGAAGCTGCACTGAAGCACAATACAGAAGTTCCTCTCTTTACTTACCTGTCTGCCATGAGTTATACATATACATGCTCCCCAGAAAACACTAACAGCTTGCTTTACCTCAGTTTTAATGATAGAAACCACATGCAAAATCATTGATTGTACCTTGAAGACTGGCAAGGTTTAAAAGGCGTGCCGACAGCACCCTCTTAGCACTAGGGCATAGGTCCTACCCAAAGCCTCAATATGTCTGCATCCAGTTGGTTGCTAATGGTTCATCAGCTAATGGTTCATTAGGATGGCCAAAGTTCAGCTGGCAAAAGTCCAGACAGACAACAAAAGCCACATACTTCTTCCAAACACCCCGCAAGGAGGTCTCCTGTTTGCCTGCTGATGCAATGTCTCGGGGCAGGCTTTTTTTAATATCTGCAGAGAACAGTCCCCGGTCATCGCAAAATGTTTGTTACCCAAGTGCTCCAGATCATCCCAGGTTCGATGCATACTCTGATCCTGCCAACCAGCACATATCACAGGGGAGAGGCTTTGCCCGGGAAGCTGACTACAACTCTCAACAGCTGGCTGTCCCTTTTAACCTTATTTTCTTTTTGGTGCAGCCTCAGACAAGAGGCGCTGCTGCAGACATTACTGCCAAAACTGCAGGTCAAGTTCCCCAGTGGCACATCAGCCATCTGGCATGACACAGCCACCAGAGAGAAACAGGGCAAACATCTGCACAGCAGCTGAGTACTGCCCATGATTAGCATGCCAAGGGAGAGTACTGTTTGCCAGCCACCATCCGTTACCTCTTTGACAAGAGCACCAGGTACACAACAGGAGTCAGACACCTCCGTAGGTGAGTTGAGAGAGGAATTATGGGTTGGTTTGTTTTTCTTGACATCAACACCCAGGCGAGGAATTGCAGAGACTCTCCCTTCACCTCCACTCTGCAGCAAGAGCCACCCCACAGCAAAGACCACCTCTCAGCAGCAGTAAGCAGCATGAGCCATCCACCCACACCGCTGAGCTCACGCCTTAAAAGAAGTTTAACCCTTCTAGGAACAAGCTTGCACTGAAATACAGAACCCACAAGCAACACCTGCTCCATACCATTTAGTACAAAGACATTGCAAAAAACCCAAACACTCCATAGCTAACACAATGCTATCTTAAACCCCATTGTCTGGTTAGACTTGCTGGGCAATGTGCAATTAGGCATACTGGCCCTTTACCACAGGTAAAGTTGTGGGCAAGGGATTCTTCTGCTGGCATTTCAGTTACTGTTTTCAGTAAATCTCCTATCTGCCTCTCAAAAAAACCTCACCTATAGCTGTACCAGGTAAAGGGGCATCCTGCCCTAGCGACAAGCTACTGATATTCTGGGGCATTCCTGCAATCTCAACTAGACATCTACAATCTAAAGTGTACTCGTCAAAGCATGTGTTAGCAATGGCCAATCAACCATTTGTATGCTCCTTAGATAGTTTTCCAAGAACAGCATGGTTTATTGCTTCAGTTTCAAGAGACTAGTCATAAATATTTGGTGTACATAATAACACAGTGTGCACCAGCAATTAGGATGAAAGAACAATGTAAACCAATACTCTAAGAAGAGCAAGCCTATTTTGCCACCACATTCAGCAATCCCTCAAGTCAATTTTAAATACATACATTTTGTTGAGAGAGATCATTGTCAGGTTCCCCACTCGTCCCTTTCTTTAATAAAAAAATTAAAAGAACACTCTTAGTTTATATCGAAAATCTCATTTTAGATAATAAAACCCTGAATTTAAAAAAAAACACATCCTCATCCCTTTTTCTTCATATATACTTAATTTTATATTACATTACATTTTCTATTGAAATAAAACTAAACTTGCTCTATTCTTTTGTTTCTCTCAACCTAGTTTGCAGATGCTCAATTTCCCTACAGAAAACTAACCTATTTGGACACAAGTAAAAATCACCATCTTCAGTAATGGCCTCTTTAAAAAAAAAAAAAAAAGTTTGTTTGAAGATGCACATTAAAATTGGGAGGCTCAATTAAGCACTGTCAGTCAGTCCAGTAGCTTCATACTATGGTATGTGTCTGGTGATAAAGAGCTGGAACTAATTTCTCCTTTAATTCCCAGTTTAAGATTTCTATAATCTCCATATATAGTTCTTTGACCTGGTCTCTTCACATTTCTCTTTCTTCACTTCCTTGGCTGTACGAGCCTACCTTGCAAAAGGTGCCTCACATAGGTGCCTCAAAAGGTGCCTTAGAACCAAAATGGTCACAAGGTCCATACTATAATCTTCACATCATCTTCGTAATAGTGCCCCTATTGCACATCTAGATCTAAAATCTGATTAAGACAGTGGAAACATTTGTAAATCAAAGAAGTTGCAAAAATTATGGCAAAACTGCTTAAAAAAGATTTTTATAGAAAACATGAAATTAAATTGTCACATATATGCTAAATATCTGCCTTTTCCCTGGCTCCATACTTCTGCATGTTTATCCTCTGATGTAATGATTCAAAAGCAGAGCTTCCTTTTCTGTGACATGGTCAGCACCACATATCACTACAGTCTTGCAGCTGAACCTGAAAAAAATTGCTTAACTGTTACCACTCTAGAAGTGTATTTAGCATGATACAAAGCCAATATACCCAGCTGAACTGAACAACCCCTCACTGTTCTGTCTGTGTGTCTGGGCATCAACATCCCAACTCAGGTAGAAACTGGAAGTGCACAGGACTCAGCTGATACTCAAGGGCCATTCTTTTAGAGGGGTGGGAGACAGGGGAGACAGTCTTCCTGAGACGGGACTCATGAAGTGACACGTGGACTTTATTTTGTTATAGAAATGCAAAATCACCAACGACTTATTTAACGCAAATGAATGACAGAGGAAACATGAAGGTTTGAACCCCCTATTCTTGTCCTTCATGATGGCAGGGGGGTTGGAACTCGATGATCTTCAAGGTCCTTTCCAACCTAAACCATTTTATGATTCTATGATTTTTTTCAAAGCACAATTTCTGTTGCTTCACAAGAAATGTTGACAGACTGTGATCAGGTACATGTGCTTTAGGCTACCTCTTTCTGTCTTCCGTTCTTCTCCTCTCACCCTCTCTTTATACCCTGAGAAAAGATGTCAAGTCACATGAAATGACAAACACTCTTATTCGCCTTTGAAACTAGCAAAGCCAGACCACATGACATTACTTTCCCAACGCCCACACAATCATAAGTTCAAAGCAAAGGCCAAAGTCACTTTAAAAACACACTCAAGAGCAAGAGCAACACAAAGGGAAGACTTATAATCCTTTCCTTAGAAGGATTAAACATTGTTTGGATTAAAAAATGGCCATCTTCACTCTTGACGGGTAACAAAAACTGGAATATATAAACACTGCCATTGCCTTTTATCCAATGCACCTGCACCAAAATTTGATGGGTGGTGTAGAACAGAAGAACTGAAGAATTGAAGAGGGTAGATTTAGAACAGATATTAGGAAGAAATCCTTTATTGTGAGGATGGTGACACACTGGAACAGGTTGCCCAGAGAAGCTGTGGAGGCCCCATGCCCAGCAGTGTTCAAGGCCAGGCTTTGAGCAACCAGGTCTAGGAGGTGTCCCTGCCCATGGCAGGAGGGTTGGAACTAGATGATCTTTAAGGTCCCTTCCAACCTAAACCATTCTATGAATTTTACCCCAAATGCTGTTTAGCTCAAATTCTTGCATTGATTACTTAGCATCAGTTATTTCACCTAAGCAAAAAACCCACCAAGAACAAAAATCTACAACAGAAGGGACAAGAACTAGTGGGACAGCAATTTGTGAAGCAGAAACTGCATTTCACTAGATGACTGCAGAGAGCTTGGCATAATGGTACTGCAATCTGATTAGCATGGCTCACTACTACTTATATTAAATAATAATTCACAATAATGAACCCTCAGATGATAGAGATTAAAATAATTCAATATTACAGTAAATTCAGGTGGTGCTAAATACATGAACAAATTCGATTCTTAGGAGAGATTCTAGCATATATGTTAATTGATCATCAGGGCTCTCCTCTGAATTAACTGCTCCATGTCAGCTGTGTGCATATATCACGTCAGGGACACTAACCCCTATCGCTTCATCTCCATTTCTGCTATCTCGCTGATGCAGTGACACGTCCAAACACCTAGCAACAACCTTCCTCTGCAGTGGATATACAGATAAAGCGAAGCCCACTCATCAGCCCAAGCCCTCCTCTCCCTCCCACGCAGCCACAGAGGCCGGGCAACGCACAGCCCCACTCCCCTGCACAAGGTAAAGGGCTTTGCAAAAGGGAGAAACTCATCGTCTCACTGCATGTACAAAAAGCCCCCAAGGAAGAGGCTTCTGTTTCAGCATCATGTTTAGCCCCACAACCACCTGCCTTTCGCCAGAGTTATCTACAGTCAGAGAAGCAAGACACCATCAGCAAAGCTTTGACGAGAGTCCCATGTAACACTGGCAAACAGCGCAGGGGGTCCTGAGTTCAACCCTACAAGAAAATTTATTGGTACCTGCTCTCTCTCAGGTGTTTCAGCACAGGAGCAAGGAAAAAGCCTTATTCAAAACAAGACAATAAAAACTTGCATTTCATTTTAACAATTTCACACAAACATGAGTCAAAGGAAGCACAAAAGCAAAATACAAAAAAATGCTCCGAGTAGAAGGCAACTCATGCTTATCAATTAATTATATTCTTTCAACTATCAGCTGCTTGAAAAGGACAACTGCATAGATCAAAGCACTCTGTTACACATGAGAACTGCTGCAAACAGAATTAAGTCAAAAGGAGAAACACCCCACTCCTCTTAAACTTTAGGATGGAACAACGTCCATTAATCCTTTGAAGAACTGAGGTAATGCACCCCTTCAGGAATCCTCTTCAGCCAGGGATGCTGCAAGACACATTCCTTCTCACTTTCATTCCTAGTTGAGTTTCCATCTGCTGCCAGACTTTGATCAAACCTAGCTACTTGCTACAGAGATACTGAATTAACACTTGCCTTTGTAGCCTATTCTCTGAGCTGCAAACCCATCCCTCCTCTCAGACAGGACATCGTAAGCCTCCCAAGGGCAAGCAAGATGCAGATGTGCTGAAGGAGAAGAAAGAAGCAGCTCATGCAAACAAGCCCAAATTTCTTATGTAGAGGTCTTTCAAATTGTGCTTGTACATCTGCGAAAGAGACAGGAAATTTCCTCAAAGGCCAAAGAAAAAGATGCTTCCATGCTGAGAACGGAACCACCACCATTTTGATACAAGGTACAGTTACATTATCTGCAAGAAATTCTGAAGTTTGAAGAGTGTAACAGAAAGGAGAGGAAAGAAACCCCCCAACTAAACAAATGGGTGACTGCAAAAACGACTGGACTCTGCCTTCAGAGAAGGGGAGAAAGCAGAGAATGCAAGATTTACAGGTCTTGCTTTAAGGCCAGGAACAGAATTATTCCTTCTACATCTCTTTGCATGCCAGGTGCTCAGCAAACCATGTATTTATGGGTTTATCACAGGAAAGGGGCCGTGGAGTTTCAAAGCAGTCATCTTTCCTCACTGTACTGTTTAGCAACTCAATAGGTAAAAGCAGGGAGTTAACCTCAAGCACAATTATATATTTAAAATCCATTCTCGCCTGCTGCTATTCAAGTATTTCTTTGTGTTCCCCAAGAAATAATTCAGTAAATTGTAGCCTGCCCCACTTTGACCCGTGGCTATTTTTCATCTGTGAATTCTGGGTTGTTCCTGTTCTGCTTTTAAGGCAAGCTCAGGCAGCAGATTGTCCTGCATGGTCTGGCACCATTAGATTGCACTCTGCAATTCTGCATTTCACTCTCCTGGAGAGAACCATCTGCTCTACAGGTTTTAGATGCTGACCACCTGGGTGGAAGCAACTTCATTAAAAATTTAAAAAAAAGTACTTGTGCATAGTACTTCCACCTACTTAGGATGTACATGCATAACAAAAACATTCTCTGTGTTTTTAAAAATACATTACATATACACTTTCTAGTTACTACAGTATCTAGTCATCAAGGAGTTCTTGGTTTTATTATTTTGTTTCAATTTACTGTATACTTCTGCAGTGCCTTACACTTCTGCAGAAATTTGATGGATCCTTTCACATCAGCACCATTGACTTCTCATTGGAGCAGATACCTAGAAAATATATATGAAGGTTCTAAATTCATTTAAAATTCATAAGGAATAGTCAATAGTGAAGCTTGAACAGGTAAATGGAATAGTTATATCAAAGAGGAGAAATTTAAAAGGTAACTAACTTTTTTTTTGAGTTGAAAAACATAAACAGCATATAAAAATTATGCTCTGAGCTGGAAAGTGCCTCATTAATCCAGCCAGCATGTATAAGCAGGGAGCTTTTCAAAACCTTTTAACATCTGCCTGATTCTGTCCCTTGGAAATCCTTTTCCATTTCAGTAGGATGAAACAAAGACCCAGGCAGAGTACTTTCTAAAAGCCTCTAGCTACAGACAGCCCACTGCATACATCATTAGACACAAATCCTTGGGGGGGAACGGGACACAAGGAAATTAACTCAGTCTTCAAATCCTACCATTGGTTTGGGTGTTGTTTCCTGGGAGTTCATAATCCATTCCAATTTTCCTTTTTAACCCCTGAAATCTTCTGTTTTCCGCTACCATTATTATTTGTATCACTTGTTTGACACTCTGCTTCTGTGAATAGTACAGAAGCAAACTGCACGTTTGATCCGTGTCCTGCTCCCGTGACACCTTTATCGAGTCCTCCACATGAGCCAGCTACTGCCAAAACCTTTCCGACAAACATCAAATTAATATACTTTTCCAAAGAATAAAGCATCAAACCTCCATGCGCTCCAAGAGAATACAAAAGGCCATACCACACAATTTTCAAGGTATTTTAAATATGGGAGGGTTTAAGTCTTTGGCACAAAGATTAGAGCAACGTATCTAGCAACTCTATAGAGCAAACATGTCCTGCTGTTCCCAGAAGAGTGTGTTTCTTTCAAATTAATTTCCATTGCAGCATCTGAACCAGATCATTCTTTAGCCCTTCCTCATCTCTGCTGGTAAGAAACAGCAGACCAAATGGACAGAACTAATAAAATACAGAGAGATACATGCAGATGTACTTTAACAAACACGATCAAAAATAGTGGTTAAATACCACTGAGTGACTATACCGAACATTGTACAATAGCATTTGCAATCTCTGACTGTTCTTGACCCCAATATTACGGAAGGGTAACAGCAACACGCCAAAGAGCAATAACCACTAGGCACGTTTAGACTAAGGAATAAACACACTGACCTGTGGCCTTCCCAAGTCAACTGCACAAATAAGATGTTTTGCTCTTTAGAAGTTGCTTTCCTTAGAGAACTTCCAGTGAATTTAAGTTTCCCAAAAATTACTACATATCCACCCTTTCGCCCTTCCGCAGAACTGCTGTGTGAAGATGCAGTGTCACTGGCACCATCACAACAGTGATCACTCATTGTATCCCCCTACAACCTCTGGAGCTCATGGCTTACAGCTCAATCCAGCTACCTCAGGCTTAACTCAGCCTAGCAGAAATAACAATTTTCTTCTCCTTCTGGAGACAATCCAGTGACGAAAATATCATTACAAGCAAGATGTTCAGTACTGCAGAACTAGAGCCACCCCCAGTTGTGTTAGGGACCAATCCAAGTGGTCACTTCCATAGTCGATATCGTTGCAAAGCGAAAAAAAAAAGTGGCTGCCTATGAGCTGCTTATGCTAAGAACAGCAAAGAGCTGCCAAGAGCAATCAGTCTGCCCAAGCAGTATATAATGAGCTAACAAATAAAATAAGAAATGGAGAAGGCACATTAGATTCCAGAAAAAGTTGCAACTAATGTAGGAACCAAAACAGTGTTAATGCCTAGTTCTCTGTGATATTTATTGCTACATACTGTAGCTACCTCATGGAATAAAAGGTTAAACAGAGCTCAGTATAACTTTCTCTGACTTGTAGAAACACCAAAGCAGGACGGCTGTACAGTACCTTGGGACAACAAGTAACCTACAGAATACCTACTTCATCCTTACTTGCACGTATGCTGTTATAAAATTAGGAGACGCCTAAAAGGTGCTTGCCGGACAAAATATTTGGAATAAAGTGTTACTAAGCAAATAAAAGCACAGTTGAAAGCTCTGCAAATGTGAGCAGTGACACAGAGGAGAGAAGATTTGTGCTTTGCTCTGTCAGAGCGCACATGGGCATAGAGCCCTTAAGCTGCTCCCGAGACCAGAGCCCACTGTATTAAAACTCCCTTCAGCAAACACTCTGCCTAGTTATGAAATATTAACTGCAGCAAGAATCATCACTCAGGATTAACAGCAGTCATCCATTAAGCAGAGGGCCAAGCTCTACGCTTCCTTTGAGAACAGCAGCAAATGGCGCTCGCTGCCATTCTTATTTCAAAAGCCATCCCCAGTAAATGAATTAGAAGTTGACTCTTCCTGAGTTAGGAGCAGAGAACACACATGCCCAGTTCCAGAGCAAAAGAAGGTCTTTTAATATCCAATTCTGGAGCAAAAAAAAGGCCATTTAATATCCCTTTAAAGGAGATATTATACTAAGTACTTCATTAGCGTCACATCCGTTACTGAAGTCTACCCTGGAAGTAACGTCTAAAATCACCACATAGCAGTATTCCAGCACTCGCTGTAGTATTACTGCTAGTGCTACCAAATTAACTCCTGTTTGTCTGCATACTACAGGACAAGAGAAGCCAAAAAAGACCTAAAAGCTTCAGGTCCAACCAGTGGCTAATGTAGTTCATCTGTTTAAATTCCAAAGCTGCACAACTCGTAAGAAAAGGCTGAGATGAGAACCAGAATAAATTTAAGCTCCTTCATGAGCAGAAGTATTGTTAATGAACAACTTCTTTTTTAAAGAAAAAAAAAAGCAAATACAATCACCCCCAACTCCGAGACATCTAAAGCAGACCCTGTTTGCCTTGAGGGAAGAGACAGACATTCTTCCTTACATTAAGACTTTGCCTTTTTTTTTTAAAAAAAGCAATGGTGCATCTTTCTCCATAATGTATTAAAACCTTTTAACAAACATACTTAGGATCACTTAGGATCACCCTCAGCAAGTTTGCCGATGATACCAAGCTGTTTGGCGAGGTAGACACACTGGAGGGGAGGGATGCCATCCAGAGGGACCTGGACAGGCTGGAGAGGTGGGCCCAAGCCAACCTCATGCAGTTCAACAAGGCCAAGTGCAAGGTCCTACATCTGGGTCGGGGCAATCCCAAGCACAATTACAGGCTCGGCAGGGAATGGCTGGAAAGCAGCAGAGGAGAAGGACCTGGGTTTGCCGATCGACGAGAAGCTCAACATGAGCCAGCAATGTGTGATCGCAGCCCAGAAGGCCAACCATATCCTGGGCTGCATCAGAAGTAGTGTGGCCAGCAGGGCGAGGGAGGTGATTCTGCCTCTCTACTTCACTCTCGTGAGACCCCACCTGGAGTACTGCATCCAGCTCTGGAGTCCCCAACATAAGAAGGACATGGACCTGCTGGAACGTGTCCAGAGGAGAGCCACAAGGATGATCTGAGGGCTGGAGCACCTCTCCTATGAGGAGAGGCTGAAAGAGTTGGGGCTGTTCAGCCTGGAGAAGAGAAGGCTCCGGGGAGATCTTATTGCAGCCTTCCAGTACCTAAAGGGGGCCTACAGGAGAGCTGGGGAAGGACTTTTTACTAGGGCATGTAGGGATAGGACGAGGGGGAATGGCTTCAAACTGGAAGAGGGCAGGTTTAGATTGAACATTAGGAAGAAGTTTTTCCCTTTGAGGGTGGTGAGGCACTGGAACAGGTTGCCCCGAGAGGTTGTTGAGGCCCCATCCCTGGAGGTGTTCAAGGCCAGGCTGGACGTGGCCTTGGGCAACCTGGTCTAGTGGGAGGTGTCCCTGCCTATGGCAGGGGGGTTGGAACTCTATGATCTTCAATTCAAGGTCCTTTCCAACCTAAACCATTCTATGATTCTAATAATGCATCTTTACTTTTCCTCACATGCCAGGAGTCAATCTAAACAATTTGTTTTCAAACCGAAACCCTGTGTTTCCTTCACGCAGCTGGATATCCAACAGGTGCTAAGGCAGCTCAGTAAGATTCACTGTAAATAAGCCTGTTGAAGTGATCTGGATTAAAGACAGAACTAACATGGATTTTCTTCTTTCTATTTAAAATGCAAGTCCTTTCAACTCTGTTTATAATGGGCCTTTGGAAATAAATAAATAAATTAGTTAATTAATTGAATTTGCATTGCTGCAGATATAACTAGCCGCCTTGCAAAAGAAGGGACAAACAATAGGTGGTGGCAGGAACTTTTCTCCAGCAGTCAGAGGGGTGTGATATGCTTAAGGCTTCACAAGGCGCCTGCCTACATCCAGAGGAAGGGCTGTCTCAACCATCTGGCCTCCGTCCTGCCTCCAAGACATTCCCCAGACTTCAAAGGGAAACTAAAGGGCAAATCTGACTTTCTGGGGCTGGGCAGGGGTTCTGTCTTGCTCCTGACTTCAGACTTCTGAGCTTACCCTGCAGGTGGAAGATCTCACCCTTCTGCACGGGGACCCTGACGTTTTATATCTCACGTATGAACCACAACAGCTGATAAAGCTGCTGCTCAGTTTCACCAATCTAAAAAATTTTCAGAGGAAGTTCTGCATTATCCATGTATCAGCCCTTAGACACAGCATTTAAAGGACAGCCAAGATAAAGTGAAAACTTGCGCTGACTCCACGTGTTTCTGAGGAAACAAATGACTGAGACAGGAAGGCAGCTCCAGATAGAGCAAAGAGAAACAATGGGAAGAGCCAAGGCCAGACATGCGGAGAAAGCAGAGAGGAGCAAACAGAAGATCACAGAGAGCTTTGAAGGCTGATGCAGAAGAGAGATGCAGAGGAAGATGACTGGACGAGAATTTGCACGGGGCTTTTGACAAGGCAAAAGTGCTGCTGTGCTTTCAATATGAGATGACGTAGCACAATGCAAATTGCTCCAAAAACATATTGCATGATGCTTTAAGAAACAGAAGCTTCTCAGTGATTTAGATTTTCTTGTTTGAAAGTGACTGTTTTCTAATCTAAGAAGAGAACACCTGAGAAAACACTGAGTTCTCCTCAGAACAAGAAGTTTAACTTCCCTCCCCCCACCATACATTCAGCAAGGGGTTGTGGCAAAACAAAATGGGATTTTAAAAAAAGAAAAGTGGAAGCAGACTTAAGTAGTTCTCAGCCTTGGTATTCAAGCCAAACATGAAATATAAACAGATGTAATGTTGGGTGCCTGTCCCAGGAAGGCTGGGAACACCACATCAGCCACTTAAGATTCCACAAAAGGAAAATACAGAGGGAGGAGGAGACAACATAAAAAAATCACCACTTCAGGTCTCCAGAGCCTAGATGAGGACTACAGCAAAAAGCATACCACCAGAACTAAATACAAAGTTAAACACAAGTTGGCATTCCTTATATGAGGTTAGCTGGCTTCTTTAAGGATGGCATAAAGAGGATACAACGAAGAGCAAGCAGAAGATCATTTATCACCAGAGACAAAACAAAAAAAAATCATTATAAACAGGCTTTATGATTGAAAAGGAGAAGAAGTAGTAAATGGATGCTAAGGCATCAGAAATCCCTTTTTAGTATATTCCTTGAGTACAACAAAACAAAACTTGCAAGGATAGTATTCAAAACCCTGGGCAGACTGCAGCAAAACAGAGTACACACACATCCCTCATCAAGAGATACATCTAGTATACAATCAGCTAGTATTTAGCATACAAGTAATAAACACAACTGCACAATTGCAAACCAAGCCGTAATTTTGAGCACTGGCAGAAGCAATGTTGCTGCTTTTGAAGCAGCATGCTAGCTTATCTGCTGTAAACACCTCCAATACGTTTAAAATCTACGTCAAATGTATATGCTGTCTGATGCTACACCAGGATAGAGTGCAGTCTGTGTGCACATATACACACAAGTCCACGATACCCAACTCAAAATAAGTTCAAGCTTTGTATCTCGTGTGTTCATACACACATACCGATTTCAGATTTTCTCTAAGCCTAGAAGTGAACAGTTGACCTCCCTTACACCGGTTCCAGAGAATTATTTCATTGAAAACAAATACAACCTTTTCATCTTTTGAGCAAATTTCCACAAGTATAATTTAGGCATATTTACCAGACAGAAATCATAGCGAAGAAGCATCATGCTGTACTGAGTTTTTTGATGACAAAAGCATCACAGCTCATTTGACACAGCATGACTCAAATATTGAGTCTAGGATTATTCTGCAATACTCAGAAAAATATCAGCAGATCTTCCATATAGTAGCAATATAAAGACTATAGCAAATTACTTTTCAAGAAATGTTGCATTTCTCCTATAATTTAAATATCATACCATAAGAAAACGATAGAAGCATTACATGCTTTGGCTATGCATATTAAATGTGCCCAGATTATACATTTGACTTTACCAGCTGCTGGTATTTATTCTTTCCCAAGCATTCAGGAAAATACTTTATTTCAAAGAAATGACAGAGTATCTTCAGCTTCCCTAATAAGCAAATGCAATTTCAGCCTGAGGGTTCATGGCAGTCCCAGCTAATCACGCTCCTGGCCATTGCAGTCCCCCTCGCTCACTTGCTCCGGCTCCTGGTCTCAGACATCCTCAAGCAAAACGAACTGCTTCAGCATACTAAACCAGCAAAAAGCCAAGCACTGTATTTAATTACGTAAATTTTGCCAGGTTAGATTTCAGTGGGCTTAGCATGCTGGAACAGCTGAACACAGGTCCAGGGGAGCTGCCGAGCCCACAAAGGATGTTGCCCAGAGAGGTTGTGGAGTCTCCTTCTCTGGAGATATTCAAAACCCACCTGGATGCGTTCCTGTCCAACCTGCTCTAGGTGAATCTGCTTTGGCAGAGGGGCTGGCCTAGATGATCTCCGAAGGTCCCTTCCAACCCCTACTGTTCTGTGATATTTGCAGTTACATGGCTGGCAAACTAAGAGCAGTGACAGTACAAGAACATGCTCTAAATTCCTTATGTAATGAGCTGAATTTACTATTATAGCTAATTTTACAAAACTGTCTCAGCATTTTAACTTCAAACCCAAAAAAGCAACAGCACATATTATAAAAAAATATGAAGAGCAATCCCTTCATATATCTCAAAAAAGGAAGCAATTAAGACTTGTACTTTTTCCAATATCATCAAGGACACTGGAAAATTGCAGAGAAAATAAGAAGATTGCCAGGAATTACACTATTTTTGTAGATGAAAGGATGGGGAAGAAGTGGGAGGAGAATGAGCTATCTTCCATATCGTGTAGTTAATTTTCCAATTGAATTGTCATCGCAATGCTTTTACTTCAAAGTTTACCATGCAATTGCAGAGACATGAACCGCTATCAAATCTTCCAAATGCAGTTCAGATTTTCAGTCCAGAACTACATTATCATCTTTAGACTAAACTTCACAAAATAAGCCATTCTGAAAACTCACAGAAAGCTGAGGTTGCTCCAAACCCCAATGTAGCAAGCATGGATTGATTAGTTAGTTTCTCCAACTGCCTCCTTTTTCTATCCAAAAATTGGGTTACATTAAAATGTCTTGCTTTTCTGTACCTTAAATCAAGATACTCAGTATATCAGCTATAACCTTTGAAATATTGTACTCGTCAGGCTGCAGATCACGTGTTATTTTTTGGAGGATGGAATTCTCTCTCCTGCGAGAAGTATCAAACACTACTGAATTTGGACTCAAAGATGCGTTGCACAAATGGCTTCAAAAGTGTATTTATGCAACGGAGAAGAAGAAAGCAAGGAGGGATAATCCTGAAAGACCATCAGCCACTGGCATTGTCAAAAGCCTCCTCCACCAGCCACATGCACACAGCTTGACCGCATCTGCAGAATAAGAAACTACTGAAAAATAGACACCTGCAATATTTTTAAAATATACCTGCTCCCTTCTGTTTGATCCAAGAATCCTTCCCAGACCACATCCCCCTCATGGTTTAATTAGTGTGTTTAAGTAACGTACATAGCAGGTACTATGGAGACCCAGATTAAGGAGCCACTAAATTGAAGACTTTCCACATAAGGAAAGCAGTGATATTAATACACTAATTATATGTTTCTTCACAACTATGTTTAAACTATCTTAAACAGCCACAATACCTAAGGAAAGTACAGGAGACAGCATTTTTTCCTGCAATGTAGCATAAGTTTTTCTGCATGATTAAGCTAAAAGGACAGCCATCATTTGTCATAATGACTATCAAAAGATTTAAAAGCCACTGGCAGTGTACAATGATAATAGAGAATTAGGAATTTCTCATCTCTCAGATAATCTCTCTTGCACCACCTTACCCATCGTTTTATCCTCAGGAAGAGGACAAAAGGCTGCTATCCAGGACAACATTTACCAAGTAGATTGCTGGTTTCCCTTACATAGTTTATTAATTAAAAATGCAAATATAATTTTAGTTTTAAACTTCATCGTAGCCCCAAAGACTAGGCTTTTCCTTTCTCATGTGCTTTTCACAATGTGTTTTTTCTTCTTGTTTCTTATTGATACTTTCAAAACCAAACAACTGTTTTATTTGTGACATGAGACACAGGGTGTTTCAGCAAAAATAATAAAAAATTTAAAATCCTATCCTTCCACTTAACTGTATCATAGTGAAGGGTTTTCTTCTGTTTGTTTTATAAGTTCTATTGCTGCAGCAGTGCAGGAAAGGATGCACTCTTGGAATATCTGATGGATCAAAATAGGAAGGTGTTGGACAGAAAGTGTCATATATTACTTCTTCCTCAAGTAGTCTCACAAGATAATTTTTTTTAAAAAATATATAAAACTTTACTCTTCAGTAAAAGCATCAAAGCACATCATATAGTTTAACTAAATAAATCTCTAGCACCCAAAACCTTGTGAGGAGGCTTCCCCCTCACCACCCAGCCGTTACTCAACCTCTACTAGAAATTTCTCATTGGAGTGTGTCCTGGTTTGAGGTAAAACAGAACCAATTTTGTTCAGTAACTTCACTTCTTAGCTGGGCCTCTTCTAACTACTGAAATTAACAGCATTTTTTGCAGACAACGTTCACTCTCCCAGAGTGATAAGACCTATGTTTATAGCTGATGCCCAGGCATGGTATGCAGAGAGGCTCTTGCTTATACTTATTGCTATAACCCCCAAGGCCAACCAACTTTGTTATTTGCCCCGTTGGAGGGTCGGAAGCAGAAAAGCATAGTGGGGTCCTATCTGCGGGGAGGAGCGGACAGGACAGGTGACCCAAAACTGACCAACAGGGTATTCCATCCCATCTGCCTCATGCTCAGTATAAAAGCTGAGGGATCAAAGGGTCAGCCCTCCTCTTTCAATGGCCGACATCTGAGGAGGACTCTGTTCGTCTGCCTGTGATCCCAATCCTGATGCAGATCCAGAATCCAGTTCCCATCCGTCACTGAGTCCAGCCTGGGACTGGCCCAGTGCCAGCTGGTGTCGTGATTGTCATCTCGGGAGCTTAATACGGTTTTGTATATATTTTTCATTATTTCTTTTTATTTTATTATTAATATTTCCTTAAAGTAGTTTAATTCCTTCTAAACTCATAAGTCTCTTTTTCCTCCTCTGCCTCTCTCTTTGAAGAGGGGTAGTGGGGAGCATCTGTCGGTCCCATCTGGGGTCCCCCAGGTCCCCAGTAGCTGATTTGGCCTAAACCACAACAGAATGTAACTGAGCAATTCAAAGAATCAGCTTTTGAATTCCTATTGGTTACGATTTCTAAATTATTCTCCTCCGCTTTCTCCTTTGTAATATTTACCTTTACACCAGGCTTTTCGTGCCTGTTTCTAAATGACATAGATATCATGTGAGTAATCTCTTCTGGTTGAAAATGTAATTTATTTTAATTGGAACTGAAAACTTGTTTGAGGGGTGGCAGGAGGAAACTGTTCCTATTTCCTGCTATAGTTCTCTCAGCATCTAATTACACCCATAAAGAGGAACAATGGGGAGGCTGTGTGTTATTCAGTTTAATGTGGTTAATTACACGATTCCCTGTACGCATGCAAATACACCAGAGCCTCACAACTGATACAGCACCCACACAGCACATTTATCAGCTGTAACAATTGTGCTTTGAGATCACATATGGTATACCCTCTAGATAAAAGTACTTATTTACTGGAAAAGGTTTCTCGTTCACAAGAGAGGGAAAAAAAAAAAAAAAGGAAAATGCAGCAGAACAGACACCAAATCAAAAATGCTAACCATGAGCATCTGTATTTTCCACAAAATACTTGTCAATGTGAATTAATTTCTTGCAACAAGAAACATACCCTTCTTACTGGAATACCTTTCCCCATGCTTTCCCTGTAGATAGATACATTGGAGACGTCCTTTTTATACCCCCGTGCCCCAAAACACTAACAGAAGTTGAACCAAACACTTCGCTTCCAAAAGTCTGAAGTGATTTGGGCCACTTCAGAATGGAATAAAGGTACCAGTCAGATTTTTTTTTTAAGTCAGGTTCTGTGCCCGGGTCCTCCTGAGGACACAAAAATCATTTTTTAAATATCACCCACCACTGAGACCAAGGTTTCAGCTGGCACAATGACACATCAGGTGGATGGATCTTATTCATTATTATTCTTTCTTCAAAGTCTTGCATAAGCAATACTGTGTGAGTGCAAAGGCAGACAGAGAGGGTAGATGGTCAAGGAGGGTACAGATGAGACAACTTCAGGCACTCATAAGGGCCTCTGTGAACACCGTGCTCTCCTTCATACACTCTGGTAAGCTTAATGGGGAATAATCTTCAGTCAGGCGCTGCAGAGCAATAGCTACTAATGATAGCTCAAATGTCAACACTGGCTGTCCCGGAAAGCACATGTGAAAGGACTTGGTCTTGAGAAAAGACAGACAACTCAGTGCTCAGAGAACAACTCTTCCAAGGCCAAATTTTTTAAGAATAAAGTCATCAAGGAAAAAAAAAAATGGGAAAAGGAACTGCATATGGTCCTCCTTCTATGAAGAGTCAAAGAGATGTTTCAGAGGCTTAGCGTGAAATGGTCTGAGCTCGGATGAGTCACTGGGGTTCTTGGAGCAAAACAGACAATGTGGATAATTGATAAAACAGGGGCAGACATTAAGATGGATAGTCTTGATGACTGAAGAATATGATGGCTTTTGTGAGGAGTTAACCTCCCTCCCTCACTACACACTTGGAACAGTAGGAGGTCTGTTCAGAAACATGGTGTTAAGAGGGAAGGAGGATGTGTGCAAGTTGGAAGGAAAAGATGGGTTACTTGAGGAAAGAAGTGGCAGAATTTAGCCCTGATCTATCTTTGAAGTCTGCCCTGCTTTGAACAAGGGGCAGGACCACATGACTTCAAAAGGTACCAGCCAACCAAAATTATTCTGTGATTTTAGGGAAAAGACTTGATGTAGGAAGAACATAACAAAAATAGCATTATGTTCACTACTGAATGAAACCCTGTACTGATAAAAAAGCTTTAGTTTGGAGAATAAGTCACTGATGCCTAGGGAGAGTGTGTGATGAAATAAGAGCAAAAGAACTTGCAAATCTACAAGAAGATAGATGTCTTTTGGCAGACTAATGCTTTGATTTTGTTTAAACTAGCTTAAGTGAGTAATTTAGCTTCAATAGCACAGTGAATAACTGCTATTGCTACAAAGTTTTAACCTTTACCTATTCAATTAATGTTAGACCTTAAAAGCTCTTCTCAAAGAAAAAGGCTTTACACAAATACTAGGAAGGATGATATTCATATTCCTGGTATTCTTACAGATTAAAAAAAAAATACAGCCCTTGAAGTTCCAGAACACACACAGAACAAGGTTTGACCAACTAATGTAAAAACTTATAATTTTTGTTTATGCAATTGAAAAGCACTTCCTTCTGCCATAAAAATCTGCGCCAAGCAAAGATGGCAGATCTTCATCATTTCACTGCCACCTCAATTCAACACAAATCCAGTTTATTTTTCATTGCCTCCCCAAGTAAGATAACCTGAATCTTTTCCCACATCCTTATTTAGAAAATCAGACTTCAAAATAAAAGGCTGACTTGCACTAATTGCTTATGCTTATCTTCTCTCCCACACTTGTGGTAGTCTTCTGGCCAGTGCCTATAGCAACAGCTGGAGAGCTCTGTGTTCTGGCCTTACCATAATGGTTATTCTTTCTCTCTGGCACACTTGCACATTAAAGAACATACGGTCTTGATGGCAGGTACATTAGGAAGCAGCCAGACATACCGAACGCATACCACCAGATGGCATCTTCAACCAATGACATTTTAAACAGCTCATGCCTTCAGAAGGACATAGTGCATTTGATATAGTCTTTGTATTCTGAAGCCTCAAGCCTCTACGCTACAAAAAGCAGAAGCACTTTCGAACACCTAAATTGGCACCAATGATCTGAAAGTCATTTTGTGTTGCTAAAATTATCAGTTTACTAAGGATACATTTGTTCCCTCAACAAGGATTCCGAGAGCCACAGAATTCTGCACCATGCTTGGTGTCCTCTCCCAACACATCTCTTTAATGCTTCTTCTCTAATTTTACGATAAAGTCTAGGTGCAATGCCACTGGATTTCCACAGAGGGACTACTGATTTACACAGGATTTAATCACATTCGATGCTGGCCCTCTATATTAAGGGCTGGGTTTGGCCATAAATAACCTCTATGTGTGTTTGGAAATTAAGTTTTTCTACTATAATGAGAAAGTCTATTTCCAGTAGCAGTCACCTTCATAAAAACAAAAGAAAAAAAACAACAAAACAAAAAAAAACCCAAACCCCAAGTAATTCTAAGAGATTCAGTGGATTATGAACCTATTTTTAATCTGCTGCAATCAATCATTAAAATAACAAGTATAGGATACAAACTGCCTCAAAATCCTTATCAATGATTACTTTATTGTACTTACAGAGCAACCTAGTCTCACTTCAACACTGGCTTACCATGCTAATCCCATTTCAAGTAAAATTTTGTTGAAATGGCTGTCACCTGTCATAGGCTGTAATAATTAACTGCAGTCTAGAGACACATTTTCTTATTTGTTTAGAATCTAAAGACTATTTTCTCCCCAAAGGAGTTTTACCCTTTCAACTGGAGTTTTTGAGATTGTTTGAGGAAAAAGTATAATCTAGTTTTAAGTATGTATGCTGATTTCACAAACGGCCCTTAGGTCTGCTTCTCTTTACCTTTAATTGTGTGTCTGCACTGAGGCTAGCTTTTTCCCCTCTTAAAGTCTGGTAAGAGCCAAAGGAAATGAAGTGGAACAAAGAAGCAACGTTAGCTTTCATAATTTATTGTTCTAGACAACTCTGACTATTGCCTGTGACAGAAAGCAAGCCAAGCAGAAAGAAAATGGAAGTGTTCTTGCACTGCCACTTCATCAAAAGGCTGAAGTCACAGGATTGATTTCTATGGCCACTGGCAATGACCCCAACCCACGTTGCCACCCTGCAGCTCTCAGGCTGTATTATACAGAGGGCACCAAACACAGAAGAGAACATGCATGAAAGATGAGCTGAAATGCGTTGTGGGTTGTTTTCTTTGTTTGGTTGGTTGGGGTTTTTTTAAGGTTATAGATTAAAAATTATACTTTGAAGTTTTCTTTATTAAAACGGGTTAATAAAGAATAAATCTGGCACAGTTCACTCAATTTTATCCCCTTGATTATTCAGGAAAAAAATATTTTTGGTCCAGCTGGATAAACTCCTGCAGTGAGCTCTCAAAAGCAGTTCATTTTGATTTCTGAATTCAACCTGTCTTGATTGAAGCGACACTTTCTTGGTGTTTTCCACTTGTAAAGGTAGAATGTGTTGCAGAGGTAGATTTGGAGCAAGAAAGGGGACTAAGAATGACTGTCAAATATTCAACATGACAACTTACAGAAGTAACATCTGAAAGCAATGATGCTGATGTGCCTAATGAGGCAGAAGGATTCTCCACAGCACCTTCCCTTGTGATGAGCACCAAAAGGCTGGTTTTGATTCTTAGCAACAGACTCTTAAATTGGAGCTTAATCCATTGCCATTGTGTCCTTGGGTTGCTTCCTTTAAAGATTATGACATATCTGGATCAAAAAAAAACTCACAAAAAGGAACAACACTGACTTTAAACCAAGCGATTCACAAGGTTCAACACACCTGCTGAGCTCAAAGCATTATTTATGCAATAAAGGGAATGACAAAATGGCACAGGACTTAGATTCCTCTTGAAAATTTAATTCTTGCTGAATCTTCATCAGAGGACGAGGAGCAAGATCCTCCTCACTTATCAGGAATACTATCTTAGGAAGTAATTAGCATCTCAAGCGGTATCAATCCATGAATTTCAAACAGTTTTACATGCCCAAACCTAAGAGAAGAGAGAAGCAGAAGCCAACAACAGTGATTCTGGAGACAGCACCAAGGGACAATTTGAAACTCACCATTTCATGATTTGATGTGCTAAAAAAGGTGCATAATGACGCCTGGGTCAGAAGAATATGTTATGGCTTGACACATTACCAGTACAAATCACGTACACTATTGCCACAATCCCCTGTGACACCTCCCAAGACTTTCCAAAATCAATTGCAGATTGAAAACATGCTCCTGTTCAGCACAATTAATCTTCACAATTAGTGCATTTATTTAGAGAGCATGGATTTTATAGAGTTTAAAGGCAATTTAAAAATATGAGATTTTTTAAAAGTACTTAAAATGTTTTAAACTATAGCAGGGTTTTTTCATTTAAAAAGGCAATATCTTCACAGAGGATATTATATACACTTGGAAATTATTCTATAAATGTTTTATCTAGATAAACTGCAGAAAACCAAACAGAGAAAGTATCTGTCTCAGCTCTGGTAGTATTTTTTAGAATAATCAAAATGCTAATGAAAAACCATCTAAAGGCAGGGAGAACTAGAAGAACCACCCACCCCAGAATAACATCCTTCTGTAAGCATCATTGGCAACTTCTCACACTCCTCGAGTTATGCTCTTCCTAAGTGATGACAGGTAATGTTTCTAATATTTCTTAAGAACGAACCTGCTAGTTATCTCCTTTGCACTTGCCAGTGCTTCACAGTCAGGTTCTGGTGAAAGGTTAGACATGCAACCGTAAAGCACAGATGAAGGCAAGAGGTGGCTGGTGTTAGCTCCAAAAGCACAACCAGACTCTACAGAACAGGGGCGCACATCTGCACAGCGATTCCCAAATCAGACGAATGCAGTGGTACCTCCAAATGGCAATGCTCAGCTGACACAAAACGCTGTTTGTTTCTGTCTTGCTATCAGTTCGCTCCCCCACCCTCCTCCAGTTCCTTTTCTTCTCTCCCATAGCTGTTCCCGGCTCAATTTCTACACTATGGCTGCTCTACAGCTGTTGCAGGTACGCTGTGATTAAGACCGTATCAATCTCCCTTCCAGCCTCACACACATATAAATCATGATTCTCTATTGTTTCACACACACACATGAAGTGGGGAACACCGGGTTCGTGCGTGACTGGTAGATTTTTGTGTTGCTGGCAGGGGGTGGAGGAGGGGACGGTCGGGGAGAGGGAGGCAAACACATGCTGGAATTTCCCTCTGCCCCCTTCTAGGTCTTACTCATTTCAGTAGCTCCTCCATCCAAAACAAGGGGAGGAAGGAACGTGGGTGGCTGTGATTTCAGCAGTGATCCCACTGCATTCCCACACCCCTTGCCAATATAAATTACAACCTAAGATTGAGTTAAATTAACCTGGGGCCAGAATCAAAAGGAGGAATAACTAGGCAAAGCTAAGAGAACACGAAAGGCAAGAACAAAGGATCTCTTTCTTTCTAATGAGGATTACACAGTGCAAACATCGTGGTTATCTTCAAAAAAGAATCCAAGTGCCAAAGACCCAGAACTACTCAGTTCTAACTCAAGTTGTGCCACCGACTACATAATTGCAAAGCAAATAAAAAACCTGATTTACAAGTTTCAGAAAAACCTTTGAGAAGCTACAATAAACACCACTGCTATGATATACTATGTCTTCTTGGAGCAGCCCTAGAAGAAATGCTAACATGCTATACTGAGCCGTCAGTATTTACATGATGAAGCAGCACCCACATGCTAAATAAAAGATAGTAAGAACAAAGCCGTAAAGACTTAGGTATTTGTAAGCAGTTGGTTTTGTATTTGTGCTGGTGGTTATTTTTTAATCAATCCAATTTCTGTGCTGACTTGAAGACCAATACATATTTGATCCTCCATTTCACACACAAAAATTAAACTCCGTATCTGAAGGGCATCTCAGATTCCACAATTTCACTTGGCTCATTTGACTATGATTTTTTGCACCATTCGACTATGATTTTTGCACCAAAGCAAGTTAGCTCTAGATGGATTATTTCTAAGAACAAGTGAGGTAGTTGTAAAGAATATGGTCTGTAGTATCCACTGTCTTGGCAATAATGATGGATTTAAGCAGCTGCTACTAGAAAACATCAGCTCTGCCAAAATGTCTGAAGCAGCTCGATTAAGCTACAAGACGCAATCACTTTGTTGTACCAGGGATGCAGGCGGGCATATTTCAATCCATAACTGGAACTGACAGAAGCATTTAGGGAAGGAACAGATAAAAAAAAAAAACACAACTGAATACATACAGCCTTATATCTTCAATTTCTTTCGGAAGTCCCACTTTTTAAGCCACAAGTGATTTGATTTATTATGAGTTCTCAATAAAGCATGCAAAATAGCTGGAGCAGTGTCAGTTTTAATCAGCAATCCAATTAAAGGATCCAATCAAGTTCACTTTAACTGTTCAACAGTATGTTTATACCATAAATTATTTTTAACAGGAGTTTAACATCCAGGTTCTCTGTATTTTAATGACATGTTCAACAGTGATATGTAAAGGGAAATAACTGTTGCAACAGCAAGCTGTGCTCATACAAAAGAGTATATCTAATACATTTTAGAAAATTATGGCAAATATTTCTTCATAAAGTCTAATTAATTTATTAAGTCAGAGAACACATCTGCCTTATACAGGCATGTAAAAAGAACTGGACTATCTTTTGTTTTCAAGAAGGATGCAAGAGTGGATGGTGGTGTTGATACTTTCCCTTTCCTCCTCTTCCACCGTTTCAACCTGTTCTGTTGAAATGTCATATTATTTATGCAAATGAGATAATGAATTGATATTACGAAAGAAACAAGCCAAACTTTATTTCAAACTAACATTTACCTCGTTGCAGCCAAAGTTAATTTTCCTATGATGAAGGAGAATTAACTGCAGGCAATTTATTCTGTGTGAGAATAATTAGCTGAAAAGTATCCGGTTCTCAGGTGTTACTGGTCCACACAAGGCACAACGCAGAAACTGAAACTGATATAGTTACACCAGGAACATTCGGAACTCTCATGCATTTTAAGGCTAGAATGAACAGAATACCAGCACGTTTTCAGAACGACTAGCACTAGTTAAAGCAGCTGAAGGAGCTACTCACAACTGAAAGATACCACTACTTGGCTGAGATACAGAAAAAAGTGTCGTACTGTAACCCTCCTGTTCGGAGGGCAGACTCCATCATTTACTTGTAGCATCACAAGGATTATTAAAGACGCTTTTTAAAGATAACTTCAATGAATGCATTATGGCAAAGATGGGAAAAGAATAATTCTTCTGTTTAACGCTTACCCCCAGAAACTGCAGGCATCTAGACTTCAAACCGGCATTAAAGCTTTTAGACTTGGGAATCTGAAGACGCCAGTCACTCAGGATGAAGTTTTACAATTTGGTCATGCAAATGCTTTTTTCACAACACGTAAGTAAATATTTTAGTTACAACAGTGTCCTAGAAATTCAATAGTTTCCTCAACAGTAATCATGGTACATTACCTTTAGAGTATAAATTAAATTACTTCAGTGTGAAATAGAGAAGTTTTAACTAAAATTGCTTTTACTGAAATGTTAATTTCAGACAAACTTTGATGTTTTGCTAATACAGAGAGATCTCACAGAACTCGTAGGCCCCTAGTAAGCCATCTTGTTTATTTTCCATGACAACATTCTATCTGAAACTGCTTCAAAGGTAAAAATCAGAAAGAACTGTTTGAGTTTGACTCTCCAATTGCATCAGATCATTTGCATGTGTGCTACAGTTCGATGCAATTTTAAACATTATTGCCTTTTTACTATAATATGGGCATAAATACTTGTATTAGCTTCCCTTAGCATTGATCACTTTAGCTCAAAATTCTCGATGTTTACAAAGTTTTAACTTGCACAGCACTAGCAACCTACTAAGATTATTTCATGCTACCAGATGAGAGAAAGTGAGCAAAGGAAAAACGTATGTGGAACATGAGGAAACGTTCAGGCCCAGGAGACCCTACCATCCCATGGAATAACGTACCCAGAGAATAGCTGGAAGCCTCAAAGACCATAAAGGCACATGCTGGGAGGAAAGGGCTTTCCCTCTGTAGTTTATGGACCTATAATGCACCAAAGGTTTCCGAAGGTCACCAGAGTTGCCACAGTTGTTCCTACACAGGCTATCCCCAGATGCCTACAACCTCTCCCCACCCATCAATAGAGAGTTCAAATTGCAAAAACTCATGGGGTGCTCACTACAATACAAACATTACAAGCAATTCAAGTATTTAAGTTATATTTCCATGCTGCTGCGACATTCAAACAAGCCAGTGGAATTTTTTACCCAAAGGCACTACAATGAAACTGCAAGGTGGTGTACTGCCCCTTAGCGTGCACAAAGTTGGTACCTATATACCTATTGGAAAATACACACGCACCCTACTTACGTTATGTGAGGCAAAGGGAATAGTAAGGAAGGCTCTGCAAGCAGCAGTGGTTTCCTCGCATCTACCACATATGTAAACATAGGAGCTGCAAAAACTAGGACTAGCAGAGGAAAACAATATAGCCAAGGAAAAGACCTGCAGAGACTGACACACTTACCCGTTCTTTTATAAAAGTTTCCACACTGCGACAATAAGCTTTTATTCTGTCTTCATCCGGTGCTCACCTATCTTTGCACACCAAGCTGCGTGCACCGGGCATTTCAGAAAGCTTTGAACACAGGAGAGCAGTCAGGGCTTTCTCAATGAAGCATGTGAAGGTTTAGAACAGGAGTATATGACTTTTTACCTATTTTCCATTTTTTCTAAATGAAGGACTAACAGATGTTGCCCCCTGTGCCTTGCACATGGCCTGGCTATTGTCACCAGGCCACAATTGTCATTGTCACTGCTGGTGGTGGCACCCACACAAACAGAATTGAGGACATCTGTACACAGGCAGCTGCCTTGCTAATGTTCATACGTTACATGTGAGTGCCTTATGCAAAAAAGCACAGGTTTATAAAGATGCATATGACTTAGGTTTTTGTGTTCTTAGTGTACGAGAGGAAATTCTTGTTAATGACGACGGGCAGAGACTAACTGAAATGAGTGCACACCAAGTACACAAAAAGAGAGCTGTCAAATGTTTCAAGAAGAAACAGAGCACACGTTAATTACTTTTAAAATAGATATCATCAGAGAAAAAAGACTTACCTTCAAAACACCACCACACATCTCTTACGAGCTTATTCACTTGTGCAGTCACATGTGCAAGAGATACCATGCTATTTTCATTCAGTATCTGTAAATCTAACAATATCCTCAAGAAAAATAATCCAAAAGGTACAGGCAAAGACACACAATGATAGATATTAGACAAACACACCACTTAGAGTTCTAGGTTTACCCTGTAGCAAAGTATGTCATTTAAGGAGGTATAAATTAAAATCACAGAAAAGTTAAGGTAGGAAGGTCATCTAGTGCAACCTGCTCTGCTCAAAACAGGGCCAACTTCAAAATTAGATCTAGCTTCAAAGCTAGAATTGGCTGTTGTCATCAGCTACTTTGCTGTTGAAATCAAATTCTGCAATAAGACCTTTGGGTTCTTATATTTTAAACCCAGCCCCTTCAGATTAATAACGCTATTTAACCTCTTGTAGCTGGTAATTTTTGCAGATGTTGGAAAACAACAATTTATCATGTTCCAAAAGTGCAGGTTTGGTAGCTTTGAAAAGGACCAGTGAACTGAGGCCCATTAATGTCAACAAATCATACACCTAGTAATTAAAGTGAACACCATAAATGTTGGCAAAAAAAGAACTCCATATTTAGATGTGACAGAATTAAGGTTTCGAGTACAAGCTCTCTTGCATATGCATTATGCTACAAATTCCTTAATTATATAGTCACTTTCTGCTCCTTTCCATGCAGTGGACAGAATGAACCATACTCATGCAGTGAGCTACTTTCAAGTTGTGTTCTCTTCACTTGTGTGAAATATGCTTTAGTTACAAAACTTCTGAAGACAGCATGATCAGCTTGCTCACATACTTTCAACACCACTCAGTATAGCAGTACCTCATCACTTCAAAAGACATCTGTGAATTACTGTCTTCAAAACACAGGTGAACTAAAGGGTCCCTTTCACAGACTGGGAGCCAAGCAAAGCAACATTGCCATCAAAGGCTTTACCTAAATTTGTTTTTGTGACATAACACATTCAAAAACCCAAAGAACTTATAATTTTATAGACAATTCTATAATACACAGCAGTATACATGTATACTCACACACAGAGAAAGTTACTCATGCACTGAAGTCAAAGGGACACATGCTTGGCATGCAGTTAAGAATGTTCAGTACTTAAGAACAGCAGACTTTGGATCTGGAAGGGAGTGCCCATAAAAACAAGCAGGTAATTAGTCAGTCATCATGCAAAGGTTAGTGTATGTCACTTGCCCAGAAGCGTTCTGTGTAGTAATGAACCTATATAATAAGGCCACATGAAGCTACCCAGGCAATTTGAAATCTGGCATTCCCAACTGTTCTTTGGAGTGTGACTTCAGTAAATATTGCCATCAGGGAGGTTCAGAGATATAATTCCTTAGCCTTCTAGAAAAAAACAATTAAAAAAGAGCCAATTTCTCCATGTGTCATTATACTGTTATGAACATAAAACAGGACTAGAAATTCTAAGGCTGCCATAGAGACATCTTTCCTCTGAACACTGAACAGCTGTAGTCTAGTGGTAGATCAACCTCATTAAAACCACAAGCTTAAGACGAAGACCATGTGCCTCCAAGACAAGAAGGTATAGATGAAGTTGGGAACACTCCATCTGTGGAAGGTGGCTCCCCGTCCCCTTGCCATCTGCCCATTCCCTGGTGGGTGAAAGCTGGCATGGATATTTCCCATGGTGCTGCAGGCAACTGGAAAGCAACCTGGTAGCCCAGGGTGCCTGACTCGCTTCTTCCACACACAGGAAACCCAGATAACCCCACAACCCTTGTGCCAGGCCCTCACTTCTGCCAGTCATGAGACAGGTCTGTACTGGTAACTGCTTCTACCACAGCCATCACTCTGCAGCCAGGCCCACTCCACCACGTGCCCCTTCGTCTCCCAGACCAGGTGTGTTGCCCAGCTAGTCCCAATACCTTTGTCAACCTCTTGTTCATCTTTCTACTTTGCCTGCCCAGCCATCCTCTATCAACCTCTGACTCAGCCTCTTGGCCATTTCCTTGTCTCCCAAGCTTTTCACCTCTATCACATATTCTTGTCTTCAAGTCAAGTGTCCAGTCTCAACCAGCTCCTTGTCGTCTGTTGAGCAGCCCCTGTCACCACTTTTTATCCCTACCTTCAGCCTTTCCCTCCATACGCTCACTTTTTTTGACCCAGTTCTCTCCATCCTTCCCAACTACCATTCACAAGTCAAGACAAAGTTGCCTCAACACTTCCCAGATGCAAGAAGAGTCCTGATGGCAGGGGACTTGGAGTCTCTTCTTAGTTCAGGCTCTGTTCAGATTCATACCCAGTGAACAGCAGCCCTGTGTAACAACTGCAGGAACAGTTCACCTCGGTTGTAAGCCAGAGCTGTAGGAAACTATGCATGCATGTCCACATGTATGTAGCAAACTATGAGAATTTGAGCTAAGGTCGCAATGAATTCATCAGCAATACTTCAAAAGGCTTAAAACCTTGCCAAATTTGAAAACAAAATGTATTAACTCAAAATGACAATCACATTGGTGCTTCCCACTAACTGCAAACACAGAGTAAGTTTTATACATAAATGTAAAATAACGGATTGTGCATGCCACATTAAGGCTCTTTGCATGCCCCCCCCCCAGTATACAAGTCATCATCTCCCTCAAATCCAGGTCTTCTGCGTACCCACTTTATTTCACGTGACTTTGCTTATAAACAGAACTCTGATACTTTTTCTGAGGACAATTATTTCACCCCTTAAAATAAGCAAAAGAGAAATTTCAAACAGGGATGGCTGCATAAGGCTTTAAAAAAAAAACAACCAACTTTTCATGTTCATTAACATTTATCAAGTATATCACTGTACTAATCCACAGTGCTCTTACTTCAACAGTTAAGCTCTTCTTTCTCTCTTCTTTTTGATGATCACCATCTCATTAATCAACTACAGGGATATGTTTCTAAAAGATGAATGCATCTCCCACAAAGGATCCCATATTAATGATTTCTGACTGTCACTCTTCAACAAGACTGCTTGCCATGTCTAAAAATTTAAAATTTATTTTCTTCTCCACTCTATCAGTGGTTCTGTTTGTTCTTCCATATGTTTGAAAAAAGCTTTCCTCTACTCCATGGTTATTTCTTGATTGCCTGTATACCTTGCACTTCCACCACATCACCGGTCAATTGATATTCTCTTTATCCAGTCACCTGCTGTCATACTAACTCATACCAAGAAAATTGTCAAGCCCACAACAACATGCCTCACAAGCTTTCCCAACCTCCCCCTCACAATTTATTTTTTTCCTTCTTTTGATGATCACTTTCGTAACTCCAGCTTTCATGTTTGTTCATACAGAACATTAGCACTTCTCAGCTATGCCACTAACAAGCACCAGGAGCCCAGCTTTCCTACGCCAGCTTAAAAGAGAGTAGCTACCAGCCACTCTGAAGAATGCTGCAGTACCACAATCACTGTGTGAGAATAATTTCAAAAGCAGGAACAAAGCAAGATGTAGGCTCAACCGAAAAAAGAATCAAAGACTTAAGTTACACCAGTGTTATAGAATGCGGTAACCTTCAGGAGATTAATCTCCAAAATATAATTCAGAACAATTCCGATACCTTCAAAAGCATTTAAGAAATAATTATTAAAGAAAAAATTAAAAAGAGAGAGTGAACATTAAACACAGACTTATGGAAATCAGTCGGGACACAACACAGCAGACCCATCCTCCTACAGTCTACATCTCTCAATGGATTAAAAGAGGGGGGATAAAAAAAAAAAGAAAAAAGGAAAAAATCACACTCAAAAATAAGAGAAAATCCACAGAAAGGTAGAATTCCTGCATGTCTGACACTCAGTTGTGGACAACGTTATTGCACCTCTACAATTTCTTCCATTTATCTTGAAGTGTCACAGAAAGTATCTCTAGAACTTTGTTCTCAGTCTACTCAGGGGATCCTTTTATTCATCCTGTTTCCTTTATTCATTCATGAGCTGCAACATGATTGACATCTTTTCCATTAGAATTGTACAGCAGCATGACAAGCTAATTATTACATAAAAGATGATACACAGTACCTCTCCAGGTCAAACTACCCTATTTGGATGTCATTTTTAAAATTACTAGGTATAATCCTAGTCCAGACACGATGCTCTTCAGTTTCAGAGAAGGTTTCCTGAAAATGAAGGTTTTGCTGCTTATACGTAGTTTTTGGTGAATGCTACCAGTACTGATAATAAAGACCAGTAACACTTATTCTAGAGCAGATGAACCTATTTCTTTTACATTTGTCAAGGCTCTCCAGAAACAAAAGTGACAGAAGGACCTGCTTTCTTAAACCAAGTTTTATAGTTTGGTTTCATAGTTTAAGCTTGCTGGAATTAGTTATCTTTTGCCCCAGAGCTAACTTTCTATGCCACAGATCAGTTTCTTGCCAAAAATGCATTCATATCCGATAACAACAAAACAGAGGAGGAGGCACATTAGAGCAATCAAATGCATTCATACATTCAGAATGCAGTTGAAGGCAGGAGACAATTAGAGAAGGAAATTCAAAGTATAAGGCATTTCCTGAGGATTAATGAGCGCATGGTAGTGTTTGATAGTCAAGGGCAGGATGGGTTCTGCAACCAGCACAATTCATTAATCCCCCAGGCAACACAAACTGGGATTCTGCTAATTTTTTTTTCCTTTTTGCTGCACTCGTTATTTTCCTTAGCATTTAATTAAAATTTCCATTTACTCTGACACTGTTGTTTTTTCAGAGCCCAATGCTGTCTGTGTGTCTGAACAGTGCTACTATGGTAAGTGACATCTATAAAATTACGGAATTAATACCTGGTGCAAAAGGCCAGGTAACTTTTCAAGTTTAAGGAAGTTCTCCTAGTCTTCTCCTAAGGACTAAAAATGTTCTCTGTCTTGGAAACAGAAAGGGCTCTGCAGATGTGATCCTTTCCTCTAATTTACAAGCTGCTTGATGGCCTCCATTATCCAAATGGTAGCAGACAAAGAGCAAATCCAGTGTTGGAGAGAACAAATGATTTTCAAGCTGCTTTTCAGCTCCTTAGGAAACCACATACACTCATGCATTACTTAACATATCCTAAACCAGCAACCACCCCCTCCATCATCATAACTCCACACTAACCTGTGACTGGTGCATCTATGTCCAGCAAATTTTTTTCCTGGCGGAGAATTGAAGCTCCCTCTGTTATTATTCTCAAAGCAACGCTCTCTTCCAGTCTCCCTTCTTTCATAAGGTGTGCCTTTAAGATATCCACACGGGGTTTTCCATCATTGTCAAACACTTCCTTAGCTGTGAGCCGGTGACTTGGAGGAAATGGGACAGCTGAGCAGAAAAAAACAAAAATATCTGGTCACTTTTTACAGTAAAGCCTCTATTACTGATAATGACACATTTCAAAAGACATCTCTGCTGCAAAACAGTGTTAATGTGAATTTTCTACCTCCCTTTATAATTTGTGGTTTAAATTGTACATAGATTATCAAAGATACCATTAAAGTGCATGTATTCTGCAGGCGACATTATTCACGCATGCGAGGACAACTAATTCATGCTTACGAAAAACCGAGAGGAAGACTTAGGCCATCTTTACAGGTAGATACATTCAAACAAGCCCCCCAAAAGGCATGGGAATATCAGGGAAAGAAGGGAATGGAGCTTAACCTGCTCTAGTAGCACGGGAGAACATTGATGTAACGCTCCCTTCCATTAAGAGCATAAAATGCACAACCAAGTGCAATATTTAATTTCTGTGCATGGACATGCATAGATACACTCCAATTAAAAGGCTAAAATCCAAGACAGACCTCTCTCTAACGACTTGGAGTAGGGGGATGGAAGATGTCTTCCTCGTATAAGTGATAGTTAGCTACGCAAGATGCGTTTGAAGCCCATCAAAGCGTGCCCGAGTGCCAAACAGACCACTCCAGCAAAGGCAGGGCAGAGGATGGATCAGACTGAAGTTGGAAATAAATGAGTAAATAAATAGGAGGGTTGCCCTAGCAACATGGCAGCAGCTAGCGAGCTGCCTACTGCCATCACGTAAGGTCTGTGGCATGCGGCAAACTTCAGCTGCTCCTGCTCCTGCTCTCCTGGAGCCAGCTGGAGCGAGAAGGCTCGGAGGTGATGCTGTCAGCTGCTGAGATGAGGCTGGAGCATTATCCCGGCTTAACCCCCTTTCCCTCACAGTTCAATCGGAGTGGCCTCGCCAGCCACAGGGTAATTATACTGATCCCTGCCGCAGCTGCGGGAGGGTCAGGTTATTGGGGAGCTCAGAGGGGGGAGAGGAGGTGGCCGCAGGGCTGCTCTCGGCTGGCCGCATCCGCAGCGCAACCCCGTCCCCGCCAAAGGGCCGTGTCTCCCATGGAGCGAGCGCCTTACTGGCAGCTCTGCCACATCGTGAGGCACAAAACCCTAACCCAGCGGATCAGTGTATCCCTTAGCTTCAATTTTCTTCCCAGTTCACAATCAGTGTGCTTCAGAAACAGCCCACAAGTCACACACATCATTTAAAGTCCAAGCCAAGAACTCTTCACTTACACTACCAGAAGTAAAAGAGCAGATAATAAACAATTTCACTTTGTGCAGTTATTTTCCAGAGATATTTTAAACACAAACATCTTCAGAAAATGCCCTTTTTGGTGGCGGGGCTCAATTATTTTTTTTCCTTTTTGATGCCCTAGCTCCAGCAGTCCATTCACTGCAATAGTTGTGTGGACTAATGAATATCTGTCTTTGCAATACACTGAAGCCCGAGTGCTCTCGGACATAAACGTGGGACAAAAGGGGGAGAAGGTGAAAGTTTAAGACATCCCTGACACCACCGGGATTCTCCTGAAGCAATGGCACCTACAACCAACAGTGAAGTTAAAACACAGCCCTCAGCTCTGGAAAGCCCTACCACAGATCCGTGATGATCTTCTCACTCCATCGACAAGAACTCCTGGACTGCTTTATATTAGTTTATGTCTTGAATGGTACCTCTATGACAAGAGGTAGGCAGTTCAAGACTAAAACCTTGCCTCACTTTTCACAGCTACTGCAGTTAAGCCTGTCCCATGACACTCACAGAAATGAGGTTATATGCTTTGTCAGTCTTTCACATATATCTGCAGCAGACCCTCAAAAGCAAGACGGCTATATACATGAGCTACAAACAACTCATTATGCAACACAGAAGAATATTAACCATTGCAAGAAAAAGGATGGTGAATGAGAACTCGGCAGTTTTTCAAGCCTCCACCCTTCTCCTGCAATAAAAATAAAAATTAAAAAAAAAAAAAAACAAACCCAAAAAACCCCACAAAACCAAAGCGCCAGAAGGCTAGCTAGTCCTAATGATCCTGCATTTCCTGTGTGAAGTAAGGTGGAGAGGGAAAAGTTGTTACTTATCTCCAATCAGTTTGGCTGGAAGGAGCACGTACCATTAGCTTGCATTCCTTTACAAGACAACCACCTCTATTCTTCCCCAAAGGTATCATGGTGTAAAAACCTATGCAGCATACTATTACTTTGAGGTAACTACCCTATATGCATGTATGCTGAAAGGAGATTTTTACATTTATAAAGACAGAGCAAAACAGACAAGCAAGCAAGCAAAAGCTATGAAATGTTACCTACCGATTAAGAGAAAAATATAGCATACACTGCAGCACTGTAAAATATCTGCAGGCATATTTCTAACAAACGTGTACCAGTGGCTAATTAAAGAAAAAAAAGATACTGTTCCAATAGCAGATGATTAATTAGCAAAAACATGAGCGACTGAATAGAGCACAAATTGCATCTTCCATTATTAGAATATTAATTTTGTATGTACACATAGACAGAGCTTCCACAGAAGAACAACGTAAGAAACGGTCATGTTCACGCGGAAGCCAGTTAAACATCGTTCTTTACTGGTATCACCCACAAATACCTGGATCAACCAAAATCCTTTTATAAATATAACAAACATTTAATTTCCATCGCTTTATATACAGCAACGTTACCATCTGAGTACACAGGTGTCCATCAGCTTCTCCATACCTGCTTTCTTATTCTGTCTTTTTTAAACCTACGCTGTTAGCACTTGCAACAAATAACTCTCTCTCTCCCAGTGGTTTTGTTTTTATCAGAAATAAAACCAAGAGCCTCATCAGACAGCCACTGTGCACACAGAGCACGCACAACGGGGAAGAGTGGGGAGCCGGGAGAGGAGCCCACCGGGGAGAGGCAGGAGGAGGCAGGAGCGGTGGATAGAGCTGCCATCACCGACCTCCTCGCCACGGCACAGGCTCAGGCGATAAAATTTGCGTGTACACAGCACATGTATTTTTAGGAAGTTTAGTGACAAATCCTCTCTACAAGAGCACCACACAAGAAAGTCATGGACGCTTATCCATACTCTGCAAAACTTAAACCCTGGACCAGCCTACACCTCCGTTTACATTTATTTCTTTGCATTGGCGTTAAAAACAAAAAACAACTACTCACCATGTGAAATTCTACTGTGGTGGTTTGGTAATAAAACATGGACCACAACAAAAAGCAAAGAAATAAAGTTTTTAACCCTTTACCTCAGCCTGTCAGTAGCATCCTCCAGAGATCTGAAAACACAAGAAAATACTCTTTAACCACTTACTGTTGGGGTTTTTTTCTTGTGCTATCAGGTCTCTTGAGCATGTTCCAGCAAATGGAGAAAAAGATCAGCCTGCTATTTTACTGTTCTTGCAGGCTCCTGCGAAACCCATCTCGCCAATAACACAGCCACTGCAAAGGTCAGACACATCATTACTGTTTCTCTCAAATATTAAGCAGCCTCTCTAGAACAAATAAATAAACCATAAAGAGCTGTGCTTAATTAGAGTGGACCATGTGTGCACACATAAATAAAATACAAGCATGCGGCAAAGCAAGCATTATTTTGTTTATATATTATTCATTTAGAACTGAAGCCATACACTAAATTAATACTCTCAGAGGAGGCCACCCATAAGAAAAAAACCCCTATCTTTTACCAATATTCAAGTTTCTTGAAAATTATCTCCCTCTGTAATGCTTGTCCTGTAATTTCATATAACTTATGCTGGATGTCTGTATGTAACTATGTTTATAGCACACCATACTTTTCTGAAAAATAAATGCTTTCCTCTTCATTTGTAGGGAAAACACACCTGTCACTATCATCATCTCAACAACCCAATGTATTACATTTGTCTGATGGTAATTTGCAATTCTGCATTTTGAGAAACATTTGCACTATAGCAGTGGCTAGAGCACAAGTTATTAAACAGGTCGACACTTAAACTCTATGTGTGCAAGAACATGTCAGGTCACTCTGCAGCTTTATTTTTTTACATCTACTTATTCATAATTTTCAGACTGGGGATACATAATATTTTTCCTACCTCAGAAATGCCAACAAAACCTTATTTCCAAAAGCCAGGAACATTTTTAATAGCCAACTAACACTTTTTGCAGGCTGACTTTGAAAATCTACCCCAATTTTACAATGTGGTTCAACACATGGCATATTCTTGGGCATTCCTGCTGAACAATAACATCCGTACTGCAGTATTTACTATTTAATCAAGTTCTGCACTTCTGTAGCAGACACTTCTGTGTCTGACCAAACCTACAGTCCAGTATATAAAGAAGCAGCCAAAGATCAACTTTTTGACCTACTGGCAATAGTTTAACACTACATAATTCTGAGCATGTTCCTGCACTGTTGCCTACAAATTTCTAGCGTACAGGGTTACTATGAACCAAAAGGGAAGGAACGATGACTTTTTCTTCTTTTCCCCCCAAGAACACTACTTCAGGTGACAGACAGGGACAAGAAGATGAGTCACTGCCATCCCCAGCTGCTAAGGGGAACAGAACAGAACCACCCAGGCAGCGCAGGGCTCACCAAAGCGGTGGGAAAGGGAAAGGGGCGCTGCCAAAACCGCTCAGCCACGCGGGACATCAAGTTCTCACGTGACAAACATCCCCCTCCACAGACTTCCTCAGGTGGCACATGGACGATGCTTTCATCTCCATGCACCAGTTATCTGGCAACAGATTCACCATTCACACACAATGGATTACTGGGATCTATTTTTAACCTACACCTTTTTTTTCTTAGCAGGTATTTTTTAGGAGTAGTATACAGAAGGGTGAGTTATTTAGAGGACAAAATTTATTTTTGATATAAAAAAAATTTACTATAGCATTCAGAATGTGAATACTAGTTTTTTGTTCACTTGAATTTTAGAAGGGAAAATATGTTTCTACCTGGTAAAAAAAAATTCAACTATTCATATGACGGTGTAAGACTCAAACCAAGTTTTTCTCACTGGCACTCAGATTCTTTTATTTTCTAACAAAAACTATCAGGTTTCATTTTGCATTAGCTCCTTTCATTAAGAGTAGGCACATGCAATGTAAAGCCTGCCTGGTAGCTATTCCCAGTTCAGAAACACCACTGGAATTTAGCAACCCCTTTCTAAAAGACCAAATTTCCACATGCCATTTTAGGACATGATGTATTTGAGAACTGTTTGGTTTGGTTTTTTGGTTTTTTTTTTTAATTAAATCTACTTTCTGGATTTTCGCTAAACAATTTGACAAAACTTAGTAATTGTCGATATGGTGAAAGCATTGGAAATCAAATCTGGAAAATAAATCTACAATATAAAATAATGAGAACCTATGAGGATTCCTATAGAAATTTAGCATTATTTTTTCCCCGTGACCAAGAAGTTCTTGCAGTGTAATCATAAATGCTCGACTCAGCTATGTTTGTTTAAAGATGTAATTAAATCAGCGTCACTCAAGAACAAGGTATGTTGCTTCACAGAAAGCTGAGGGTTACACTGGGCGAGCTAGTCAATACTGCATAAAGAAATAGTCCATCAAAAAGAAAGCACTGTTGCATTAAATCACTTTAGAGTAACAGCACCTGTAAACCAAATCTGGAACAGACAAGAGCGGCATTTCTCAACAAAGACCACATATACCAAATTTAGAGAGAAAACAGAAAGAAAAGAGTTCCTTTGACAGATATCTCAGCTGGCAGCATGGAAAACAGGCCACTTGAGAAGAGGCAGTAACACCTGTGACCCAGAAATAACCATTATCAATAGACTTAGCAGTCAGTTGTGGTAAAAATGGTGAGTATTTACCCAAGATCACTGGATCCTCTTCATGTATCATGAAGGGGAGCATCCTTTCCAAAGAAAAGTTGGGGGCAATAAAACCCACCACAACAGAGCTGCTTAACTGCTGGTGAAGTCGTTAACCAATGCTAGTCCTTGGTGTCATCACCAGAAGGTACTACAGGTTGGCAAGGAAACTGCTTCACTGAAGACTGGTATGAGCCTTGCTAGCATCATTTCTTGATATATGAAGGCTCAAAATTAAAAAGAAAATAACAAAGACACTTCATCAAATATCCCAGATCTGAAGACTGTTTTTAATATCTTCTGACATTTCAATCATAACCAGAGAACACAACAGCAAAGACAGAATTGCCTCAGAGAAGCTTGTCTAATTTTGGACAGAGGCTATGCTAGGAAGGTGTTTGTAAAAGGAAGAGCTATGTCAATTGTGTAGTGTCCCCAGCATATTGCCAAGTTGTTTCCAGATGCTAAGGCACTTGATGCAGCCTTCCTCATCAGTACACTTCACTTCTTCACTCCTCACGTGAAATGCCCCACCTGAGCCTACCCATCGAGCACATCGCAAGCAGTCCTCATGTAGCATAACTCTGTGGTACCTATAGGAAGCAAATTCTTTACACAAAACACTTTTGCAGCCTCAAACTTGCAAAGGAAAGATTAAGCTCACCTCCCCTGTAGCACCCTGCTGCTTTACAGGAGAAAGCTGCACCTGACCAGCTGCGAAGCAGGGACTGCACATTGTGCCGGGAGCTATTTCCTTACCTCTCAACAATGTGGATATGTTTTTGACAGGATAATCTTGTCTCAGGTACCTCCGTCATTTCAATGAGCACACGGGGATCTTTTTGCAAAAGGATGAGTGGCACAGCAGAGAGGAAGGGCACTGAAAGTCACCATTAACTTGGAACCACAGAACTGGGCTGAAATTCTGACATTTCTGTTGAATTACCCAGCTGAGGTAAGAGAGTATTTTCAGTGTCCTCAAATCTCAATTCCTGACAGTGTTTTTCCGCCAAAGTTACCCGTTCTCAGAGCTATCAGGCAAAGATGATAAAAGGTCACAGTATTGCCCCTTCCCACCACTTCAGGAACTGGTACGGTCTTTTCTCTACATTCCTGACCTTCTCCAGAATATACAGTACCTAACAAGAAAAGTATAGAGCAACACTTTTCTTCAACTCTCTAAAAGAATATAACCAGCATCCTCATAAACTCAAATTATACTTGAAAAGAACCACCACAAGTAGCTACACCACCTTAAGTCACCACACAACAAAAAAATCCATAAAAAAAACACCCCAAACACAATATAGGATTTTATGTTCTTTATATTCACCACAGGAAGCCTTAAAACCCTAAAGAAGAATTCACGTAACGGAGTTCTTCAAAAGGGTCAGAGCAGTGACACATTATTCTTACTCTGGGTTCAAATGAAGAGTAATAAAACACACAAAGGCCTGGATAAACACACAAGATTCCCTTGGTTGCTTGACTTTTATCTGGTGAATTGACTGGCACGTACCCATCGCAAGTGCTCAGAAAACTTTTGTAAGTTAGAGCAGTGATATCAGTAACGCACATAAATTTGGATTACGATAACCAGCCAAATGGAAATCTAATCTTCAATCGTTATCAAATAATTGGCAATAAAAATGTTTTTCAGTTTCTCAAAAATCTGAAAATAATCAGGTGAAGACTTCTGCAGAAAAACATTTACAGGCAACAGACACGTCAGAAAGCATATCCTGAGAACCCAGGAAGAGGTACAGGTTGGAAAGGGAAGTAAGTACACTTTAAAAAGAGTTGACTGAAAGAAAAGCCTCATAATTTAAAGAAACAGGTCTATTTGAAATATACAGTCATAGGGCATGTGGTTATTTACTAACAGCATTCCCAGAGAATCTTTTGGCCAACTACTGGAATAAGCAAACAAATCCTACCAGTCTTACGGAGCACGAAGCAACATGCACCCCTATAAAATATTACAAAAATATATCCTTTCCTTGTGTTTGAGATCACATGCAAATATCTTTGACGTTTATTATCCCCTCCTGTCCACAGCTGATGGATAAAAAAAAAACAACTACAAAATAAAATAGAGAGGAAAAATTCAGTTTAACGGGAAATATTCCCAGTTAGGACCAACACATACAGTTAAAACTGGAAAATGTGATCGTAGCTTCCTGGCCTCATCAGCAAAGTTTGTTTTTCTACTTTCTGTGTTACACCCAAGTTTTTCCATAGGCCTCCAACTGCATACTGTTGAGCTTTGTTTTTATTAGCTTTTGGAACAGAGAACAATAATTATCCAGAGTTTAAATTCCTTTATAGGAACAATTCATTTGGAGAAAACAAAGTCAGGGAAAAAAACCCTGTAACAATGGAAAATACCAAAGGTCTTCCAAGACTTAGATAAGCAATCAGGCGCACTCCTCCATCCCCCAAAATACTTGAGTGATAGATAATTTCTTTTCTATGGTAAGACTTCACTATTGTTCTGAATTGGAAACAATTTGGAAGTGATTGCATGTGAAATTATTTCAATCAACTGGGGAAAAAATAATTGGTTCTAGGACCAGAATGACCTTCAGGTGTCAATACAGACCAGATTTATGGCACCATTTTCTTCTGACTTTCCAGTTCAATCTACTTCAGTCAGTTGATACTACCAAATTTCAGTCTCTTAGTTGGCAACGTAGCTAAAAGGAGCACTGCAGACCATTCCTCACCTAGAAACTGAGGTCTTAGTTAAGACCCTCTCACACCTTTTGAGCATAACGGGGTACCGTTACCAACTTTGGTCAGAAATTAGCTTAGCTTTGATGTCTACCTCAAAGGCTCCAGTGATATGTGAAAGGGAAAAAAAAGCAAACATCCTTTCCTTTCCAAAGCTGCTCTTGTCAGGACAAGACGCAAATACAATGAAGATTCAGTATCCAAAAATTGACAACTGAGCATGGTATCGCATTAGCCACACAAATTTGTTAAAACCAGTCCTAGAAGGAGAGATGAGGAAGTGCAGGCAAAGCAACCTTTATTTGCAGATATTCTGTTTTCTAACACTGCTTAAATGTTACATTACAGAAGTCGCTCTGCTTAAATGTCAGCCCGCAGAAGTTGCTTCCTGGAACGAGGAAGACCAGCTCATCTCTTGCTGCTACAAGGAAGTCCAGAAGCTATTCACCAGGCAGAGGAAATGGAAATTCCTGCTAGTGTTACAAAGCATTCCTTAAAAAAAAAAATAAAAAAATCTTCTATTTTGAATTTAAGATGTTTTGGCATCTAGCAATCGATACCTTGCCCAAAGAGCCTGCAGCCTACAGGGCAAAGGCAAGGGGATGGGGACAGTAATAGAGCTCGGTACTTTACTGCCTGCATCTTCCAGGCTCTAAGCTGCTAAGGACTTGCAAGTAGCATCTTTGAATGGTGTAAGTTTTAGTTTATTTAAAAATTTTCAAAAAAACCCAAACCTTGGGGGGAAAAAAAAGCAAACCAAAAAACCCAAACACCTCACCTAAGCCAATAAATATCAGGATGTGAAGAACATTTAAAACATTACTGTCTGAACTATTCCATGTGAACTAAATCAAAAAATCATGCTGATCTGTAAATGTTAATGTGGTTTATTACTTTGCTGGTCATGAGACATGCAGTAAGTAGCAGATCTACACCAGCACTTCACAAATCAATCGGACAAGGCCAAGGCTGTATAAATCAAGAGGAAAGCCTTCCAAATATAAAAGGGTGCATGGACTAAGTGCAGCAGGAGCCCAATTCACTTTAAAAAGTAGTTGGAAACAGCAGTTAATGGGTGGGCTTTGGGGTTTTGTTTTTTGGTTTGTTTTTTTTTTTATTTATTATTATTTTAATCCTGAATGGCTTTGCTTGCTTTAGTAGCATTTTTGCCTTAGACAGAAGTTTTAAATCAGCATGCTTCTGCACAGGTGAATCTATACTGACTAACACTGGTTTGTGCTGTCAGAGGAACTGGCCAAGCTCTACACATACTTGTGTGAAAAACATCATTTCAGAATTATACTAAAACTGAATTCTGCTTGTTCAGCCATAAATCAATAGACAGCAATCACAGAATAGGCATAAAATAAAATGCACTTGATTATATAAGAAAACTAATTTATGCCAGGTTACACCTATTACTGATCCAATAACAGCCCTTTCTGGTTTAGGTGTCAGGTCATATACTCGGAAAAACACTAACATAAGAAGGTATTGGTAATTTTTTATTATTTTTTTCCTCTACAGTTTAACAGCTAGACACCAACAGTCTTTACAGCATGGTTTGGTCTTGTCTAGATTAGGATTTAGGGGCATACATGTAGTGTTAAGCAGAATCATATTAAAAAAAAAAAACCAACAAAAAAACCCAAAGCAGAGTATGGTAAATACCTAGATGCAGTTTAAATGACTGGCTTCTCCTGGAACTGCACGTTAATCAACTCAGGACACGCTCAGCACAATTTGTTCTGTCTTGCCTGATATCAGAGATATTGCTTGCCACTTCAACTAGTACCCCAGTCCAAACTAGAACCTTTAATAGGAAAATTCAGCCCTCCGTTTTCAGACAGGGCGCGAGTGGAAGGCAAAGGGTGTTACAAGCCCTCCACAGGCCCTGTAAGCGACGGTGCCTCTCGCTCCCGATGAAAAGAGTTGAAACTCTTCCAGTGCATTGTATGAACCAGTTCCCAGCGACGACTTGTTCTTCTTCCAACATGCTCAAAGAACTAATTTTCTTGTGATGTTATTACAGTTCGCATAGATCAGTGCTAAAGATTATGGACCACATTCATCACCGCGTTATGCCGCTGTAATTCCATTAAACAAGTGTTCTTTCTATTCCAGCATTAACGGATCATACTGTGAGCTTTGAAACAGGGTTCAGCCTGCTCTGGACGTCTAAATAAAACTTACCAAACCGAGTGACACTGGCATTAATCTGAAATAACGTGGCTATGAATCAGCCTTGGTATTTTTGTTCTGTTTTCATGGCTCGCCTCTACCAGCACTTACACCACAGAGCATCTGCATGGAAATTCTGCCTTGGATTCATCTCCCAAGCAGCGCCTCTCCACATTCATATTTATTTCCATCAACTAATCTGGACTGCCATAGAAAGTTGTTTTTATTTTAAAAATAACACATGCAGGATTGTAAAAAAAAAAAAAAATATTATTTTAAATGGCTATTTTTTGTTAATTGGACCATTGTGTAAAAAAAAAAGATTTTTTTTTTTTTTAACTGTTGTTCTGGGGTTTATCTGTGTATATGTGGCAGCAATAGAGTTTCAAAGCCCTCAGTATAAGCTTCTAGTTCTGTATTTAAAAGGATATTTAATCCAAATCCTTCATTTATTAAAGATGCTTTTATATTTTTTGTAAACCATATCTTCCCTCAGATCTCAATTGCTGCGTAATAAACATGTTGGATACAAATAAATCTGTCTAAACTTACCATTTTGCTGATACTCTCTGAAACATCCTGTTCTTAAGCAGAACATTGGAGTTTAAAAAAGCAGCTTTATGAGGCAATGAGAGAATCGGAGACCTGTGCTTTATTCCCAGGTCTGTCATGTGCAAACAATTTAATCTTCACTTGCTGATGACTACACCCACAGAGAGACCTCAGCACCGGGGCGCTCAGTTCTGTCATCCACCAGCGTGTGTTGGGCACGGTGGCTCTGTGAAGGATGCCTGCATGGAGACCAGCACGGCACAACAGGGCTTCCAGCACCCTTTCCAAAAAAGCCAGCAAATGAGCACAGTTACCAGAGAGAAACCAAGAATAGAGGACTCTCTCATCTGCTAGTGGCAAGGTGGAGGGAGGCCCTTTCAGTCACATCTCAGGTCTCAAATCCCTTAGTGCAGTCACTTATTTCAAACCAAGATCAAAAGAGATTTCAATCAGCCAGAGCTCCCTTCACTCAGTGACCTGCTGTAGCTGAGAGACCTTCGCTCAACAATATCTCCTCTTCTCTTGGTGAACGTCTCAGCTATAGACCTGTCCAAGCTGAGGTTTGGAGGTCCTCTCCCCGACCTTGATTGAGCCCAAAATACTTTCCAAAGATGACTAAAAAGCCCTGGATCAGACAGCAGGAGAGGAAATGTGATGGTGCAACCTAGAAAGATGCAGGCACCAGGCAACAGGGAAACTAAATTCATGCCTTCTGCTCAAAAGACCACTTGCACATTTGACATTCGGTGGTCACTGGGCATAAAAAATGGCCTCATCTGTCCCAGGGTCAGGAATTTTGATGGCAGCATTCCTCTCCTGCACGAGCAACTTTTCTCTGATCCTAAGGAGTCCGAATTTTTTTTTTATGCTAAGCAGTTAAGTTTTCAACAGAAGCTGAGGAAATAGTCTTTTCCACCAGGAAGAAGTAATAGAGTGTTAGTACCCCTTCCAAGAAGGTGAGAAACATTACTCCTCCTTGAACTGAAAAGTTTTAATTAGCCTGGAATGCAGGTATGGCTACAAGATTCAGGGGGGAGAAAAATGGAGGGACAACTGTGCAAGTTATTGCTGCAGCGTGGCAGGACTGCAGTGTGCATACCTTTATAGAATACTGAATGTTACGACAAATAAAACTAAGTTGTTTTCCACATAAGGATCAGTGAAAACCAAAAGTGGCAAACAGGACTCAAGTGCTCTAAGCAAAGATCTCAAGTCAGGTTTTCTGCAAGATTTCTGCTTATACATAAAAGTAAGCACCGTTAGTAGCCAGAGGAGAAGCCACAGATGATATTTCTCATGGAAATATAAAAAATAGATCCATTCACCAATGGATTGTAAATGATAAAACTAGTCTACACATTGTCATTGGTTCTTAATCTCTCAAGACCATTTGCTCACTGTATTACCAAGAGATGAGCTGATCTGTAAGGTTCATCAGAACTTTTTGATTAAATGACCTTAGCCAGAAACAGGAATTTATCTATCTGAAATATCATTATACTGACATTACTGATCTAATTAATATAGCTGGCCAACTACATTATTACCATAATGAAGCAAAGCAGCATAAGGCAAAGCAGGACCAAGAGAAGCAAGCCGTAACCCCAACCTAGCACCAAGAAGCCATCCAGCATATACAACCCATGAACACGCCGGGTGGCTTTTCTCTCAGCGAGAGTGCTGCGCTGTTCTATTTTGTTAGGTGCATTACTTCATTTGTGCACATCATCTTGACTCAAGGAAAACAATTCTGACTTAAGTGGAACACGGGGTTGTTAGTGCTTTTATTCAAATATCAAGGGGCTAGTTCCTGCTACTTGTAAGTGAAAGAAGCATCTTTCCAAGGCTGCAGTTACCTCTCACGATGAACAACGGGTTTGCATTAAGTGCGTAATAAAGACCCACAGATAAAAGGCATACTTCACAACTCAAACGAGGGGGCACGAGGCAGCAGGAGGCCAGAGAAGTCACTGGTTCTTGCTTCATGCAGATCTCCCCACCAGTGTAAGAGAGGCAGCAGGAAGGTCAGAGAAGCTTGGGGGGGCGGGGAGGGAGAAAACGTCAGAGTCTGAACAAGCAGTGGGAAAACAACTAGGCGGAAAAAAAAATAAAAGCAGGGAAAAGAGTTTGGGTGTTCAACACCTCCAGAAACACATCTGTAACCACACAGAGAAGACTTTCTCCTGTTTGATTCAACTCTTACATTTATATGTACTCATGCAGTTTTAATAAAGCCTTAGGAAACAATATTGAACAAAATTACCCCTCACACACTTCTTATTTCTCCTACACAAAACAATCTCCAAGACCTCTGGTGTACAGCTGGCCTCTAAAAATCAAATGGGAGTAAAAATACCAACATAGACACTGGTAATTACCAAGGCATTTAAAATTCAGAAATATTTGGGTTTTGGAATTGTGCCTTCTTTTACTCTGTTTTAAAGGCAAGCTTCTGATGTGCCACATATTCAAAACCCCTGGCACGGCCTCACTGTGTTGTAAGCTTGACCTGTGATTTGATAATACACGTGCAGCAAAATCTCCGAGGCGATGCTGCGTGCTGACTAATGCCCTGATGCAACCCGGACTAGGCTGGGTGAAAACATCACAGAAGCAGCAAAATATTTGCTATATGTCTCAGCTGAGCCTCCAGAGGGGATCCTGCAGATGCCTGGTATTTACTCGCAAGACGAGCACTTCAAACCACCTCTGTCAAGGCTTTGCTATGGTTCTCTCCTTGGTAAGAGGATGAACGCCTTTGCACAGTGGTTTGCTGTTCAGAGAAAGGGCAAAGCTCTCCTAGTTTTGACCATATGCGAGAATGACATTAAAAAAAGGGTACATAATATCATTAACTGGAAAATGGAGTTGAAATATACGCCTAACTGACATGGGAGGTACGTGAAGATTTGCATAGCCAGTACCTCATCACCACTTCTCTGGATGGGCTATGACCAAGGCAACAGTTGCCATAGGGAACAGCGTAACAAAAGGAAGCACCTTTAAAATGTACAGAGATATCCCAAAACCAGCACTTTGCCCTACACATTTTCAAAATGAAGAGGTTTTGTACGTTTGGGTTTTTTAAATACCTTCAGCTTTGCAGAATTAAAAATAAATGCAAAAATTACAATGATCATGCTTTCTGAAGTGATTTTTAACTTTTGTTACCCTGCACCATCTGCAGCAAATGCAGAAGTACCTGTAAGGTGGACAGAGACTGCACACAGACATGATGTATTTATAATACCTACCTGTGCACAATTATTCTAAACAAGACACTGATATGTTTTGTATTTAATAAAAAAATCTATTGAGGAAATAATGCACACCATAGTGGTATCAAGAGATACTGCTGACACCTTTCTTACACTCATATGTTTAATAGTAAAGGAGCGAATTACGATTACAGACATTCTAATGGATTTATATCTGCGTGCCTGTGTTTGCGTGCATGTTCATCCACACAAGTAAAACCTATACAGACTATAGATTTTATCTATTAAAGCTATGCAGAACTAGAGAGAAGTACCAAAAGATGTACCGACTTCTATTCCCTTTTCACACAACCCCCCCCAACATCACACACAGCTGAGAAATAAAAAAAATGCTTCTCTAGGTTTGCTGACAGTTAACATTACATTGCGCAGATGTGAACAATTGGTCACTTCTGAGAGTGCCGCCCAAAGAAATTGAAACAATTTTGTAAAGGTTTGGGGGAAGTATACATCATAAAGTCCAACCACCTCAAATGAGAGATTCCAGCGGAATTCAAAGGGTAATGGACACTAATCCACATGCTCCCAAAAGCCTCAAGGATCGTATGTAGCAAATACACCAAATAGCTGCAAGGCTTCTAAACTATACTAACTCTCGATCGATACAAATTCAAGCACAAACCCCCAAAAGCACATTACCACCAGAAATATCTATTCCATTTGAACAAGTTTTTGAGGGAATGGGTAAAAAGAAACACATCTTGGGGCTGTGAGTACCCCAGGCAATTTGGATCCTTCAGATACTTCTAAAATAATGTGTATTATACCTGAAGTGTACACCGTAAGAAACTCCTCAGTACAGGCTACCTTCATTTTGACCCAAATCACTACAGCAACCTTGCCTCTGTTCAGAGAGCATCTTCAGCAAAGCCATTATCTCCAGAAGCAATATTGCTCTGAGAGGGGAACACAAATGAGTCTCTCATGTTGTATGGGCAGACAGTGGGCAGCTCCAGGTTTGAAGTGTTGAAGTACCCTCTTTTATCACCAGAAAACTCGAGGGAGATGAGTCTTTCAAAAGCCCTCCCTGTTTCACAAAAAGTGCCTGTACAAAAAAATTAAACCCAGGCAGACGTTGCAGGTAAGTGCTCAACTGAGGGACAGATGCTCATCTCTTCCTTACCCTAAGGAGTAATTTTTGATCAGGTATAAAACACTTGCCCTGTTATGAAGGTCTCCAAAACACAACCAAAAAGGTACAGAATACCTTTGTTTCCAATTTAATAAACTATTTTTTAAACAAGTTTTCTAGCACAGAACAAATTAGAAAGAAAGGGCAGTTCCCAGCCCTCCCATTCTGCTAACTGTTCCTCTGGAATAACACTGGAGAGCTGAAACAACATTTAAACTTGCTTCCACACTTTCTCATAGTCTTTTCATATTTGTAACGCAATAGATACTAAGCAGAGTGGAATGGCTGCTTTTCCCCACTTAAACTACAGCTTCCCAGAATGGCCTACAGTATTTCCTTGTAAACGCAGCTGAGAGTTGCATTATTAATACGTTGTATGCACATCAACAAAAAGATAAAACATTCCTGCAAAATAGCCTAAAGATAAATAAATTTATAGAGACAATAGAGATCAATAACCACTTTTGCATTAGGAATAACTTTGTTTTTTTCCCTAGAGTATTGTATGACTGGATACACAAAGGCATTTTTCTGTACTTTTTAAAACCAGCTCCTTGTAGACTATGTTGTAGATGTCAGAACAAAAACAGGCTCTACTTCAGACCAGAACTATCCCAGTCGATTAATCTGGTTCCAGTTCCAACATGGAGGAAATCATATCTTTTACCATTCACTTCACACTTTTCCCGTAGCATATGCCTAAAAAGACTGCAGAATCTTCCTCTCTTACTCTGCTCCACGCCCCATACACTAAAACATACTAAAAATATTATTAACTATCTCGATTGTACTTTACCATAAAAGAAAGCTGTATTTTTCACGATGCTTATATCATGTTGCATAAGACTTACTTAACAGAGTTAATTCCTGTCATCCAACATGTGCAAAATGTCAACGGGAGCTGCAAAAGTCTAAGTGATTTGCACCTAATTTGGTTTTGAAAACACGTCACTGTGTACCATTTGAAGACTGAAGTCTAATTTACATCTTTTTATTACAATGTAATAAACTACTGTGGCGGGTGGGGGGGTGGTGTATCACTCTCCAAAACCAAGCTAGCACTCCAAGGGTAACTGGTTCTATGCATTCTGCCAACCACCCATTGGTAGCCACCTAATCTGTTGGAGTCTATGAAAAAAGGTCGGTGTGAGGTGATGGGTTGGTTGTGTTTTTTCCTATTTGGGAGAGCATATCTATTCAAAGATGGATTAATTCTTGGATAAGTATTGCAATTCAGTTCAATGTATGTTCAAGCTCCAGAGAGTTTGGGGTTTTGCTCTTCATTTCAGCATGGCCAATTTCCTTCTCTCGCAGCCTGCAGAACCAGTAAGGAGGCTTCCGTTAAAGCAAACAGGCCACAGCACAGCGTACTTCAGCTCAAAGTAGCTCATTTAACCAGGCATGCCTCACACCACATGCACAGAGCCTTTGTTTATATTCCCTCCCTGCTAGGAAAGGTTACTATGCTAAAAAGAAGATACTTTGGTACTACAATTCGTGGCAAAAGCTTGTCCAACAGTCTTCGTCCAACCTAACTATGCACATCCATTTTCCAATGTGCTTGCCCTGCCACTCTCATGAAATACCCCGATTATGCTACGTCATCTCCTGACTTGGTACACCAGGTGAAGAGAAGCCACTGTTGGAATAATTTCAGCCCTACCTGAGCCACAGAATCATTCCTTAGCTTCTGTTGCCAGAGACCTGCCAAGAGCTGTGGAAACTCCTTGACAGAGCAGCTCACTGGTGTGCTCCATTTCAAGTTCCTGACTAGAACTAGAAGCCTTCAGCTTCTTGAACCATTTTCCAAATAATTTTATTGAATGCTTGCATTAACAAGCGTTTATGCTGTGCAGCCACAGACTTCCCTCTGTCTCTTTTTAATGTTTGAAGTGAAACCACACAATTATCTACTATATTACTTCTTTGTTAATGCCCCCAGAAGTAAGGCACAGCAGCAGTAGTATCACAGACTCTAGAAAGAATATCTTTCAGCTCACAACTGGCAAGTTATTTTAGATTTCATTTAAACTACAAAATAGTAGATTTAATTACAGTCATTATTTGCTTAAAAGTTTTTTCCTTCCCCTATCTATCTCCTTCAAACTTTGTTAATCTCTTTGACTGCTCTGCTCATAAACCATATCTGATCTTTCTTTTTTAAGAGACATTTTGTTTTCCTGAATAGCTTTAAAGAAGACTCTTTGACAAAATCATCACCATTTTGTTAGACAAGGAGACAACTTTATTTTCTGACAAAAAGGATGGTGAAAGACAGGGAGGAAATTTGCTGTGTTGGAGATAGAGTAGTATTTCTAGTGTTGCCTTCTGGGGAAAAAATGCAGAACACCCTACACTGAATTAGAATCAGTAAAAAAGCACTGAGAACACAAAAAAAAAAAAGAGACCATTTTTCCCTTTTAATTAAAAAGAAAAACTGGGGACATGTAAGCGAGACAAAAAGAGTTGCCTTTTTTAGTCTTGTCACTATCAAAATGACTGTAATAACTGGGATGATAACTGGCAAGGAACCGGCCTTACAAAACCAGCACCCTGATCAGCCTTCCAGCAAACTGTGAAACAAGCAGCAAAACCAACCCCAATCTTTCATGTGTTCCCCTCACCCTTTCCGAGTTGCTTTCAAAAATGAACAAGAAGAGACTTGTTAGAAAAATCTAGAACTTATTGTATATTGAATCAATTATGGGCTACCTCATGGCCAATGATAACTTGCTTGGATTACCAATTCAGTGTTCCCACTGTAAGAGAGAGAGTAATGCAACAACTGCATTTTAGATGCACATTTAACTGGCTGCTCCATCAGCTCTGGACTGAGTCCATAAATGGCTTACTTTCCAGCATAATTCACATTACAAATAAGATCCGTTGACCTTTAAGAGGGAGCAGGAAAAAAAAGAGCAAACCAAAGTCTGGTTTAACTACAAGTACAACTTTCTGGAGCACAAGTTGAGGCATTTTCAATTATCTTTTATCAAATACTCAGTGAAACAGAGGAGATTAAATTAAGTGCACTTCAACTGAATCATTTTCTGTAGAATCAAGCGGTCTCAAATTGCTCGGCAACTTGATAAAGAGTAGAAAATCCTGCCCTTCTGTCATGTAAGTGAAAGGCAAGTACAAATTTATTATATATTACATTCGTATGACACAAAGGCTTTTCTAAGATTAATATTATCTTAGCATTAGGAACATAAAGATACTAATGTTTACTAAGTAGGATTTAGCACACAAGAAACAAAATCCTTTGTGCTTAATTTCTTGAACGTGTATTAACAAAGTCCAAGACCGCCTCTGGGAATTTCCCAAAGCAGCAAAGAATCCATCCCTTATCCAGATGCAGGCAAGTCAGCAAGCTCAAACTCCAATTTCTCAAGTTTTATCATTGTCGATCATGTTGCTGTCACAGAATAACTTTCAAATTTTTCTTTGTTTAAAGATTAGACTAACAATAATCTCAAAGATTGCTGGACTAATTGCACCATCATCCAAAAAGCAGTAACGTGAGTCTAAAAGATTTGTCCCAAACTCTCCGCTGCTTCCCTAGATGCAAATAACGTTCTAGTTTCCACCATGCTAATTCAGTATAACATGTCAGAATGAAACCTTATAAGATAAATAATCCTATTAATTTTTAATAATATTAATTTTTGACTCTTGCATTGCTGCCATTTTCTACCGGAGGCACCATCACACCACGTGCTTTGGCAAATCTGCATCATCATCATCAGGCTTTTTCAGCCCCCTGCTTTGATATTACCTTTTAGAGACTTAACCTTATAGAAAGCCTGTCAACCTGAAAACCAAGAGACTCAGCTGCCTGAGGGCAGTTATCACACTTTTAAGGCCTTCGAGTTCAAACTCAAACCTGTTTTACGGTTGTGCCCTGTGGGACGCATTAAAGAATCACAGTACATGAATATCCAGTCTTTTTTTATTATCTAAAGCTCTTAAAACCCATGTCACTGTGCAAATCATTTAAAGATATTTAAATATTAAAATGAATACTTGATGGCAAATTGAAAAGGATAAATTCTACATTTAAAGCTTTATGGTCAAACTTAATAGCTTCTGATTTAACCCCTTTGGGGGAAAAAACCTTACTTACTAAATTCTCACTCTCACAAAAATTACTAAAGTATTTTTTAAATTACTGGATCCTACACTTACACTTCATATGTTGGTAGTATCACTGTAAGAATCTGCCCTGCCTATAGTCAGGGGCAGATATGCAAGGAGATGTGTTAAATCGAATCATAAACTCTTAACCAGTAATCATCACTTGAATCGGCAATCTCAGCTGTCAGGAAAAACAACACAGTACTGAATTTATGGTTTTAGTATTTCCCTCTTCTGCAGGCAGCCAAAATGATCTGACACATTTACGCACGTCAACTTTAGCAGCAGACGTCAAGCAAGTTGAGTTGTTTGTCTATTTTTTCCCCCTTTCATGCTTAAAACCTTCCAAATGGAATCCCAGAACATTTCCTGGCTAGAAGCTATGCATGAAGCTGCATTTTCAAGAGGAAAAAAAAAAAAAAAAAACAAAACTTTTTTGGGCTAATCCAGCGGGCAAGAAGAAAATTGTTCCTCACAGCAAATGCAAGGCACAGGATGATGAATGGGTTTTCTGAGGTTCAGAGTCCCAGAGAATGGAAAGAAAACACTGCATATCCATCTTTTCCATATGAGGGACTGTGCTTTATTTTATAATGCCACAGCGTAGATAAAACATATGATGCCTTCCTCTACAAATGATGGGCCTTGGCAGAGATCCTGCAAAATAGAAGGGATCTAGTTTCCACAGCTGTCCCTCTTTCCTCAAACTTCACCTTGAAATTTTTGGGATGCACATTGAACTGTGTTCAAATTCATTCTTCTCCGTGGGATTCCCCAGTAACGAGATGAACATATTGAAATTACAACTCCAGCAATGCTCACACACAGCAACTTCAAAATTAGTTAAGATTTAACTGATTTGTGTTACAGATAGACATTTCGGCACAAGAGCAAAAGGCTTGCTTCCCAGTGCACCAGGTCTATAAACTAGTAGTAACGCGTTACTTCTCATAGTGTGCAGAACTATATTGTGTAAAACACCAACAGTTCACTCATTTGAACTAACGTCATACATTTTCCAGCAAAGTAGAATATAGAAGCATCTGAAAATGTATTCACCGCAAAAATCTTGCCACAGGGAAAAAACCAACGATTACCAAAAAGCAAAATATGTACTTGCATATGTTAACAAAGAGAGCTCAAAATCCTTTCCTCTGGAATGCAAAATGAACCAGGACATGCAATCACACTTTCTTTTGTTTTCTTTTTCCAGCGCTAAGAAGTGAAGTCTGCCATCCATGCCATTTAACTCTACCCGCTTACTTGAGAAACGACATTTCAAGCACAAGACTTGAACCGCATTCTCTCCCTCATCTTCCAGTATTCAGAAGCACGTATTGGAAAAACCCTAACTGCAAACCACAAGGACAGAATAAACGCATCTATGAAGCAAGGACAGAACAGGGGCACACGTTTCTCTGAATAACAGGCAGATATAGTTAATTCAAAATACAAAAAGACAAAATAAAACCACATCCAGAAACAACAACCAACCTCTCTTGCAGCAGTAACAGGCAAGGCACTATTTCCAAACAGTTATTACGGTGTAAATACTGAGCAGCTCTTTAAAGATAAATTTATACATAATGGATAGACAATCACTTGTTTCAAACAGGAGGCTGTATTATCTGCCTTTGCCTCTATGCTATTGATGTTTTTTTCTTTCCTTACTTCCCTTTTCATGAAGCCTTAGGCCCAAGGAATGGCTTACTCTTTCCCAGAATTGAAAATAACCCCTGAACATCTGGTAGCTTGCACTAGCTCAGCACTCCAAGGTTTGCCACAGAAGTCAGGCAACGTTCACCCTCAGAGACTCCGCCAAGAAAATTCCTAACAATTTCTTCCCCCATAATATAAGGATTTCCAGTTAGAATACTTTTCTTATTCTTAGGAACAAGTATTTATATAACACTACATATCAGTCTGCAGGACTTTATAGCTGTCACGGTTGTGGAGATACTTGGGTTAGCGGTTCGGATTTTTTTTTGTTTGTTTGTTTGGGGTTCGGATTTTTTTTGTGTGTTAACATATCAAAATAGATACCTAACATGTCACTATGTTTGTATGAACAAGCAGCAGCATCATAATACAAGCAAGCTTTTTGTTAGATTAGAATTAACTCCTACTTTTAAAAATAGAGGAATGGAAATACCTGCAGTTGAGGAACTTTCTGAGCCAGCTATGTTTTTTGTACTTGCTCTCAGTGGATTTCTTCCTTTCACATTTTTAATTTCACTTTTTGAATTCTTGCAAGCTTTCGTCATAGTTTACCACAGCATTCAGAACAGCTTGTGGTAGGTAGTGGTATAGCTTGACTATGCTGTGTGGTAGTCCAGAACTTCTGGGAACATTTAAGATGTAGGCACACCACTGTACAACGATGTCTTATGACTTGTTCTTCATCATTCCCCTAGTGATACCCGCCATGTGATTTGCTGTGCACTACTTAGCCCTACTGAGCAACAAGCTCCTACCTTCCCAGAGTTACCCATGGGAAGACAATTCTGGAGCAACAACTAAGTGACAAGGGCCAGGTCAGAGCCTAGCATGGTAGAACTGTAATTTTCTCACAATTTCCATTCCCATGTGTGCACTCCCATTTCTCTACAGCGAACTTCATTTACAATTTTGTGGCTTAGTTAAGCAGGATTGTAAAGGTAGTTGCACAGTTCTTTAGAGCTGGCCCTTGACTACCCTGAATAAATTACTACTTCATTACCTCACTGTTCACCTGCTCTTCCAGATCATTTATACAGCCAACACAACAGGGAGCAGAAATCTCATCTTATTTTTCCAATAAGTATTACGAGGTCTCCAGCTTTCCACAGCTGATACTGCCTATTCCAAAGTGTATTTATACTTGGAAGTTACTGTTTAATTTGACATTTAGGGCTACGGAACACAGTGCTTTTCTGCAGGGGAAAAAAACCCCACTGTCTTACTCATACTCTTCATTTTTGGCAGTCTCTCTCAGAAACACTTTGTCTCATCACGGAGATCATTATCCTGAGGTGATGCAGCCTGCATGCAGGAATGAGCTATGTGCCATTATGTCTCTCGCAGTAACAGACCTGATTCCAGTTTCACGCTGTTACAACACATCACACTTCGTCCTTATTTTATTGCTCTTGACTCCATTAAGAATGACAGTTTGATCTATTATCAGGGACTTGGCTCAAAGGGAATGCAAAATAAGGAACTCCAACTTCAGGATAAGTACTGAGCCATGCTATTTCGAAAACTAGAGTAAGATTGTTTAAATGTCATTTCAGCACAAGAAAAAGCTTTTTCCATGCTTACAATACACATTTTGGCTTTTGCCAACAGGTCTTCCATCCCATTTCATAAAATGTCAAGCCTACTAGCTACTGCAGTCTCACTGCAACATGAACTAGTAATCTGGTGGGCGTCCTGCCCCAATGATCTCTAAAGCACGGGGATTTATTTTGAAAAGAATTAAGAAAACACAGATTGGCAGACCTGGTGAGACTTCACACGTTTGAGCAAGGTAGTAGGTAAGAGGAGAGAGGAAAAGCAGTGAAACCAGTTGGGTGCTTACACTTGAAATCTAACTTAGCAGCTTACACCTAACATGGAGATGGTGGAGGGCTTGCAATTAAGTTACCGATGATTAATAAAGGAGGAATTTCTCATAAACTTGAAGTACATGGCTGAAGCTTAGATTAATAGATAGATGGAAGATTAAATCAACAGCTACGGAAGTCTGGTATAAAACTTCCAGTCAGCATATCTTGGTTTCATGCAATACACAGTTACAGTAAAAGATAATAATGGATTTATCTCTGTGTCCATCAGTTTCAGCAGCTGATACTTTTTTCATGTAACAAAGAACAGGTACAAACAAAAATCTGGGTCTAATTATCAAAATACTATGCGAAATGACAATCTGCATAGCAGTAAGAGGTCTTCCTGAAGCACAAAAGCAAAATGTGCATATTACATGCTGTAGCAACTAAGCCAGAAGAAAAGGCGGTCTCATATCAACTGAGAAAAGGAAAATTTGGGGCACATAAATAAATTCCTTAGTAAGTGTCTGCATAAATCTGGATACTAGGATTATAAAGCTTACAGGAGTGGGGGAATCAAGGGAGTGGTTATTCCCCTATACAGCGAAGTCTCCTAACTGTTCCTGCTGTTACACACACCTCTTCACACTACACATTATCAAACGTTTCAGAAGAAAATGTGAGGCCAACACTGGAGGGCTGGGGTCCACCTCACCACTGCTTATCACGTTTAGTAGCTAGAAACTGGCTTAAACACAAAAACATGAATTTCTATTCATAATACCACCTCTATATTGTAGCCATATAGCAGCATTCATTAGCATAGATTCCCTGAAATACTTAACTGGGAAGATAATGGCAATGTGTTGGTAAAGGCAACCAACTATGAGCAACCATTTCGAGTTACAACACAGTTAATATATTTTCTTAATATTTCCTGAAAAATCTCTTCCTTCTGTGATTTTCTTAAGTGGTTTTTTTCCAGTTTCGTCTGTCTTTTCTGATTTTAAGAGAAATTACCGCTTGTAGCAGCAGAACGCAAGAGACACAGTGAAAGACCTCGATTAGAAATTCAAAATCTGGATATGAGGAAGACTTTTCTTTTCTAATTCAGAATTGTGACTTGTAGATTGGTTTTGGTCTGGCTTCTTCACACAGGGAACTTGTTTTGTCCTTTTGTCCTCTCCCTAATTACAGAAAGAGAGGAGCGGTGCCATAGCTCTATGTGCCCTTTTTCATGTGCCTAATTGCTCTTTTTGTTCAGACTCCTACTCATGAGCATTTCAGAGGCCTGCATAAAATATCTGACTGCCAAAATGTTTATTTTAATGACTTTTCAACCCATTAAAACATATTAATCATGGTATCATTAATAATCTCTTCACACTTTTACAGTCTTTTGATGGTAGCACATCCTCCAAGGTAGTATATTTTCAGCAGATCAGTATTGGGAGGAGGGGAGAAGAAATTACCCGAGAACTGCAAGCAGATGGCACGAAGGACAAGAGCAGCACTGGGGATCTGGACCTTGGCTCGTGGGAGGTGCAGTGCCTGTGTGGTTTTCTACCTGTTCGCTCTGAAAGTAGGATTCTGAGAGTCGCCGCGGTGATGCCGGTTAGCTTGTACGGGGACTAATGTCACAAATCTGTCGCTTTCGTCCAGCAGTGAGGGGAAGATCAGCTAAGGAAAACCGCAGTGGAGGACGCAAAGAGGTCACATAGGAGGGAAGACAAAACCTGAAGAGGCGGCAGCCTGTGCTCCAAAGTCTCCTGTCACTCCAAATAAAGCAGTTGCAGAAAAGCCAGCACAACAGCATGAACTGATGTGACTAAATAACTTCATCTAAAGCAAAAAGCTGTCCTATGTTCATTTTGAATTTTAGTCTTTTTCCCATTTTCACTAATCCTGCATTGTTTTCCATTTACATCTTTAGATTCTCGCAAATGAGAGAAGTACTGAACCTATGGACTGTGTCCACTCAGGTTTTGAGCATCTCCAAGGAGGGAGACTCTACAACCTCTCTGGGCAACCTGTGCCAGTGTTTGACAACCCTCACAGTAAAATAATTTCTTCTTATGTGTAAACAAAGCTCTCTGTATTTCAGTTTCCGCCCACTGCCTCTTGTCCTGTCAGTGGGCATCACTGAGAAGAGCCTGGCTCTGTTGTCTTTATTGCCCCCTGATTACATATTTATACACTCTGACAAGATCACCCCAGAGCCTTCTCTTCTCCGGGCTGAACAGCCCCAGCTCTCTCAGCCTCTCCTCATGCGAGAGATGCTCCAGTCCCTTAGTCACCATCATGGCGTCTCTCCAGTATGTCCATGTCTCTCTTGTACTGGGGAGCCCAGAACTGGACACAGCACTCCAGGTGTGGCCTCACCAGTGCTGTGTAGGTCCTGTAACTGCTTGTGCCAAGATATCCCAACATGTCCTGAGATGCAGGTGGAGAAGCATCAGGGTTTCATACCACGTACAAAGACATCAATTGATATTTAATAATGAGCACAGTTCTGAATTTCTAGAGATTGTCCTACAGCACAGAGTGATCTGATGCACTACTAACTTGTAGTAATTCAATATTACTCTAACAGAGTAACGTCATGAACTAAGCTTTCAACTTGAAAGTTACTAGAATTGGTCGAAAAGTGACAAAACCCACGAAAAACTAAGTTACAAACCTGGATTTAAATTTGAGTTAGCCATGCTCTGGCTAACTAGAGCATCCATTTGCAATCTGACTCAACTGACTCTCTCAACTCATATTCTGACACATAGAAACACCGGTATTTGACGTTGAGAATTGCTTGCCAGAGGAATTCTGGCAGTGAGGAACATTTATATTTTCTTAATAAAAAGAAGAATAGCTACAAGAAGAAAGTCAAGTGTGCAAATCAGTTCCTTCCTTACTCAACACATGGAACTCAGTGGCACAGAAACAGAAGCTACAATTTGGAGGCAAAGGGAAAGCATATCGCAAAGGACATGAAAAACTGGCAGGCCAGGGCAGATTAAAAAGAAGCTCTCAGGGGAGATTTGAGTTGTGATCACACAGCTGACAACGGTACCATGATGCATATGTGAACAGCAGCTGAACAGGTATTCATGCTTTAGGAATGCTTGGTCTGTAAGCTCTACTGTTTGGCACTGACTTAACATCATCTGCTTTGTGACAAGCCTGTGTCCCGCTATCCTTCCTAACAATGCAGAACCCACAGCTGAAACCTACAGGAGTAGGTGCTGGATTCTCTTCTGACTCATGCGTCATTAAAAGAGCTTTTCAAATTTAATTGCAGAACCTCTATGAAACAGGAATAATATATGTACTAAAAATACATATTGTATATATATTTTTTCATTTTAGGCTCTAGGCTATGACTGAAAAGCTGGCAATTACAAGCTGAGAAAACAAAACAAAATCTTATTTTTTACCTGCACACTGAGCAAGTTTGTTCTGGAGAGTCTCTTAAAAGAGAGCAAAACTCAGTCATGATCAAGGATGCTTTAAAAAGCATCTGTTGATGTACTATTGCAAATAAAATTCTCTGATGTTAGTTAGAAAAAAAAATTCTCTTTTGTCACAAAAACAAAATATTACTTAAAATCACTAAGGGCTAAACAAATATACAGAATCAGTCTCCCAGTTGTGCTTTTCACTCAGCACATAGTTAAAACACTAAATAACACACACACAAACAATAAACCTAGAACTGCTTTGTCCTTACTATATATTAGACCACAGGAAACATTCTTAAAAGAAGCAGAAAAAGCAAAACCAACACACAGTGTAAAAAAAAAAAAAAAAAAAAACCAACACTCAGTGTAAAAAAAAAAAAAAAAAGAAAACAAACAACACCCCCCCCCAAAAAACAACAACAAAACCCAAGCCACAACAGCAACCACAAAAAAAAACCCAAACAAAATCAAACAAAAAACCCACCAAAAAACAAAACAAAAACCCTGATCTGTTAGAAACTGGACCAAAACATATTAAAAGAGATTAGCTACCCCATCGTATATTGCAAGGACACAAAAGCTGTAGCATAGGCCTGGTCCTATCAGAAGCTAACTGGGTAATTCTTTTATGGTACAACTTGAAAAAAAATCATAGAATCATCATAGAATGGTTTAGGTTGGAAGGGACCTTGAAGATCACCTAGTTCCAACCCTCCTGCCATAGGCAGGGACACCTCCCACTAGACCAGGTTGCTCCAAGCCCCATCCAGCCTGGCCTTGAACACCTCCAGGGATGGAGCTTCCACAGCTTCTCTGGGCAACCTGTTCCAGTGCCTTACCACCCTCAGAGTTAAAAATTCCTTCCTAATATCCCATCTAAAGCTACCCTCTTCCAGTGTAAAACCATTCCCCCGCATCCTGTCACTACATACATAAAGAGTCCTTCCCCAGCTCTCCTGTAGGCCCCCTTTAGGTACTGGAGTACCTAAATGTAACATTTTATTGGGATTTAACCAACACAAGGCCACCTACCACTTCAGTAACCTTTACCAAGAAGAAGTACTTGGTTTGTGCAACTCTCAGTTGTGACTGTGCCGTTATTTTTCCAATTACTCACAACAAAAGGAAACATCAGCCAATGTTGGTTAGACCTTACTGTGCTCTCATTCCAAGAGGACAAAAAAACCCTAGTGTAGTATCAACAGCCAAACTAGACAGGGCACACTCAGCAAGTTGATCAGTTGGTTATCAATACCTATAATATCTTTTTATGTCTAGCATATGATGGACAGGGAGAAATCAATTTGTAGGTTTCCCCAGAAGCGTGATAAACTGCCTTTGCTCTTGTAAAAAGAAAAAAGTTCTGATTTAAATATACCTACAGAAGAATGGAGAGGGGCGAGTATTATTCTTAGAATGTCTATATTTCTAAATTAAGAAACCCACAGGCATGTTCCTGGAAATTAAAATTAGCTAATGACAGGTTTCAGGTGTGATACTGCTGCCTCCAGAATAAGGCGGCCAGTCAGCATTCCTCATTCTCTATTTTAACATATCTTTGCAATCAATTACAGCAAGTACAAAAAGATGTGGCAAGACCATTTCACTGAGCTGTATTCCCTACTGCCCTAATTACAGAACATTTTAATTCCAGGGAGTTATCAAGAGGATAAGACATGGTCTTCCAAAACCTTTCAGTTTAACACTGTATTCACAAAATTCAAAGACACAACCGCACACATGCATGACTGAAGAGCTTCACCAGTTGAATACTAAGCCTTTACATACTTGGTTCCTCTGATATCCTTGCTCTTCAATGGTTACCATCACTGGCCTTCCTATTCATACTTAATATTTCTATCTATATGCCATGAACAGCTCTGAATGGAAGTGACAGCTGCAAGAAGCCGTTAGGAGCTTCATTCCTTTGAACATTGACATTACTGTCACTGGAAAAAGGAGCAAGAAGGAAGAACAAATTCCAAGTGTATTGCTCATTCACAGTCAATAAAACGAATCCCTGCACGTGCCCTTCACTTGGCCACCACTGGAAATCGGTGCAAGGCTGAGGAACCCCTCTGAAGGCAGCAGCCAGGGAAGGGGAGAACGCGCTGCCTGGGGGAATGCCATGCGGTGGCAGCACTCGCTCGGGCAGCAACTTGACATCTACTTTAAAAATCACCTGCACATGCCAGCCACGAGGATTATACAGCTTTTTATCTGCTTTACAGCAAACAAAGCAGTTGCCAAGATAAAGCCATTGTGTGCAACCCAGCAGGGTTACAAACATACAACGGCAAGCTTAAAAGGTAACAGGAATAGCAATAAACTACCCACCTCTCTCCTGCCACTGTAAGACTATATTGGAGTCAAAGTATGAAAACACTCATGCTGGTTTGAAGGCGAGAGCTAAAGAGAAAAAGAAGTGGATTATCTCTGGTTCTTTACGCAATTCTGCTGTGCAGACAGACCATTCTGCTACCTCCCGCACCCCGACATCAGGGCTTGACTCTGCTGGGGGCTCTCTTCCCCTTCTGTGCACTCCTGTAACACTCCCACAATCAAGGGATTATGACAACGCACTTTTATCAGAAACTATTGCTAAACATTATCATTCAAAATTAGCTTTAGATCATGTAACAAATCACAAAAGCACAAACAACATATTTCATCTAGACAGTGTTAATTCCAGCTGTATTTTTTTCTCACTTTTCTTTTCCCTTGTCAGATTTTTTGGGACTAAGATGAAAGGCAGGCTAAGAGAAAATGAGGTTTTATTCCAAACCCCAACTACGCCTGAATACGCACCCACAAAGTCTTCCTATCTCTTAAATCTCTTCTTATCCCCCATTAAGGACAGGGATTTACAAAGCAGAAATTAAATGTCAGGTTTTAAAAATTACAGTTGCACATTGGTTTCAACATGCTTTCGTCACTGTAAATCCGTTTAGCTTGTTGCTATCCCCATGATTTTCTTGGGAAAGCGGGTTTCCAGTTTTGGTTTACGTCTAACAGTTGCAAGAGTTGTCTGTTTTTTTCTGTTGGGAGAAAAAAATATAGGACATCATGCATCTAATCTATAGATTAGCATAAGAAGCATAACCATCTTTTCACAGCACTCAGAAGAAAGCAGCTGAAACTCAGATGAATATATCAGATATGTTCATTTCCAAGTAAAATACAAAACAGAGGAAGTCATGTTTCGGTCTGAGTTCTTTTACTTAGAAAAGAGGACTAGGGGGTAGCAGTCAGGTTTTTTCCCCCAACATGTTGGACCTCCCTTATTTTTCTAGGCCTCTTTACATTCAGTATACTAAAACCAGGATGAAAAAAGAAGTCCTCTAGCTCTGCCCGACCCAGATATAAAATCATAGTCAGATTACATTTAAACTTCCAGAAATGACCTAATATACTGAACATCAAAGCTAGACCAACCTATTTCTTTATGCTTTGTTAGATGAACCTAAAAGTTAGTTCAAGTTCAGAGGACTGGCTCTCATATGCTCTAAACATTTCTGGTTCCATCTCAAAACTGCTCCATAACTGCAAGCAAATTTCCCCAATTTCCCATACTCTTTGCTTGCCTACTCTGTGTTTCGTCTGAGAACCCAGGCAAACCAGAACCCAGATCACTAAACCACCTCAGTGACCATCCCAGACAGATCTACATTAAACACCTTTGCAAGTCCCCTTGGAATGTTCCATCAACCTAACAAATGCTGAGACACTCTCCTAAAGTGGAACATGCTCCCAGAGCAGAGACTTCAATTGCAAGACCATCCGGGCAAAGCTCATCCCTAACATATGATTACCTACAGATACACATGACTAACCTAGTATCTTTAGACTCCCTTTATCAGCATTTTGACAGCATGATCGAGCTCATTCTACGGTATGAATCTTAAATAGGTTGGATTTGTGCCCCACATGCACGTTGCTCTCCAATGCCTAGGAAAAGCAGAGGAAAGCAATTAGCTGAGGTGGAGACACAGGGCAAGATGAACCCAGCCCCAAGTCTCTTATACATACATCATAAAACGGCCTCTCCTTTTCAGCTAAGGCCTCTAGCTGCTACCATCACACAGGTTCAGCAATAAAGTCAGTTAAAAGATTTGAGTCAGCAGAGCAAAACAAACCAAAACAAAAACCCCACCGGTCACAGTCCATCCTCTGGTTATATACAACATGATATGAGTACACATAAACCTCTAAAGGTAAAAGTTGGGCTGTCCACCTATTTGGTTTGAATGCTTACATGACAGCAATCAGAAATGAGAAGCTTTTTCTCCTATCTATGGCTTTTTATGTGAATTGCGTTTGAAGAAGATGGCAACCATGCTACCCACATGCATAATACCTACAGCAGGAGAAACTGTCAACTTCCACCAGCCTCCCACCAACACAACTGACGCCATCTGAGCTCTGAGGTTTAATCTGATTCAAGTCAAGCAGCCTCCTGAACCGCACTCGGCAAAACATATTTTACTTTTTCACTGTCAGGAATCCCTTCTCCCCCCCCCTTCCCCCCCTCAGCCCATTAGAACATAGTTCAGGGTGACTAGTTCTTTTGGAAACAGATTTTTCTCAGTGACATGACAGACTGATCTCTGAAGAAGGCAAAATTAATGCCTTCATTTTCAACTCATATACTCAAGATGTAGCTTTCCACATGTCTATTACTAGACAGCAAAAATAAGTATAAAACCCTGACAGCATGACAAATATCAGTTAGAGGTAATGGGTACACTCTAAATGCAAACTTAATTATAATGGAATTGAAAAGTTAAGAAGCCATAAAAAAACATTAATAAAATATTGCCAAAGAGTACAGATAATGGATAAAAAACCCTACTCGTTTTCTTCCCCCTCCTTCCCCCAAGTCTTTCCCTGAAGTCTGTTGCTTCTATGCACGTATTTGCTCAATTGTGCGCTTGTTAAACCATTTGAGTGGTGTAAGGCTCTGCTCCTGGGATAAAAATGTGCGCCAATTTCTTCTTCTTCTGGTATGAAAAGCTTCTACAACCAAATAAATTCTTGAAGGACAGAAGAAATTTCCTCCCCCACCTTGCAAGTTTTCATACACGCGTGTCCCACTTGCAGGACTCTAAATGACCCCTAAGTAAGAGGATGGTGAGGACATCTTTAGAAGCAACATGGTCAAGCCCACACCATTAAGCTTCAAATCACTGCCTTAAAAAGACCTGCTGATGTAACCCCACAGCTGCAATCCTATTTGCATTACAGCAAGTGTAAAGTTGAGGATTGTACCATCTACAGAGTAATGCCTTGAAAACATAATGCAAAAGCAGCCTTGCATATGAAATACCTTTAAATCAGGAGATGATTGACTGGCCAAGCAGCAAGTTTTCTCAATATTTCAATTTTACTTTTAAGTTTGTATTTATATTTTTTCTTGCAAAGATAATAACAGATATTCAGTAACCAAGGAGAGCTTTTATAGATGCTGTCAAGACAACAGTCTATGATTCCAGCTTTCCTCAGAGCTGACAGTACAATGTTGTATATTTCTACTGAATAAAATTAGAGCCACCATGCTCCCCCCAAACCCAAAAGGGACTCTTGCATTTAATGAACCCTTCTTTCCTCTTTTGTGCTCAACTACTACAACCCAGACAGAGTTCAGAAGCACCACTGCAAGTAACAAAAAACATCATTTATTAGCATCAGAAATAAACAAAATACTTAATCTGTAGATCACGATCCATTTCATTTGAACATCACACAGTTGAAGATCAATTATTCATTTGGTTTAGTACAATGCAAAGTTTTGGAATAGCTGCACATTTGCTTGTTCTCAAAAATCGATCACGAAAGTGTTCTTTTGTGTGAGTGCTTTACTTAATCTCTTGCTCACTGTAAAACTTAATTGCCAGAAGAAAAACGAACACAACCCCCTGCTATCAGGGAATACTGTACTGAGGACTTTTGATATATTTTCTTTATACTTACATTCTTACAAATTATGTATGTGAGAAGCAGATGATGAGCGGCAATTTGGCAACACTTCACCATCTGCTATTTGCAGATCTAGTCAAATTCAGAGAGTTAATTAAAGATTAAAGACAGGGACCAGTAACTGTTGAAGCAAAGAGCCATCTTCTTTCCTGTTAGGACCATAAATAAGTAACTTTGGTAGCTTGTTCCCACTCACTCCAATACAATCACAGATCTGCAACATCATAGGAGCGACGCAACTTCCATTTGTAATATAACTGTACCTCTTCTATTTTAATTAACAAAAAGACACTAAAATCACATCAGCTTTATTAGAATGCCACCATCGCAACAGGCTACCCAAGGCTCTATTCAGGAAAAAAGTGCAGCACCTCTACCACTAAAGAAACAGAAGTTCTAACATAAAACCTCTTGTAGAAGGGGTTATAGAAAATCCTAGCTAGAGAAAGACTTTTTAGTCAGCTTGCAACAACTTTACCTTCTATTATATACATATTTAAGCAAGCAAAACGTAACTAAGGGTGAATGAATCCTGACAGTTCCCTTTTGTTACTACCTTGATAGCAGGCTACCTCCTTGTCTTCCAGTCTAAGTCTCCTGCATCACTTCTGCAAGAACCAACTGGTGTCAGAATACCACCCTCCCTCCTCTGGGCTCCCAGACCTCCTCTGCAGCCTTACTTTGGTTGCCTCCCCCATTTACTGCATCTCTTTTGTCAGGGCTGGGAAGGAGCAACAAAAAGAAATGCAAAACTGGAATGGGTGCAACAAGTCCTCCCACGATGCTGACTCAGGTGTGTGAAGCAAAGGTTTCTGCTCAACTCTGAAGAGCAGTAACCAAAATTTCCTCTTTCCTAATAGGTCTGAAACCACCACTTTGCTTCCTCTGCTACCTGAGACCGCAGCTGCGCCGTGCCAAGTCCAAAAGCTGCAGCGGGCTGCTGCACAGCAGCTCACTGTGGCTGGCTGCCAGCTAGGGCAACACCGGTGGAGCTGAGCTCCCCGAGATGCCGGTTGCCAGCTGCCCCTGCCTGCTGCTCAGCACTCCTCGGCCAGCCGGAGGGCGATCGATAAAAACATCATGACTGCAAGGCTGTGGGACACACGGATATGGAAGTTATTCGAGGATGGGGAGTCAGCTCGGAGGATGCTGTTCGGAGAGAGCAGGAAAGGGCTATGAGCTGAAAAATGGCACACTCTGTACTCTCCCCATCAAATAGAAGCTGGTGATGGGTTGAGAAATAATTACTGAAGAGTAATTATACTAGAAACAGATTACTTCTCTAGATTGCCAACAAGTTTGGGGTTTTCTTAAATTAACTGCCATCAAACATCAGTCGTCTTGCTTTCTTCTGCTCATTTTCACAGCAGTAAAAATTTTCAGAACTGGCATCAGAGAGCATCATGGCAGCAAAGAAGCTCTGGTTCACCAGCACCTCACTGAAGCTTACCCTCCTATGAGTGTTACATAGAAAACAGGGAAAACTAGGAATTTATGCAGCCTTTATTTATTTGGGTTAAATAATACTTTGTTTCAACTAAGAAAACTTGAACCAATGGAAATCTGATGTCAAAACATTTGATTTCTTTCTACATGCCAACATTAGGTTCTCCTCAACTTTTGAAATATCATCTCTGCAACAGATAAACCACTGCATAAAATCAAAATGAATCCAGAAATACTTTAGTGTTTCTAAATTTGCACTTTCTGCCACAAGCACCAATTGAAAATTCTGCCCAGTTCATATTAGGTGTTGAGCCTGGAGTTTCCGGGACGAAGAGGAAAAGGAAGGAAGTTGTTTGGACACATCTCATTGCAGGTTTAGACCAAAACCAAGATTTTCACTGGTCCTTTGGTGGGGAGGGACCACACTGCCAGAATGACTCACTCATGATGAAAACCTGCAAGAAGCTGCACGAATCCCTCTGATTTCTTTAAAAATTATTCCCTAGATGAAGGGTATTACCTGTTGAAAGTAGACAATTACATGAGCAAATTGTGGACTTGCAGCTCCTAACTGCAAAACTGAACTGAATTTTTAACCTGCAATACAATCTTTGGTCCCGTAGATTACATTTGGCTGCTACACCAGAGAAGTTTGTGTGCAGTATTCATTGTGGACACAATATTCTGCAAACAAAGAATAGAACTGTGAAGCAAACTTTCTGATAGACTAACTAGAAACTACTTACTAACCCTCAGTGAAAGATATCTAGATTAATTAAAAGGAGATTTGTCACCATTTATGAAGTAGAATTCCTGCCACTGTAAATTCTGTGTTGAAATCACAAGGTCAGCGTGTGATAACTTAAATGAACAAAAAACATTAGGTCATTTTCTAGTTCATAAACCTAAAGTGTTTCTTCAGAAACAGAGCAGAAAGACACTATTGCATTTTACCTTTTCACTACAGAAAATTACTCAGCCCTCCGAGCTGAGCCGCATGCTGCAGCTCCCAACACACACAGTCCACGCAACCAGTGTGAGAGTTTTTCGAGGTTTGAGATTGCCATTTCCAATCATGCAGCTCAAAGCAGGTTTTTATAGTTCCATCCCTACGCAGGCATCTACGACAATCCATGAGCAATCCAGGGCCCCCACCCCAAATTTCAGGATGAGGGGTTTAGCATATTCCCATGCTAGGAATCCCGATCTAATTCCTACCTGTATAACTTCGGGTGTTAATTTTGCAAACATTTGCCCTACTGTTAAATTTCTCCCCCTCACCTCTAAGAGTTCATGCCACGTTCAAAAGATTTTTGTAAACAATGCTTATCGCTACCATTACTGCAGAGATCACGTGGAGTTTTTGAGATAAGTGGGGTAAACAAAAAAATCTTGTTTGATGCAAAAGTAAACACATCACATCCACAGTGATAGCAATTATGTAGAGTCTAGAGGTAACATTTCTGTATAGTCTTTGCTTGGCTAGGCATTCAGTGGGTAAGAATTACTTTGAATTTCATGGGGTTTTGTTCTCTCCTGACAGCAGCAAGTATTAAAACCAGAAAGTTTTGTTTGCTTTCCAATATGCCCCCCCTTCCCCTAAGAAAGGAAGGAGAAACAAAAGCTTGAAAAAAAAAAATAATGAGGTGTGTATTCCCACAGTACCAAAGGCAAGTACTCAAGGTCTCCAAGTACTATATTCTGAACACCAAAATTGCTACACAGCATTTTCTGATGTGCAAAGAACCAGCTGATGATTCCCCTCAAGCTGGTTACTGCACTTAGAGACTTGGTGTATCATGTCCAAGACCATTTTTAGGCTGTGTTTCCACTGCAGTCTATTTATTTCAGGCTGCCTCTGTACATGATTTTCTGAAATGAATATCAATGGTATATTACAGAAAGATTGAGGTTAAAAAAAAAATACGGATTGCATCACCCAGAGCATTCTCCTGACAGCAGGATTTTGTTCCTATTTAGGATGTTTTGCACAGTCCAGCTTCAAAAATATCAAGCAATAACTTTAATTCTTATCACTGATATCTGTTTACCAGCAGAACTTTGAGAGCCTTCTGCTTTTTTTCCTGAAAGACTCCACTAAATTAATTTCATTTTATTAGTCCAAGTTTCATATTGCTATTTGTCAAGTTTTGTAATTTCAAAACATGCCATGGTTCCAGACCCTCACCATCAGGTTACTCCTTGCTTAAACAAACGACATACATTCGGTCTTGCTGTTTCTAAATACATCTGAGAGAGAGGAAAGAAATGCAGTAAACAACATGAATTATTTAGTGTGTACAACCCTGGAACATATGAGGCAAGTTCGAGACACAGTAATTGGGAAGGTTGTGGTGAGCGATCACCTGGAGCACCACCACACACAGCTCTGGTCACCTGCGATCAAGAAATAAATTCCTACCCCAACAGGTGCAGAGCAGGGCTGTGGAGATGATCACAGCAACCCTGGTTCTGTTTTATGAGAAGCTAAAAGAGTTTGCCGCCTCCTGCAACGCAAAATGAAAGCGGGGAGAAGGGAGGGAGATGGTTGCCTGTTGTAGAGACATCTGAGCAGGGAAGGGGAAAGATGGGCTGGAGAGAAACCGGTGGACAGTGCTGACCAGAGAACAAGTGGTATAAATTGGGTCACAAATATGAAGCTTGGCAGACTTGAGCACTGAAAAGGTCTCACACGGTCTTTGAATCAGGTAGAGAGAGAAACAAATCTCAACAGCGTTAAAGTGGAGTTTGAACCATTTCTGGAGAGGGTTGCAAGAGAGCTGGAGGTGACAGATGAGCGGATTCAGTGCTCCAGAAGAGGTCCTTCCCAGTCCTGTAACTCCTCCTTTTGCCATTTTAAAAAAATCCCTCCCAATTCCCAGTCAGTTGCCATTACTGCTCTGCTAATTTTGGCAGCGGTGCCACGCGTACAGTGCTCTGCTTTTGCCATCAAGCCATAGAGTTCACGTACGCAGCTTCCCAGAGGACTAGCAACTGCTAGTTCATTATCAACCAAGTATTTCCATATGCAGAAACAGAGGGAAGAGCCCAAACAGCGATAAGGCAGCACTGCTACGGCAGGGAGAGGACATCAGCTCCTGACTTTCTTCAGAGACCAACATTCGCAGTTACGGTTTGAGTTTTAGCAGTACTGCCCAGCACAGGCAGCTCTTACGCAGCGGTCACTGTATCAGCATTACTCGGCAGCCACTACATAAAAAACATCTTTTTTTTAATATATATTTCATATATGTTATTTTAATAATTTAGTGTGCATACACACAATAGACTTTATGTATTTTTTATATATATATCTCTCATTCCCATCTAAAAGTTACTTCAGATAAACATTTAGGAAAGTGTTATTGCCAGTAACTTCTCTAAGGCTGATGACTGTTCTCATACAGTTTCACTGAAAAATATATAAACTTTCTAATATTAGGTATAACAGCATGAATAATTTTACAATATGGCTTAAATAACATTATGCCCTATGTACCTTTCCACATCACTTACATTACACTGCTTCCCGTAAACGTACCCATCTTGTCAAGCAAGACTCTTGTTTTCTGAGCCAGCAGGTCTCTTCTGGCTCAAAAAGCCAAAATAATTTTTCTAATCATTGTCTTTATTTCCTATTGATAATATATTATCCTCAGAGATGCTCCTGCAACTGTTTCCATTATGAAACCCTGCTATGTATTAGGCACTTCCACTTCACAACTCATTTGGCTTAAGAGGAGGACAATTATTAGTACCTTTATTTTATCATGCAGGTTATTTCTGCGATTTAACATGCAGATGCAGGGAAGGTTTAATCATCTTAAGACCAGCATTTTTGTACAGCTTTTTATCTATAAAACTAGACTCCTTCCAACTTCAGTCTACATTTTGGAACTTCTCTTTTCTTCCCCTGATATACATCTTTGTTATATTTATGCATCACCTTGGTGATCCCCAAGGTGTAAACATCACCTTGGTTGATGCCCATATGTGGCATATTCTTCAGGCCTATAAGAAACTGCATATAGACAGTTTCACGCACATAGACGTATCTCAAATACCATTAAGACATCAGACCTTCTAAGTTATTACTTAGTTAACTTCTTCAATTAATTTGCCCAACAATTCAATTAACTAATACACAGGTCAACACATTTCTGAAACGCAGTTCAGTATGAAAAATTACCATACCATTTTACTCAACCTAATTCCTCCAAAATATACTAATGGTAAAGGAACTGAGTACTAGTCAGAGGCTTACACATTTGCTTAGAAATGCATGATTAACTGTCAGTCTTGCTAATTCCCAGCTCAAATACTGAAAGAAATGTGATAATTCAAAGCATATTGGGGGAAAAGAAAAACTTAGCTATGAAAACAAAGAACATTTTAACAGTTAGAGAGCAGCTAGTTTAGGGTTGGGGGGGTTGTTGGTTTTCTTGCTTTGTTTTGTTGCAGTCTTCCTTTTTTATCACTAAGGTGCATGAAATAATTTGAAGCACACTAAACAACTTTGGTTTAGGGAAGAGCAGTATCAAGTAGTTAAAGACTATGAATGCCTATGGTTTTATCCCATGTATAAGCATTTCATATTCCCAAACCAATTCTATTTGAAAATGCAGGTATTTAAGACTTATTTCTTTTGCTGGACTTTTCTACTTGTTGGTTGTTTTTTTTCTTAGCTACTGTAGTATCATCATCATAAATACCAGAATTAATTCTAAGTGTAACTAAGTTTTAAATGGTGGCAGATATTTGAATCTGCATCACAGGCTTCTCATTTGAGAGTTCACATTCTGAACTGAAATTTTGATGGACCTTTCAACAAGACAGAGATCAGTCCCAGACAGCAACACAGAAATTGCTCAAAATTGAGAATTTTGGTGTTTACACAATTCGCATATTCCTTTAGTGCCTTTTTTTCCCTTCACTTTGCAGTAGGAAGACTGCACACAGACTTTTAATAAAAGATTTTCCAGGTTTTGTATTGAGGGGTTAAAAGGTGAGTTGTTTACTAATTTAGAGAAAACTAACCATACTTCTGCAGAACAAATGTAACAAGTTTCCTATATATTCTTATATTTTGAACAGTGCTGTAAACTAAAAGAAATGACAGACCAAAACGATGGCCTGCATGCAGCAGCAAACAGTAAGCAGAAGTAGTTTTGGAGCCTACACGCTGATCAAGCCTCCTCCGTGGGAAAAGCCTTTGCAAAACATACAATCATAATTAAACCCCACAAAACAGTGAAACCATCCAGGTTTGTTTTTAAATGGGTAGGGAGGGGAAGAAGCCTCCCTTATGAAATACTTTCCAGCAAAGGCGGCATTGGGCTACATCTGACAAGGATTACAAAGGTCAGCTATACAGCAGTCTGAAACTAACAGATGGCACCAGACGACTTCTTTCAAACCCAACAGGAACAAGCAAATCTCAGCTAGGAAAGCAAATACTTGAATAGTGCTAACAATTATCTGAGTAAAGAACTAACACGGACCAAAACACCTACACACTCTCGTGTCCTGGTACACGCACAGCATGTTACTGCAAATCTGGCATTAAGAAACCAAGAGGAAAAAAATTTGGTTAACTTTAGTTACGGAACGTATTACAACAAATGCCAAAATAAAGCTAAGTACCAGAATTCAGACAGCGAGACTAAGTCAAGTCTAAATGTTTGATACTGTGAAACACTATTCTGAAAAAATACATTACTAAGAGTTCACTTGTATCTTTTTTCTCCCACCAGAAAGAGCTATCATTCGTGTGAGCTGGGGAAATATTTTGAAATTTTACAACACCATTTCATTTAATACCTATTTCATTAAAAAAAGAGACAGAAAAACAACTGCCTTTATTGAGGAAAAGTGCTCATTATGCAGACACATAGACATTAATGCTGGACTCCAGAAAGCGTACAGAGTAACAGCCCCGTTATGGATAAATCAGTACTAGATCTTGACCATCACACACGAACAGTAGGTGTAATGTGTCCCTGAATGTAGATGGCTGAGTACACCTTCCTTTGCAAGCAACAGGTCCAAGTATTTTGCCAGGAAAGAGTGGACTGCCAATATATCCTATATAGTGTGTTTTTCAGACTTCACTAATGCAAAATGCCACAGAACATTCATACCAAAGATTCAACATCAGCTATCATTAGAAACAAATGTTTAAGTCAAGAGGAAACAGAGATGGTATAGAGGAGATCCCATCATCCAAAAAAGGCTCAGCAGTGGGTTCTTTTGGAAGTTGATTATTGAACTGCAAGAGTCATGACACTTCTTCATTAACTTTAAGTAAAAAAAAAAAAAACAGTTCTCTGAGCCACTGCTAAGCTTAATAGGGTAAAAAACGGTGCGGCTATCAAAATGAGGTAAAATAGGGAACTTTAGCAGCAATACGGCGTGTTACATCAAGTTATTTTACCCAAGTTAAAAGACTGAATAATCCATCTCAAAGTTTTAACATCTAAAGTAGTCATTACTCCACTTAACTTTGTCCCCAATAAAATTGCTTATATAGTCAAGAATACAACTTGCACTTATTTAGTTTAAGATTTCATTTCATAAAGGAAAAAGTTGATAGCCAAGTCCCAAACTGCAGAGCTGATCACAGTTACCCCTTTGGATTTTGAAGTAATACAGAGCTTTAACGCTCTTCCTTCTCTTCCACCCTAACACAACTGCAGGCAAGAGAAGAGCACTAAATGAAAATTGTCAAATTCTGCCTATTGGAGTATATGAAGGTTCGCAGCAACTCTCTGCAAGTCAAACAGCACCAGTCTCCTTGTGTGCTTCCAGCAGATGAGGCAGTGTCACATTCAGGCAGCACTCTGGACCCATTTGGCTGGGGACCACCGGAGTGGTACTCTGTGGTACCACTATCCCCTATGAACACAAGAGGAGTTCGTGTACACACACCCCCCAACCCCACTAGTGCCAAGGTAGGGTAGTAAAACTGGGGAGTGACACTCTACTTATCAATGGACTCAGGTAACTCCACGTAGGCAGCACCAAAGCCGAACTCAGCTTGTACCTGCAGATTTTCAAAGATGAGAGTTGGAAAGACATCCCTTTAGGTCTTGACCACCATTCCAGAAATTCAAAAGGTGTGAGAGTTTAAAAAGGCCTACAAGCAATTTTTACTTTCACTCTGCACAGCTTACAAAACAAAATTGAGGATTTAGTCCTGTCTTATGAGAAAGCAGTTTTTAGAGATCAGGTGCCAGTACCGACATTTTATTGGATGCAAAAAAGCCTGATCTACATAAAGGCACCTGCCTTCAGACTCCAGTTCCGAGAGTTTTTAAAGAACTCTATATATATCATCCAAAAAAAGAAAAAAAAAAAAAAGAAAAATCACTCACTTTTTCAAGAGTATTTGTTTTATCTGTTTTAACACTATCAACACATACACCCCCAAAAATCAAACACATTCTTCTGAAAGCGCACTGCTAGCTTACATACTTATTGGCAACTTTACCACTGACCTCTGGAAAAAGCTAAGTATCCACTTTATTCCTCTTTTCCTCAAAGTATTTCTAGGAAGCACAATATACAAACATTCAACTCCTACTTGTGATGTTAAAATGCATGCTAATCTTCTACAGTCTGAAGCAATAACAAATTAATTTCATATATTAAAGTAGGCCAAATAATAGAAGTTAGCCAGTGGTATCACCAGTACTCAGAACACTTTCTTCCCTTTTTTTCCAAAATGCTTCAGAGCCAGATACTATTAAAAAGCGTAAACCATAAAAGGCGGCAGCTCATCTTTCTGTAGCCTTTCAGTGACTTTTATTGACTATATCTGGCTTGAAATTAAAGTGCTGAATAATAATAAACCCCATCCTTTTTAGTTTAAGACCACAACCACACTGCTAAGCGTCTTTTTCTTTTAAATACACATTAATCTTTTACTTCATGTCATCTCCACTTACAGTTTTGAATACAAATGGTTTGTTTGTGAAAGCACTCCGATCTGTCTGTATCGCGGCCCCCAAAAAATGCAATAGCTGCTGTTACAGTCTGAAAATGCTATGCCTCCCTGTGCAGAGCCCAGTCACCTTTCCACCTCTCCAGGTGGCTTTCAGGGCTTAAAAGTTACAGTTCTGCATAATTCCAACCCTGGACTCAGCACCTGCAAGTTGAACTCCAGCTTTCTAGATTGCGCTCTTCTCCAGCACAGTATCTGGGAAGACACAGCAGGACAGATACCAGTTAAAGCTGGTATTACACAGCCTCTCTTCTTTCTTGCAACACTTCAGAAATGACCTTGGTTGATTGTTGGTTTGTTTGTTTGTTTTTTTTAAACAGAAGAGATAAGCATGTTTGCACAAGACTGATCTATAGTTTAGATCAGTAAGAAATACTCAGTGGTGATTTGATTGTACAGCCCAGTTATGCTCAATTACTGCCACGCTGGGACTCTGAGCCCGGTCTCAAAATGACTGTGTTCTTAGTACACGTGGACTACAAATGTGTCAAAGAGCTAAACCGAGCTCTTGCCACACTCACAGCAACAGGACTGTGCTGTCAGTTTAATGCTACCGCACATGAACAAGGCATGTGAAACTAAATGCATTTTGTACACTCCAAAAATCATCTCTCCCGAGACCCAGCTACAAAGCTGAATCCCACACGCATGCATTTAAATAAGGCACCCCTTCAAGCTGGAAGCAGATGGATCTTGTCAACAGGTAGCTTTATCTCCCTCATTGCAAATCTGCAACTCACAGAAGATCACTTAAGCACCAGCAAAACTGGTACTGCCTGCGGCTTGGTGCTTCGTGTCCACCGGGCTTGGTCCACAGCCCGTCCCCCTTCCCACACCCACGGACAGCCTTGCTCTCCCGTGCTGTTATGGCAGACATCACTGGGTGGCACTGTTAGACAATGTTCATGTCCTTGTCAAGGTAAGCAATATCCTCTTCTCTCCCCACCTCTGCCAATTTTTCACAGCTGTGCGGGTTTTTCAAGGATGCTGTTGCAGGCAGCAGCAGCATCGCGCTCTGACATCCCCTTTCTCACTGCAACACACTCTGAAACAGCACTCGCTCCCCAGGGAAATAAAATCTGGGGCCTTGCAAAAATTCCAGAAAGTATTTTTTCCCCTGGATACTGTAGGTGTACAGTGCTTTATTTGCAAATCCTCAAATACAAAACAGTTGTACTAAAACTCCAACATCATTGCCTATAGGGTTTTTTTTACTGCCAATGCAGCTGCTGCCCTAATGATCCCAAAATCCAATCTCAGGAGGGCCACATGCACTAGTACTCTTACAGAGATGGTCCCAACATTGCTCTGTCTGCACTCGAAAGTCCAATTTTGCCCAACTAGAGAGAAAATATTTAGTGTATATTGCTGTGCTCTTTAAGACACTGTCAACTGCTAGTTATTGAATTTGACAAGATACTAAAACCAAAACAAAACTCATCATAGAATAATAAAAAACTTCTTAAAGAGATGTAGCTTAGTTGCAATTAGAATACTATTCTTTATTCTTTTTTATTATTCTTTATTAGAATAATATTCTTTACAGATTAATATATGCTCAGCAACATGCGCAAAACCCCAGTAAGATACTTATTGAAAGGTGGGAAGGCTACTCCCGATGGCCCAAAACACATGGGCTAATAATTAACAGAAATTTCATGTAGGTTCTTCACCTTCCAGCACAAATTGCAAGGTTGATGTAATATTACAGGATGCAGAAAATTAGAAGCCAATGCCTTGACAATGACTACAGGACTTCAAATATAGCTATTATTTGACTAAAAGCAGGCTTGACTCACATACGCACACACACACACACAAAAAATTCCAACTCTGCAAAGATGTCTGAGGGTCAGAAGTTAGCTACTGTATTTCAATATAGCAGATAGTACAGCACCACTCAGGAATAATCACAGAATCATAGAATAGTTTGGGTTGGAAGGGACCTTTAAAGGTCATCTAGTCCAACTGCCTGCAACAAGCACGAACATCTTCAACTAGACCAGGTTGCCCAGAGCCCCATCCAACCTGACCTGGAATGTTTCCAGGGATGGGGCATCTACCACCTCTCTAGGAAACTTGTTCCAGTATCTCACCACCCTCATCGTAAAAAAAAATTCTTCCTTGTATCTAGTCTAAATCTACCCTCTTTCAGTTTAAAATCATTACATCTTGTCTTATCGCAACAGGCCCTGCTAAAGTTTGTCCCCATCTTTCCTGTAGGTCCCCTTTAAGTACTGAAAGGCTGCAATAAGTTCTCCCTGGAGCCTTTTCTTCTCCAGGCTGAACAACCCCAACTCCCTCAGGCTGAACAACCCCAACTCCCTCAGCGTGTCCTTACAGGAGAGGTGCTCCAGCCTTCAGATCATCTTCATGGCCTTCCTCTGGACCCACTCCAACAGTTCCACGTCTTTCCTGTGCTGAAGGCTCCAGAGCTGGATGCAGTACTCCAGGTGGGGTCTCATCAAAGTGGAGTAGAGGGGCAGAATCACCTCCCTCAAGACCTGCTGGCCACACTTCTTTTGATGCAGCCCAGGATGCAGGTGGCCTTCTGGGCTGTGAGCACACATTGCTGGCTCATGTCCAGCTTTTCATGCACCAGTACCCCCAAGTCCTTCTCTACAGGGCTGCTCTCAATCCCTTCATTCCCCAGCCTGTACTGATACCAGGGGTTGCCCCGACCCAGGTGCACTTGGCCTTGTTGAACCTTATGAGGTACACACGGGCCCACTTCTAAAGCCCGTCCAGGTCCCTCTGGACAGCATCCTGTCCCTCAGGCGTGTCACCCACTCCACTCAGCTTGGTGTTGTCTGCAAACTTGCTGAGGGTGCACTTGATCCCTCTATGTCATTGGTAAAGACATTAAACAGCACTGGTCCCAATACAGACCCCCGAGGGACACCACTTGTCACCGATCTCCATCTGGACATTGAGCCGTTGACCACTACCCTCCGGATGCAACCATCCAACCAATTCCTCATCCACCAAACAGTCTACCCATCAAATTCACATGTCTCCAATTTAGAGGAAAGGATGTTGTGGGGGACCGTGTCAAAAGCCTTGCAGAATTCCAGACAGACATCATCCATAGCTCTTCCCTTGTCCACTGATGTAGGGATCCACCCTTTGAACAGTCAGAAATTAATATGCCATATCAGGGCTGAATTCAGAGGACTCCAGAGCAGCAGCTTGCATCTGGACACCAACATGAGCTGCTTTACACAACACAATGTCTTCATTAACTCAAGCAACAGTGAAGAGTTGCCTTTAATGTGTGTTGAAAATATTTAGCCCTCTTCCTTTCCTTTTTTAATTGACAAACATGTTTCTCTTCTGCCTTATGCTAATATTGTTTTCAAGTTGATCCAACCCACAAAATTTTGACTCAACAAAATTGCCACCAAGCACAAAAGTGCCCCTAGGAGAATTTGTCAAAGCAAAGATTTCAGATCTATTTGCATATACACACTGGAGTTTATTTTAAAAATAAAGAGATGAACAGGGAGAGAACTTTGTTTTACCTGAAAGCAATATTAATTGTTTTCCACACATTCGCAAGCCCCAGCTAGGGAATGCTGGCCTTCATACTGGTAAAAGCTGTGCTTTGGGCAGTTGAATTTGTCTCTTCTCTCTTTGCTTCTTTACCTCTTCTCACAGAAATAGGATAAAAGCCTAACCAAAAAAAAAAATATCTAAGAAGCTGCACTGTACGCAGCCATTATTCCCTTTATTTTAAGGTTCATAAAAACATCACTTCTTCACAGAGAAAATGACTGAGCTGCACGGTATGACTAATGGCCCCGGCTGAAGAAAGCACTCCAACGTGCACTCAGCCTCAAGCACACACTCACGGCCCAGTGATATGAAGAGGAACTAATTGTTTTCCTTCCTCAGGATGGCTGCCAGAGAGAGTACAAGGCATGAAATACATTTCCAGTTTCACTTAAGTTAAATGACTGGCATACAAGTAGCAGTAACAAAACTCCTACTGATGTGTGTACTTGGTCCTTCTCCCTCCAACTGCAATTCCGAAAACAAGTAAATTAGGATCCCAGAGTGATTGGTCTCTGCTAACATTTGATGGGAATTAATGTGTTCTTTGAAGCAATTAGCAAGGTAAGAGAGGAGAGTTAATCATGACTGGTAGTACAGAAGTCTGAACGCACACTTCACCTTAAGCAACTAAATCTTATTTTGAAGAGCTTTAAAAGGGATGAAGCAAACTGAATTTTTTAATATGACATTTAAGAGAAATACACATATTTTAATGGATATGCAAGTCACTGCGTTAAGTAGTATCACCTGCACAGTAAGCTCTCCTTCCTTCTACAGCCTCTCAGCCACCAGACACCTTCCTTTCACACAAGCTTAAACCACGCAGGCATTTTGCAAACCGTGCCCCTTTTCTCTCTCCTCCCTCAGGTACGGGCTTTTATTAAAAGCACCACTGTTGCCACTGTGCTGGTTTAAACACTGCCACTAATTACACAGAGGAAACAGAAGATTTCTTGTAGGGCAGGCAGCTGGGGCAGGGTCCCCGTGGGGTGGCAGGGGCAGCCGCACGTCCACGTCCCTCACGGGCACCAGGGCTGGCTGCTGCTCTTCAGCCAGGCTTCAGTAAGTAGGTCAGCTGTCACCTGCACCAGGGTCAACATGCTCTTCTGTGAGAAGCTTCATCAGCGGTATCTCAGGATCAGTTTTCGACAGCTGAGGCTGAAATCTTTTTGCCTTTAGAAAACTCCAGTATATTTTTTGGCCAAGAAATCGGCTTTCTTCCCCGCCTTGGTTTTGGAAGGGAAAGACAGGAGCAGGAGGAGCTCTACAGCTGCTACGTTGACCACCTCCTTCCTCTACACACCTTTAGCTGTCTTGTGTTGGAGACTTGCACAAGAATCAAGATGCAAGAATCAGTCATTTTGAAGTAGACAAAAACTAACATACCCAGTATTTTCAAGTTTGCAAACATATCCTGATTACAAACATTTAATTATTTTTTTTTTTGCCTAGCTAAGTAGATCAGTTCGTGCCTCAAAATGGAACCAAACTGGGGAGGGAAGCAGGGAGTCATACTTGCCATTTTAATTAACTTCCTAAATACCTCCATTTGATGCATATCTATATACTCTTCTGGTCCTGCCAGCAGCAATAAATGTCATAACATCAATCATATCAATGAACAGGTTGTTTTTAAAAAGCCCCTCTTCCAAACTACCTTCTTCTCACACAAACGTTCCTGAAACGCACAGGTCACTGTAGGTATATTATTTTAAAAAGGACTTGTCTCCTCAACATTTTAGCTACAGCTTTATCCCTAACCTGATACCTGATTCACTACAACTACAATCTCCAGAGCAAGCACTACCTTAAACTTGAGTTTGCTGGACCACTGGGGGACAACGAAGGGGGAGGTGGGTTGGAGTTCAAATGTTCTGGCACTCAGACAAGTGAAGTGGGGATACAATTGCTCAAGTTTCAACAGCTCATCAGCTGCTGTTCCAGCGCTGCCGTCCTGCAAATCACAAGTTGTTCTGGGGAGGCCGAGTGCTGCTTTTGCTGCGCGGTCACTCACTCTCTCTCTGCTTAGCTCTGCTACCTGGGCTCAGGGCTGCAGCAAAGGCAAACCTCAAATGCAGAAAGCTGGATCCCATGCCATTTGGGGTTTTAGAATTATTCTTTTTAAAAGAGGAAAAAAAAAAGCCATGTCCACTCCAAATCCTTATCTGCAAGATGGGACAAGAAGGTTTATTCTCCCTCCTCGGGTACTTGAACCTTCCCAGATGATGAGGTCCATACATACCTCTTGTCAAAAAATATTTTATTGCATACTGTGAATAGGGGAAAATGTTGATTTCCCTTTTTCCCCCATAGAAAGCCTTTTTCTTCCTCGTATAAAAAATATAGGTGGCAAATAAGCTACATATGTGCCTCATATACATTCGCTTCTCCTGATGATACCATCTAATCATTGGATATGTAGAAGGAGGGATGCTGAGTATCCAAGAGGACAAAAAGACAATAAAGCACGTATTCCCCCTTAGCCCTACCTGCCACTGAAGGCACATTTATTGTCAGAACAAAGCTTCTCAATTCCATCCAATTCGTGTTCCACCACTTGGAAGACAAGGAAGTTAAAATCTCTTCTTTCCTCTGTTTGCTTCAAAAGCTTTTAAGTTCCACTTGAAAAGAAATACAAAGAAGTCTTCAGGACAGAAAAGAGTGGGTGGACAGTTTAAAAATTCAAGACCAAACCTGCAACAAGAGTTTTGAGACATTATTTCTTCAGGCAGTAAGAAGCGGGTAAGACATTACATCTTGCACGTATTCTCTATAAAAGGCATTTTGCAAGCTCTGTTATCTCATCTGTAGTAAAGGGTTTTTCCCTCCTTGCCATGCCAGCAGGAGACTGCTGTGCAGATGAGATGATGTCACCTCCAGGAATCCCCCCCAAGCCCTGCCAGCTGAGTCCTCCCAGTAACAGAGATACTGGCTATAAATAGTTATCTTGGGAAAACAAGGATAGTTAAGGAATTCTGAGGAAAACAAGAAATGGGGAAGACTTTAAAAAAATATTTTAATAGAGACTGTTTCTTCATCTTTGGACATCAATAGTTAAGATTCTTAGGAAAAGGAGAGACACACTGGGAAAACACCTCTGCCACACGGTAACTCTACAAAGCCCATTATCCAAATTTGCCATTGCTCCTAAGATTATCCGAGAAGTGGAAGAGAACATGGACATATACAAGGTCATATTCATACAAGTGTGCTTCTGTCATACAAATCTGCTATTCAGAACATCTCTGTTCAGTACAGGTACTGCACGCTGAGGAACATCACTCCATGCTTCACAACACAGAAAGCTGTAGACTGCGAAAGCCTTGTTTTGGGGAGCACTGCACTGTTGCATTGCATACATTTCACACGCTAGCTCTTCATGCCCTAAAGAGTATTTTGAAAGTTCTACAGAATTGCAAACACGGGGAAATTTCTCCCAAAATATGAAAAGTTTTACTTATTCAGAAAGCATAGAAGAGAAATATTTAACCTGCGTAGAACTACAGGTAAAAAAAACACTCCTATGCAACTGCTCTGGTGACTACAAATTGTCATTAAGTACGTGATGTCCAAAGTGGGACTGACAATAAATGCCACTCACAAAGGAGTTCAGCAAACCTCTACCAGGAGGTGCCTCAGATTTGGCTGACTCTAGGATTTGAAAGACGCACCAGCTGAAAACACAAAGCGTACCTGAAGTAAGTATTAAGTTTAAATCAGTTATGTTAAAGTATGTGGCATATTTAAGTAGTATTTACATCCTGCAAAAGTAGCAGGTACTGCTGGTACATAAAATCCTATCAGATGATAAACAACAAATGCCTTTCACTTGGCATGGAAAGCATTTGGTGTGTTTTGGGGGGGGATTTTCAGAAGTGCTGGTATGCAAAAAACCACGCCGAGTTCCGCCTAGGCTGGTAGAGAGAACACTGGTCTCACTTGAGCGCAACAAGCCTATTTCAGATACATATAAAATATTTACGAAGCCCGAATTTACAACACTGAAAGTTACTACTTCAGGTTTTCAGGGAAGTCAAGTCCCATCTCTGACACCATTTGATATTACACATGCCAAATCCCTTGGTGAAATACCGGCGGTGCCTCGTACAGCGACAGCAGAAAGCACCACAGAGAAATAAGGGAACAAACTCTCATAAACCAATTGTCTTCGCACAGAGAAAGCAAAACAAGCCAAATGAATTAATGAGTTAGTTTAAGAACACAGTGTCAGGGCAGTAAAAGTATCCTCTTTAGTGCTGTACTGAATAAAGGAAACAGCTGTCTAAATATTTGAGTTTTTCTGAAAAAACATTTCTATACTATGGTGAACAGTGAAGCTAGTATTTTCACACACTGAAGAAAAAGGAACTGACCAGAAGCAAAGGGAACCCTAATGGTGATGTTAGCCAATTAACAAAGCTATTTTCACTTGAGAAAAACTGCATGACAAACTTCTCGGTCAAGGAAGAAAATTAAATTATAACAGACTAAGCTAACGCAAGCTGCTAAATGAAGGAATCAGTTCAAGTGATCCCAGCCTCACCGCTGACAAAGGGCACTGAAAGAGCTCATTGCAAGACTACTGTCACTTTGTCATTTAATCTGCATCTCAACAACTGCCACAAAACAGATCTAGGGACTATGTGGGAAAATCTTTATACACTACTAATTTTCCTCTGAGCAATGAGATGGCCTTCCAACACAATCCCTAAATGAGCTGAAGAGGCAACTGCATCAAGTGTTGTATCAGATCGCCAATGGAGATACGGAAACCCCAAAAAAGAGAAGCTGTAGGGATTGAGACTAGTCTTCGTTTCATGCCAGAAGTCATGAAGTCTGAATACCACTAGGTGCAGTTGCCCAAAGAACAAGGTTTTCCAAATGAAATGCTCCCATCTCCCCAAGAAGCACCTGCATGAGGAATACATAGCAGCAGCCTGGGAATCACACTGTGCTAAATTATAATAATCATCTCCTGTAAATCACCTGCAAAGTACGTCCCTTCCGAGGTGACATTTTAACTCAAATTCCGAGACTGATATAAATCGTCAATGGCCCCAACGCTGAAAGACAATGTTTTGGTTTTGTATGCTTTCACTTGACCAAAATAAAATAATGTAGAAAGGCACAAATTTCATGTTTGTAGCACTTTGAAAATCAGGCCCTCAAAAAGTGACAAACTTACATGAATATCAGCATTTCAAAAGTTTATCCTCTGCAAATTACATAATCAGAGTTAAAAAGCCATTTGTTGTCTGAATGAGTGTGTCATCATTTCACTTTTGTGCACCCTCAAGAATAAAATCACTTTACAGAAGGCTCAGATTAATCTTCCCTCCTTAACTTACAAAACTAAGCATTCTTGTCATTTGCAATAGCACCTAAGTTAAAAGTGACCACTGAGCTCAAAAGCCAGTCTCCTGTAAACCCCCAAAGTAGAGCTCCACAACTGCTATTAAAACTGTTCTTTTCCTTTTCCCTGAAGTTGTCTCAACCCTCCTTTTGTGTGCAACAGTTAAGACAACAATTTCAAAAATAGCAAGCATATTTAAAAAGAAAAAAGTCATTAGGATTTGTAATCAGGGTTTTTTCCCCCCCCATGACATCCAAGCATAACTAATTCTTTAATCTACCGCTTTGTTGTTTAAAGCTAGTGGGGGATGGAAAAAGGAAAGAAAGAAAAAAAAAAATCACCTCTTATTCATCAGTGCAAGCAACTCCTACTACAAGTCACAGCAAAATGCAAGTAAGCAATTTAACCAAGTCCAGTGCTCCCTGCAGCTGGATAGATCCGGACAGGAAAAGAAAAAGGTTTTGACTCCAGCTGCCACCTAACCTCTAGCTGCTCCAAACACACGAGTCAATACAGTCCAGCTGGCTCAAAATCAGAAGTAGTCCTGCCAAAGACAGAGCAAAGAAAAGACTGCTTCTCCCTGCACGATAGCTACAGGGCTGGAGAACGTGCCTGAGGCTCAGGTAGGTCAACGCTGCGGAGACTCCCAAGCCACTTCTCAACGCGTTAGTTCAGGTACAAGAACCAATTGAGCCCTTGGAGCACAGAGTCTCTTGTAGGCAAATTTACCTAGCTGAGAAGCAAACCCTGCGTTGACTCAGATGTGTACGCTACAGCCCACTCTGTTATTTTACCTGCTTCTGAGCCTGCTAAAGGCTTCTTATGAATCCGAGACTTGTTTTAAAGTTGCAAGCTAATCCTCATATATTCATTTTCCTAACTTTGAAATGCACCTTTAGATAAAACTGAAAAACATCCAGGAAATAATCACTCGGTACTATTTAGAGAACATGAAAACTATCCAATTAAAGTATTCACACACACACACTGAGGGAATCCAGAAGTACATGCTGTACTTTTCAGAAATAAAAAGGGAAGCAATAAAACTACCACTCGCTACAGAACATCAATTGATTGCATAGTTGCGTGCAGCTTTACCAAAGCTAAAAAGACGACACAAATCCCAACAACTGAAATCCCAAGACTAAAGAATCTGGACAATTAGAAAGAAAAAGCAGCGTATTTTTTCCTGGGTAGCTTCAACATAAGACTGACCTCAATGAGTACAGAGCTAAGTATGCATCACATTAGCTTATCAAACACAGTTCAGAGGGTACTGTAGAGAAAAGTGAACATAATCTCGATATACAAGAGTATAAGCAAATGTTAACAACATCTTAAAGGCACTATTACTAGTGTTAATACTAGGTAGATGAAAGATGCTGTCCTGAAAGAAGCTAGCGTACAGAGAAAAAACTGAATGAGATAGATATAAGGTTTCAGGTTCAATCAATTACAAGCAGTCTTGAATTACACAAAGAGCTGATCATTTTAACAGTGAATGACAGAAAACCAGAACTCAAAAAATAGCCCCCAGTAATCATCTAAGCTTGTTCCTGCCAGCTTGCACGGTGTAACTCACTGTTGAAACACCCCAGAAAAACAGCTGAGGCATGAAGACCTTTCCCCACTCCAAGAACCACATACTACAGTCAGACAAGATTTTTTAATACAAAAAATTGGGTATGGACTAGAAAGCTGAGAAGCCCTGACTAATACCAGTCCCTGCCTCCAGGACAGACTCTGGCGTCTTTAGGCCATCTCTACCACACGTGGCATAATCTCTCTGCGGAAGCATCCCAGGCAGCTACATGAACAGAACCAGATATCCCCGGCTACGTCAGTGCAGCTTGAAGGCCGAGCTGACAGGCTCTCAACGGGGTTAACTTGCTGCTCTGTTGCTGTCAAGAGTCCAGCTACAGTCTCCTATGCTGTACATCACGGCTACGGGACTGAGGGGGTTACCTACTTAAGCCAGTTTTTATTTGTGCACCTTTGCAATGGTGTCAATGTTCCATCTATCTCTTGAAAGTCTCTGAAAATTTTTTTTTTCAGCCCTTAAAACACATTCAGTACTGAAGAGTTTCCATTCTGTGTAATCTAAAGCTCCACCACTGCAAATTAAAATAACTTATTTTAGCCTCAGCAGAAATTAAGAATAGTTGATCTCTATCTTCCTTACACCACCTTTTTGTATCATTGAAGATTTAAGCATTCCCCAGTCTTTCTGTTTTCTAGGCTACAGAAACCCAAAGCCTTCAGATTTTCCCCAAAGGCTGAGTTTTTCAAACCTCACATCCTAGCCTTGTTGGTGCAATTGAGACCCTGACCCCTTTATCTAGCGCATCCTTTAATAAGAAGTCTAAAACAGAGGCTGAAAGCACAGCGCTAAGCACAGGAGAATAATTACCTCCAGTGCTATTTATCTGACATGTTTCATCACCTATACAGCCCTAATGAAATCTCAGTGTTATGCACACCACCCCTGACAAATTCAGTTTGCGATCCACTGCGATTCCTGGGTCCTTCCTGGCCAGCATGCTGCCTAGCCCATTTATATTTGTGCATTTGATTTCTCCTAAGTGTAACACTTTACGGTTGTCTTTATTAAATTTCACCTCATCGATTTCAGACCATTTTTCCAATTCATCATCTGAAATTCTAAATCTGTCCTCCTAACTGTTTATAATCCCTTCCCGCTTTGTCTTCCAAAAATGCTCAAATTATCTTCTTCGACAGTAACAAATGGATGATGAATAATGAGAATATCGACTAGTAAACAACTTAAGCCAGCCTCCTCCAGGAATTAACTTAATAGTCTGACAGCAAACAACCGAGCCTAGCTCAACATTTCAGCCTAATTTCTCAGTGGACTGCAGTGTTGCCTGTCATCATCCAGGCAATGGAAAGAAATCATTTCTTCAGCATCTGCTTTAATCAAGCTAATCTCATCTCGTCACTGTGAACGCTTCTTTCCTCACTGAGCTCGTTGCAGAACTTTTAAATGCTAACATTTAGTTTGGTGGTCAGGGTTTGAACAGGGCCTATTTTTATATGCATATACCTATTTACTGTCCTAAAAAACACTCTCATTGCCAAAAGTATGTGATTAAGTGGGAACCAAAAAGGTATCTGGAAAAGAAGTCACTATTTATGAATGAAACTAACTATATGAGTTGCAGGCTCTTTGCCAAGTTCTCAGATATAAGGCAGCTCTCCCAAAACCATTTGCTCCCTTAAATGGGGGGATGGGAGGAACGACACACCAAATCAAAACAAAAACTACACACCCTTCTCAAACACATAAAAGACACAGGTAATAAAACTATGCTAAATGATCCATGTGCTTCAAATAAAGCAGGAACACATCTATGTAGGTCAGAAGACTATTCACTTGACTATGGAGCTATTTCGTGTTTGCAAAGTTATACAAAAAAAACCAACTTACTGTTTAAGTCCCAAAATAGCAACTACTCTTCAGCCTGAAGAACATGCAAGCTTTATAAACAGAGATGAAAATAATTTTATTTTATTAAAAAGCTACATCTTCAATTGGAATTACTGACCCTTAGAGAAAAATCTATATAAACAAACTGTAGTTTAATCTATCAAAATTCTGTAGCGTCAGCAGTCTACTGTAACATTATACAGACCGCTTCAGCAGGACAAGGGCCAGCCTTTTCAGGAGCTACACATATCTTCCCACTGCTCTGTTCTGCACATGAACGCTCAGCTCTTCTTTCCAATGCCCATTATTGGTACCATTTCTTAATTCTACAACCCCTAGATTTGTTTCTGTTTTTAAAACAAGATGATGATGAATAACATCCCTTCCTTTTGCTCAACACATTACATGGAAACCCCCTCACACCCTTCATCTCCTGCACGGGACACATTTGGGTGCCTTCTCTTCAATGAGGAGAGCCCATGAGGGAGCCCAGATGCAGGTGCCTTCTGCAGCCCACTTGGGGTGCAGCACCCCCAGCCAGGGCAAGGCTGCACAGCACCCAGGAACCCTTGCCAAACACCACTCCCAAGCTTCCTCGTGTCGGAAAAATACAACGGAAGAGAGCCTGGGAAAGGGAAAGACATACAAGGCATCACCCCTCACCCTGAGATGGAGTCACAGTGTGGGACATGTATATTGGTCCGGGAAGCTGCCTTGATCCCACCGCTTTGCAGGAGTCCCCAGCACAATTCATCTCCTCCTTCTACCTCACCACGAGATCTTCTCTGTAGTTTTGAAGACTGCTCAACAAAAACGTTGTCAACAGAAAACATCAACTTACACATCACATTGTATAAAAGCTGTCAAAAGCACCAGTGTAGCTATTTTGTAGTTTCAAGGAAAGCTTTGCATCTTTTTTTTCTCCATTTCATGCAAGAGTGACCAAGGGAGAACAGTAATATATCTGTTACATTCTAAAAGGAGGGATACGCTTATAACCTAAATCCTACTCCTTAGGGTAGCAATTAAAACCTTGTTCTTTATTCATACAAAAATAGAAATGTACATTTCCCACACTCGGTTCATACAATTTTTTTTTTCTATAAATTAAATACCAAAAATTACAAGGACTACCTACTATTAACTAAATAACTTAAGGTCCATACTTCATTTCCCGTAAGTGAAGTAAAATAAGGCAGTATTTGACAATTCACAATACATTGTATCATAATGAAAGTAAGCTGCTTCATGAACACACTCAGGATTTCTTCAAAATGCAGAACTAATAAGCAGTCATACAAGTTGGCAAATTTGCTTCAAAAGGATGTTTTAGGTCATGTGAATCTTGCCACTGCCAAATTAAGTTAAACACAAAATAATGATAAAACAGGAAACACATGAATACCGTCTTCCTTTTCATTGGTTTCTATTTCTTATCTCTATGCTGCTGTTTAACAAGGTTTGCAAGTCCACTTGCAAAGAAAGAAAAAAAATATCTACCAAGAGCATGCTTCCAGTTGAAATAATTTTTCTGCTCTCAATTTTTAGGAACTTCATTTTAATTCTTAACAAGTAGCCACCTCAGCAATCACAAAAATTGCAAGAGCACTGCTTCTTCTTCTTCTTCTTGTCAACCACTAGTCAGAGTTGCATGAATTATTCAGATTTTATTGAGCACAGTAAAGGTGAGATCTGATATTTATGCAGACTGAACAACAAAAGAGCCATCCCAAAAGAAATGCAAACCCCACCTTTTGGATCAAGCCAAGTTTTTCATTCACTACATGCTTCATGCCAAGGCTCCCTCAGGCTCTCACTATCGGAGCCCGATCTTTACACTCTAGTTGTGAAATGCACATAGTAAAAATTTATCGAGCAGAAGGGTTTCACAAATCTGGAACCAATACTACCCAAAACTGCTCTGAGAGCGGGTTAGTGTCTGCATTAATCTGAGAGGCCAAAAGACAAAACATTCAGCAGATCAGGTAACTAGAAATATCCTCAAGAGCAGTAAGAGCCTTCTCCTGTGCTGCCAGCAGAGCCATATGCCACTGTCCCCATCCTGCTCCCTCCCCGGGGGGCACAGCCTTCAGCTTGATGCCTCCCAGCATAAATACTGAAGGCAAAACGCACCTACCTTCCTGGCAGCGCTGATGACCATTATGCTACACTACACTGCATGTGAGCACCAACGCTCCCTCCCTCCCTTTTGCTTCCATACCATAACTAAAGCTGCAGAGCCACAACTTGAGAAGAGACAGGGCCGTGTACCAAGAGATGTGGTTTAGTTTCAATTCTGTGAACTGGGCAGGTATCTCCACTTTTAAAAGAAAAACAAGCGAGAAAAATCTACTGGGGCACCATCCACACCCAGGTGTGGGCAAAGCCTCTGCCTAGCCTTCTGACTTCATGAGCCTGAAATAATATCTGGCCAGGCATCAACACACACCCTGCTCTCCAGAGAAGGGTGGGAGATGCCTGGGAGCAGCTCGGCGGTTTACGACAGCCGATGTGCTGTCCCTGGAGGAGCTTCCCACCCCGCCGCAGGACCGGCAGGGAGCACTGGGATGCAGAGGAAGGCAGCCGCCATCCCACACCTGCCGTGCATCCTCCAGCCTTTCAGGAGTTCTGCACTTTTCATGCTAGTCTGGAAGATTACAGTATATTGTATAATTAGCTGATGCTACATTAGTCTGGGATAAGCATATTTGTTTCTGGTTTGCTGCTAGCACACCCCAATGGATCTTTAAACAATTAGATACAGAAGTAAGTAAAGGAGTAAGACAGGCATTTGATCCATCAGATTCACATCTTCTAAGCTTTAGCGATCAACTCTCTCATTGTCTTTATATAGTGTCAAAAAACCCGCCTGACACGTTACCACAGAAAACCTAGCAGATTTTAAAATATTATATGAAATGTATTCACACTGCACCTGTAGACATACAAGTGCTGTCATTATTTTTTTCTGGACTTCAAAGGAGAGTCAGTGCCTAAAAGCAGAGACTACGAGAAGTTTTGCCAGCATTGTAATTACAGTAGAAAGCAGTGCTTTTGTCAGCTGTTTTGTGAACAGCTAAATATTTTCATTTTTTGGTTCTTCCACTTATAAGTTCTATAGTTTCCCTATAAGTGCATATAGCTAGTTCCATTCCCTATATTTCCAACGTATGAATTACTTATAGACTCTATATTAAAAAAAAAGACAATTCTAATGAGGCACAAATCATAAGGCCTAATGTAACTTTTGTTCAGCCTTCATGATTTGGGTCCCAAAGAAGAGAGAGGGATGCAAAAAAGCTCAACATGGAAGCCCAGGTCTATATTCTTCCACTCTTTAACATCTAAGTCAGGACGTTCAGGATTACAGAAGATTCCTATGAACAAAGGGACCAAATCTATCAGCCCTCAATGAGAAGGAAAGCCTTCCCCAGGGAAGGTGGAAATCACCACAGAAAGTCAGCTGGCCAGTGGCTCAGCTTTTTCTGCTACAGAGAATAGCACTGGGATTTCCAAGTAGGTGAAATTCAGCTGACTGCGAACAGTGGCAGGGTTGCCATTGGTTTCTAAATATTGGTAAAAGAAGCATGTCTGGTTAATTCAATTTTGCAGCCCTTTGAGCGATGCTGGAGGCACTGCAGCTGCTTGTCTCAAGATATCAGATTAAAAAACCCCACCATAAAACCTCACGTGCTCCCACCCACAAATATGGATTTAGATGTATTTCCAGAGGCCTCATTCTCACTGCTGCATTCATGAACAGTAAGGACTGTTTTTAAAAGTCACAAGAGCCTATGCCCCGCACACAGCTAGATAAAAGTGCTACTAGAACACCACTGGTAAGGAGATTTGCAAGGAAACTTCCCTACCCAGGGACAAATGTTCCTGTGCAAGCGCAGCTCTGCATCACTTCAGGACTTTCCAGCATAAGGGAGAGATTTCTGTATGAATACAAAAAAATACAGAATGTTGGATTTGAAAGGCAAATCTAGATAATAGCAAGTCTACTTCCTCCTTTTCTGATTTTACAAAATGCTTATGACTTTCTTACACTTCACCTTTGGAGAATATCATAGTGCATATACCATGTTTGGTCCTTTAAAAAGCTGAAATGTTCAACCCAAAGAAACCTTCTAAAGAAGTTAAAGGACGGGCACATCCATAGCTATACTTTATGACCTCCAGATGTGATCTCAGATGTTCTAAAAATGGTCTTATGAGTCTTCATTTTAGAATAGATATTTAACAGTGACTTTAGTTACTAGTTATTTAGTTAGTTAATTAGGTATTGTGACTTTTGCCTTGCATCACACATGAAACTGCTGTAAGTTTTAGCAATCAGCTAATGAGCTTTTTCATGTTGGAAAGGAAAAAGGAGGATCAGAAGAGACTAAGCTTCTCTTTTCTTTCCTCCTTCTACAGAAAGGAAAACACAGAGGCTTTGAAGAATCCTACAACACAGAGTGGATCACAGGCCCTTCCCACCCTTAGGTGATAAGTCCCCTGACCTGCATGTTAGGGGGATATGGCAAGAGCACCAGAAATGCTGAAGCTGCTCTGTCTGGATGGCAGGTGACTACAGAAGGAAGCAGGCCACCAGCAGCATCTCTTCCTCTCACATGGAGGTCAGCAGCAACCAAGACATCCTCAGCAAGTAGAGGTGACCGGTATCAAGTCATTCAGAAACCCTGGGCAGTCACCCTCCACGCCCTCCAGAAGGATAGGTAGCAGCAGAATTTGTTTAAAACATACTTTTTTACAAATTATAAAATCAAAAGGATTTCACAGGTCAAGCAAAGCAAGAGAAAATAGATTTCAGAGATGTTCCTAGTGTTTTATACCTCAAAGGTAAAGCAAGAGGATGACAAAGTTTAAAAAGAACTCTAACTTTTAAATTAATCAGCAAGACATCATGAGCTGAACAAGACCTGGCAACACTATCAAAAATACATCATTAAGTTACTGAACAAGTGCTCCGTACTTGGCTTTAGGCAAGACCCTGAGAAAACAGGTCATCTTCTAGCTTTTGCAAGAAAATGTCAAGGGTTGTATCTCCCTTACAGCCAAGACACCATGCCTCTTCGTTATCCTTTCAGCTGACCATGGAGCAGCAAACGAGATGTCAGCAGGAGAAAGCCTTTTGATCCATCCCCGGTTCTACAAAATGACAAAGTAACAGACTCCAGCCTCTTGGAGATGTTTGCAAAAGCACTACACTTAAATTGTTCTTCTAATCATTCTGAGGAGATTCTGAAACTTTTACAATTTCTGGTAACAACTTCTGTAAGACAGCGGATTATATAATGCTGGAAAAAATTAACTAACCTTTTAAAGAACAAAAAGCTAAGGAACAGAAATCTTGGTATTTCAATTGGAGTTTAAGATTCCTAATATATTTAATTAGCCTGTCTCAAGACCACCCATACATGATTTTGTGATTTATTTGGGAACTTACAATCACAGACAAGTAAATTCTGGCTGGCCTCTTGAACTATTTTAAAACTAAATCCTTTATTTTCATAGAACTTAGTCAAGATCATTTACCAGCAGCCATTTAGAGAAACTGTTTAGGTTAACAGAGATAAGGCAAACAGTATTTACCAGTCCTTAAGTGAATTTCCTCAGCCCTCTATAAACTGTTATGCTTATCTGATACATTAAGAGAGGACTGACTGCCGATACAGGGAGCTCCGCAGCCAACTCGCGTGCTGCGCATTACAAGGAACTGGCTCTTTAGCTATACTGCAAACCAGCGCTAGCAAATAACCAAAAAAAAAAAAAACCAACAAAACCCAATGGCTGCCTTTGCCACTTTAATAAGCTGGCTCGATAACAAGCCTGTAAACTGAGAAGACTCAGTTGTAAGCTTGCTGCCCTTCCCTGAAGAGGCTTTCCTGCAAGAAGCATGGGTGAGACGCCAGGGCTGTGCTCAGCCATCCCACCTAGCAACTGCCCTGCACGCTCAGCAGCCAGACCACTGCTTCTTGCACAGATACCCATCCACCCAATAGCTTTCATTGGCTATTACATTAGTTGAATTAAAGGCAAAACACGGTCTCCACACAGCTAAAGCAAATACTTTATTAGACAAGACTGAAGAGAGTGGTCCACTCGTGGCCAGTCCAGTACATGGAGGGCTTAGGAATACAGCTCCGGTATGAAATACTGAAAAACTTCTGTATGACTAGGAGTGATTTAGACAAATATCTCCTTCAGCTTGCTTTCAGCTGATTGTGAGTTTAGATTGAAAGTCAGTTTATGCATAAAAATAACCATAATTTAAAAGTGATGCATATATAAGGAATCCCATCCCAGAACTACACAACCTGCCTTTTTTACTTTTGTATACAAATGTCTCCAGAAGGACAATACTCCTGACAGCCCACCTGCGCTAGAACGCTGTTATCAGAATATAATTTGATCCTCTTTTGTAATGACTAAAGTGAAAGCAGTCTCCCATATAATATTTGATCTGACTCTCTGTATGTGCTAGAATTAGGTATTTTTCCAAAAGCCTTCTGGCACCATATCTCAAAGAATGCCAACCTGTCAACCCACTTTGTTTTCATTGTCTTTCGGATCATGTCAGAAATCAACACAATTCAGTTAAAAAGAAAAAAGAGGGGTTGGGGAAAAAGAGGCAAGGGACAAAAGTGGAAGGAAAGACAAAATGGGACAGGGTTTCTTCCCTGGATGACACCACACCACCCTCCCCCAAGCCAGAATCTCTAACCCACAGAATGAGCTGTTCTGCAAAACAGACAGGACAAATCTTCATGGTCCTACTTTTCATTAAATGCACAAGTCACAAGCCACTGTGACTAGCAATGTCAGTTTTTGTTTGAATTGCAAAACCGGCTTTTGAATTGTTGCTACTCGCTCAAGGTAAAAACATCAAAAATTATTTCTTAGTTGCCCTCCCTAATGCTGTAAATTTATTATGCTTTCAATTTATAACAACACTTTCTCCCTCTGAGAAGGTGAAAGCAATATATTCTCTATGCACAGCTCTTCTATGAATTTCACATAGATTTTCTTGGGGGAGAAAAATCACCACAGGAGATTCAGATTTTATAGAATAATCAGTTTGCCTTGGGAAAGTATGTACTAAAGAAAATAAGACCTTTTCTTTCTAAAATTTTAAGAGGCTTTTCAGAAGGTATTTGTCTTAATTAGTCATTGCTATATAAAAACAAATTACTGCAAACTATACTGGGATCCAACCAGTTTTCAAGGATCACGATAATCTGTATTTGGCTGAGTGCCCAAGAACATCCTCAAGGTCTGAGGATATACCAGAGGGATGCATACACTATTTTAAGACACAACAAAGCCTTTAGAAAGTTAAGTGACTGCACACCTGAGTCATCATCAAATGAGACATTTTGGCCCTTCACATTTACTTCCCAGTGCCAGAGAGACTCTGGATTTTGATGAAGTTAGATCAGAGAGAGGAATGAAAACCAACAAGTGCTGTGAAAGCAACAGACTTTAAATATTGTGTTGTGAGCCACTCCCCTACTTTCAATCCGTAACAATTCAAGTAAAGTTATTAAAAGGCAGCAAATATTCCAGTTAAAAAATGAGAAGGAAAGGAGAAGCTGTGACCACTCTGGAGAAGCTAGAGAAGAGATTTGCTACTGAAAACACAAGGACAACTGCCTGTATTTAGAGTCCAGGCATCGCAGCAACAATTCATATTCTCATTTAAAGATTAATTTTTAAGATTAATTCTTGCTTTTGTTCTGGAACCCCAGTTGTGGAGAGAAGGATCATGTACCTGGGGGGTGGGGAGGGGAATATACATGCTTTAACTTAAGCAAAAGGCAAAGTGGTACAAGGAGAACGCAGCTGTGTGTGCCAGACCAAACACTTTCATCACACAGGTAGCACCAGGTGGCACTATTTGGAGAGCAATATTGATATAACAGACTGGGGCACTGGACTGTAAATCAGGAGACTAAAATGCCATTCCTGACTCTGCTGCTGGCTTCCTGCAAGACCATAGGAAAGTCATTGAGCAACTGTGGACTCAGAGAAGCAAGTTCTTCTCTGTATCTCAAAGAACGGAAAGACAACACAGCTTGCGTATTAACAAAAGTACCAGCACAGCCAAATAGCATTTTTATTGTCATTTACTTCAGTGTGTAATGTCATGCAACAAACTCCAGTAATGCCTTTTTCAGAGAGAAAATTTGCTGGGGATCTATCTCAGCACGTGTTGCCTCCCACCAGGGGCACCTGATCCATTTCTCCTTTTGTTAACTTGCATTGAGAACAGGAGGAGGATGCTAACACACAGCAGTAACCAGAAAAAAAAAAAAAGTTACATTCACCCTTCTTGGCCTGGGCTCAATTGAAAACCATCACAAAAGAAATAAGTTGGTAGAGAACCAAATAATGTATTGCCCCTACTTTCCACTCTTCCCCCTTTCTGCTGATTATCCCTCCCTGCAGCACTTTTGCTAGTGTCATGACATTACCCCCTCAATAAAACCCTCCAACACCTGAAAACCTGAATAATAGTCCACAGACAGATGTGAAGATGGTCATAACAGTCATTTGAATTGAAATTTGTAATATAGTCTTTTTTAAATGCAAGTCAAAATAACCAAAGGCTATATAGGCAAGGTGAACCTTAGTGACGTATCCCATGAGTCAATAACCATTAACTATATAGGGATCAAACAAATGAGAGACCAATAATGAAGTGGCCTGATTGAAGTTATGCCCAAGATACGTTTGTAACACCTGGGTGGGTTTTTGGTTTTGTATTTTGTTTTAAGGCTTTAAAAAAAAAAAGACAACAAACAATTTCTGGTAGATTTATCATAAGAAAAATAAAAGTCCACATTGGATTATATTCTACACAAGAGGAAATTAAAAGTGATTTATGACAAATCTTCCTGGCTGTTTTACAAGGCATAGAAGCGAACAAAACCAAAAGGGAAGCAAAAGGAATACAACTGACCTCACTGCACTTTCCTCCTGGGAGGACTAGTGGGCTTGCTTCCACTATTCTTTAAGAAAACCTTGAGGTAGTTTATGTACATCAACATACAAGAGATGACCTTTGGGGGAGGGGACTGGACTCCTAAAAAATAAAAAAAAGCCTGCAAAATGGAAAATTCTCAGACAGAGGAGAAAATAATAAAAAAACTATTAAAACCTGTTTGGGAAGACAGACTACACAGTCCGGCACTGCAGGCCAGGCAAGTCAGCCAGGCCCAGACAGAAAAGCCCTCAGCTCTGAAGGAAGACAAAAGCTGCACGGCCACATATGCAGGCATGATTTGTTTCTATCAATATTTGTTTTCTCTTCACTTCTTGTTCTTAGCTCCTCCTTCTTGCCGAATTAAACAACAACAATCAGCATCTGCAAAGTGAGGTCTGAAGTCTCTGCCTTTCCACAGAGAAGGGCAAGCAAGAAGAGGGCTTCACTTCGGTAGGAGTTACATCAAACCACCCAGATTTTAAAAAGACAATAGATTGCATGAGAAAAGGAAAGGTCAAAGATAAACACATCTTGCACAGACCATAAGACCACCCCTCATCCCAGTGGAAAAACAATTTCCACAATTTCAGCCTAACAATAAAGCAAAATCCATATCTTCTTGCTGTGGGTATTTCCCTTGTGCCAGAGGAGCAAATCCACTTATAAAAGCCTCATTTTGGAGCTCTAGGGTCCAGCATAAAAGATTCTACGAGATCCTCAGCAAGGAGCAATTTAAGAGGGAAGTTTCTTTGCCTGTCGCTGGGTGGACACGTTCTTTCATGCTATCTCCTCCTGAGCAGGCAACAACTGGCAATCTGGTTGCAGGAGAATGCCGTCTGTTAGTGTCACCAAATCCTCTCCAGTTTCATGCCTTGGACTCAATCCAAGATATGCCTGGTCTAAAATATGAGATTCAATTAAACGAGTCTGCAGTCAGAGTTTAGAAGGTTTTCTATGAACCCTTCCCATCAGGCAGGAAATATTACAGCTGTAGTAGTTTGGGGCTACCCTATTATTTCCTATTGGACTGCCTATCAGGGTCTGAAACAAGAAGTTGCTTCTACAAAGCACTGGCTTTTTCAACCAAGGATGGCACCAACTGTTCACAGCTCTGGCACACAATAGAAAAGAAACATATCGGACTGCCGAGTCCCATACTGAAACTCCTCCACATCTCAAACCTACTGAAAGAAACACGGGTGGGCGGTTATTTGTAGGTTGGTCCTGGCCATTTGAGGTGGACTTCCAAACACAGAGGCTTTCCAAGATTTATCCCCCTACTGCTCAATTCCATTCACTGGATCCATTAAAATGTTTGAGTGTCTTGACAGACAACCCCCTGATACAGAATTTGGCAGTTTCAGTAGATGCTTGAGGGTTTGATTTTGGCCTGTGAAAAGCTTTAAACTTTGCACAATTGCTCCTTCCTCCTACTTATTTCACTAGGATATTCTATAAGTGTTGACACAGCAAACCTCAGACAGGAGATAAAGTAGTTTACACTTCATTCATTTTTGCGAAACACCTTAAGTTAAAAAACAAAAAACAAGAATAGGAGACAAACCAGGACGTAAACTTCAAAGGCAAAAATATATAAGGCAGCTACAGTGTGTGCATATTAAGAAGTTTTACAGTAATCACAGTATTGTAAATATTTCAAGTACCCTGATTACAGAAGTTGGTGACATGCATTCCAGTCATCACAATTTTCTTGCTATAGAAGAAGGGTATGACATTAGACAGGCCATATTAACACAGGTTTTATAGCAGCTAGGTCACTAAAGCGAGAAAACATCCTCTTTTGCATGAAAAGTCCAAATTTGCATATACAGAAAAAAAGAAAAAAGTAGTCATGTACAGATGCATACATTTTTCTAAGGCTTTTTTTTTTTTTTAAAAAGGAACAAAAGGCACTCATTTGGGTTAACTCAGGAACAAATTCATTTGTTTTCAATAAGATTTAGCAACCTGGAACCTAAGTCTTTCCTGAGCTGAAAAAAGGCAAAAAGTTTGCTAAACCATCAAAATCTAGCCAGTACATAGCACAAAATTTTAACACTATTGCCTCTGCAGGGCCTACCTGGCCACAAAGGCCTACCTGGCCACACAACTACCCACAGTTATTTCCCCATCTAAATGGGAAGTTAAAGGCTGAAAAAGGAACTGGTGGGGTTTCAAGTAGACAGCTTTTAACACTTACCTTTCCCTTATACACTGCTTCTGGTTCAAATACCGCCTCTTCTGCTGCAACACCAGTGAACCAGAAAAGGGTACACACACGGAGTGGGGATGTGGTTCTATCAGAAACAAACTAGTAACATACCGGTAGTTACCATTCAATAGCAAACATCCTATTTCCAGTTCTGAAGTAGAGGTTGGAAGCACCTGTTGATATCAGTACAAGGCCTGTAGGATATTACAGTTCTGCCATGTACAAACACATCACCCATATGGGCCTGTTTTCTTCTGGTGGTTTCTGTCAAGAGAAACCAACCCCTCAATAGAGGCTTCTACAGTGCAGCAGATAAACAAACATGAATAACTAACTAACTATCCTCTTTGGTCCATTTATCATACTCAGCACTCTTTGCTAGTGAAGTTTAACACCTTCAAAGGAGAAGATTTCTCCTTTGAACTACTCACATGTAAAATTTACACTAAATAGCATAATTCCCAAGCAGAGTGTTCCAGGGCAAGCCAGTATAAAAGTCACTTTCTTCTTTTTTAACTGAAAAATGCAAAAGTAGGGCCTCCTAGGTTTGCAGAAAATATTTATATTGTTATTAGTATGGCCACGAAGCAGACAGGAGGCATACAGATAATCTTCATACAGATGCTGATGAAGAAAAGGAAAGGCAATTCAAACTCCACTTGTTTTTCCCCAAGCTCCGAGCAGCATCCTTTCTGACTGCTGGTACATACTGCACCGATAATAAATTCAGCCTCTCCAGCATGGACAGTTTCAGAGCTAAACCAGCCTGCTCCTCCCAAGGTCCCTACTACACTAAAACTTTCAGAAGGCTCACCTTACTTCAGATAAATCTGACAAAGCTTGGCAGATGCTTATCAACAAATACAATTTTGCATGTCCAGAGGGTGAAAAAAAAAAACAAACAAAAACCAAACAAACCCAAAAAATATTGCTTTCAATAAGGACTCCAACAAAGATATGGTTGCCATGTATTATTCCCATATTTATAGAATACTGTTTATAAATGCACTGTTATGCTTCTTAAAAAAGGTACCTTTTCTAAAAGACTGATGCTCATGTGGGAAGGGGAACACCTTGAAACGAAGGGTTTTCAAAATAATCCACAGTACTGGATTAATATAAACTCAGGCAAAGGTAATTCACTCCGTAGTTAAACTACAGCTGTGAAAGGATTTTGTAGCACTCTCTGGCTAGACAGGCCATCTGATCTCACTGTCTCTTCAAGTTCACTCAGCTGCTCTGCACATTAGAAAAAAAGTATTACTACTGCCACCGGTTGTCTTTGAACAAAGATAAAACCTGCATTTTTGAAGCCAAAAATGTTTCTGCTAAACCTTTAGGGAAGCAGTTAAAATTCTGGCCCTGCATCAAGGCACGAGAAGAATCCGCTGCCCTCACGCAGCCCTTTATTTTCTGGGAATCATGATAGAAACAGGGTTTAGTTTTGCCAGTTTTGTTATATTAAGACTTCAGGCAAAAATTTTAGAAGCCTTGCGAAACCATGGCGATTTGCTAATATTTGATGATAAAGTTATTTATTAGAAGCAGCTTGCATCATAGGTTCAGATAAAACATGGCACAATCTTTAGTCAGCTTTTAATCTTGCCCAATATATCAGAGCATCAGGATACAGTAAATTCTCAAAAACAAATCCCAGCATCATATATCTTCCCTCATAAAGACATATGTTAACAGCTATATGACAACGTTTCCTCCAAAGTCCCTCTCCAGAAGTTTTTCATTAATGTAATCCATTGAAACAGTTTCCTCTGGTAACTTATTTGTGATTATGGTAGGTGCCCACTGCGCTAAAAAGCCTTCTCTTTGCATGGCCTGTGCTTGAACAAGAGATGATGGCATAACCATCAGAGCCGCTTAGGAAGAAAGGTCCTGCAGCACAGCTAGAAGAGATATTCCTGCAACATCCATTCATGCTTCAGGTTGGTGAACATATGCTATTAGCAGCACCTGCAGGTTGTTGGGCTTTCTTGTTTGCTCTTCATTTCCATCTATTCAAAGCACCTCTTCAGCTCCTTTGGTGCATTTAGTTCCCAGGAACATCCTTCCAGGTCATGGTATCTGCATTCAACCTGTCTTTTTCTTTCTTTTTTATTACAGTATCTTTAAGGCAACTCTTCACCACTCTACTTGCCTTTCTGCAACAAGAAGTTCTCTAGAACAAGGGATCTTTTGACATACACTTTTCTAATTACAAATAATTAGGCCAAAGATTTATTAGCTGCACTAGCAAGTCCTTTTCCCAGTTGTTGTTCAGTATGTTGCAAAGACAGTAAATGCATTTTAACTTCTCTCCTAGGGATGTGTGTTGCCCCAGGTTTTTATTATACAGTATGATTTATGTGAGCACCAAGGCAATTCACACTTCAAATTACAGTATCTGTCTATCATTTTTCTCAAATGTATCTAGTCAACTGAGCACCACTGGAAGCTGCATTTTCACTAGGGAAAAAAAAATTATCTCCATTATCCAGATTAATTAACCATGAAGGTGATACAACCTTGAGAACTTGCTCAAAACTTCTGGTGTGGTAGCGCTACTAACTTTTCTGAAGCAGTCAGTATACTTTTGTCACACTCAAACTCTTCCAAAGCTTATTTTCATTCCCTCTCACTCATGTCAAGAGATTCCATTATCACAGGTTTGATTTTACTTTTACACATAGAATATTTGGGTGTTTCCTAGCCAGCTTTACAGGCAACATGCATCTTCAGAGGGAAATAAAAAAGCATGAGAAAGCAGCAAAGAAAACAATATGCCAGAGAGTATTAGAGCTGTAGGACAAAGCCATTTATCATTACTACAAACTTCAAAGCTTTTTAACTGAATGCCATCACGCTCAGTTTTAATTATCGTGCCACTGTGGAAAAGCAGATGAACCAAGGACTAGTAAGATAAACACTTCCTTCCCGCAATTAGAAAATGAACCTTTCTGATGGTCATGTTAGAAGCATTGATGAAAAACTATGAAAGATTAATATAAAAGCTTTTTACTATTTTTCTTACAGGTGCCCAAAGCAAAGTACAATGAACAAACTTCTGCCCCTGCTTCCAAGGCACGCCAAACTCCGGAGCTATACATGCTCAGGAGATTCTGAAACTCATCAAGATGTTTTGCCAGCAAAACTTCCATCTACACATGGATGCATCACTTAAAAATATATATATATATATAATTTCCCAATGCAACATATCTTGCTGCTATTTCAAAGTCAGTATTTTTATGGTGGATCCTCATAACCCCACAAAGCATTCTTCCTGTGGAACACCTCACTAGCAGACACAACCTTCCATTTTTAAAGGGAGATTTCTGTATTTCATGTTTGGTCAAAAGGCCTGTGAATTGATAAATAGTGCTTTAATTATCCATTTCAAATAGTTCAGTAAGATGACCACAGAATGGTTGAGATTGGAAGAGACCTCTGGAGGTCATCTAGTCCAACACTCCTCCTCAAACAGGTCCACCTAGAGCCAGCTTCCCAGCACCACGTCCAGACAGCTTTTGAATGTCTCCAAGGAGAGAGACTCCACAACCTCCCTGGGCAACCTGCACCAGTGCTTGAAAAACAGAAAATTAACTGACTGATAGAGTTGTCAATTTGTTCCCATTACCTTTTGTCCTGTCACTGGGCATTACTGAGAAGAGCCAGACTCCCTCTTCTTCAGATCCCCCACCAAGTATTTATACACATGGATGAGATCCCCCTGAGACGTGTCTTCTCCAGGCTGAACAGCCCTAGCTCTCTCAGCCTCTCCTCATATAAAAGATGCTCCAGTCCCATAGTCACCTTCGTGGCCCTGTACTGGACTCGTTCCAGTATGTCCATGTCTTTCTCACACTGGGGAGCCCAGAACTGGACCCAGCACTCCAGGTGTGACCTCACCAGTGCTGAGGAGAGGGGAAGGATCACCTCCCTCGTCCTGCTGGCAGCACTTCTCCTAACACAGCCTAGGAGGCTGTTGGCAAATTCCCTAAGATGACCTATAAAAACTGTCTCCTTCAACTCCCATAAATCTGGGCAGGCGGGGGAAGTCCAATACACATTCAGAAGCCAGAGCAACTGGATTATAACCAAAAAGATATCTGCAGAGTAACTCTCTGACCAGCAGTACTTCTACTATTAGCCCAGGTTATACAAACAATACCCTACAGTGAAGTATTGTCTCTGTCAACAGGACACTAGATGCAAGGTTAATACTGCACAAAAATTCACATGCATTTAAAACTTTTGTTAATGACAGTGATATCCCTCATCTTCTATGTGGTAAACAGACAATATTTACATGTGAGGTAGGTGTCACCTGAGATTCAGAGCTCCAGGGAAGCAGCAGTACCTTGTTAAAAGGGACAAGAGTGTGCTATTCCCTAAGGTGCAAGTTCTTTATATGTATAAGTTAACTTTCATTTACATTTAGATTTCACACAGAAACTGAGAGATATGGAGCAACTGCAGAGAGTCCAGCAAAGGGCCGCTAAGCTAATTAAGGGACTGAGGCACCTCTCCTATGAAGGAAGGCTGAAAGAGCTGGGGCTGGACCAGATGGCCTCCAGAGGTCCCTTCCAGCCTCAACCATTCTGTGCTTCTGTGAAGTTGTCAGAGCTCATATTTTTCAGTTGTGAGTGATTGAAAAAGGGACTTTGACATGTAGTTCATAAAAATTAAGGATACATTATTTCTCCAGTGAGGTGGCGAACAGAAGATTAAATGACAAGAAAAAAGTAGTCAACAGCCCAGAAGCCAAAACTAATCTCATGACTGAAATGAATACAGGTACATCCCCTTTTGTACTACAAATATGGTGGGGGTTTCTTTTGAGTTCACTCTTCCTTTCTTCACTCTACCAAAAGTAGCCTCATCTCAGTATGCTCAGAAGGGAGCATCTTAAAGTCATTTTCCCTTCCTCATTACTGATAACGTAAGGACAAACAGCTTAAAAGTTGTTACAGTTAGCAGACACTATAAGCACTTTATCACAGGAAGCCTTTCTTAAAAAAAGATGCAGAAAGATGATACACTGATAATGTAAACCAAACTTAGGGTTGTACACACAGGGTATATGAGTAACCAAAAATTTCACCAACTGCCTTTGCCAGTTCTCTGCTCGTTGATAAGAGTCAAGCTCCCTTGTAGCTGCCGCACAGCTTCCCACCCTGCTGCGCACAAACACCTCCAAGATATTCACCTGAGCCCATATAAGTCATTTGGCAAAGCACTCCTAAAACAGCTCTCTGCTTCCGATTTCTAAACTAGATAGGATTCCCCAAGCAACACTTTGCTGCACTGCAAACACATACATACCCCTGCCTGCTGTGCTCTTCCTTTCTTCTTCCCAAACTCCCCAGTTGTACACCCAATATACCCTGCTATGCCATCAGGCTCCCCTCTAGTAACCACAGACACCACCAGTTGTGTGACACCGAAGAGCAGGTCTCTCGGAGAAGAAAGTAGTGCACCTACGCAGATCTGGTATGCACAGCTTTAGTACTACCAGTGTGTTTTTTAACATTAAGACTTACTCTATTACACCAGAAAAATAAATTAAATTGATTTTATTTAAGGCAACCTAGATGTGGTCATTACTGGAGAAAACTCATTTGTAAGGGAACACAGAAAAATATACATGAGAAAGGCTCCTACTTGTTTTTCCAACAATAAAAAACAACCATACATGGAGTCATGGAAAACATTTTATGTTACACTTCTGAAGACACAGCAACAGAACAGCAAACTATTATTTGGGAAACCAGCTCCCCACAAACAGACAAGTTCCTTTTCACTTGCTAAATGAGAGCACTGCAAAGTAGAAGCGCACTTTGCTCAGTATTAAAATAATAGATAATGGTGTCCTGTCCTAAGCTCAGATCAGATGTAACAAATCAGTTTAAAGCAAAGAGAAATCATGCACTGAAAAGGAAAGCCAAAATTGTAAGCCCTAGGATGGTGACTTGATTCACAGTTTACTCAGGTTAATGAAAAGTCTCCAACTCCCGCAGATTTCAGTGGGTTATGAAAAAGGTCCTGCAGGGAAACGTTCCAAGTCACAAACAGCAACACCATATTTTGATACCTAATTGCCACCACTGCCTATGAAGAAATCCCTGGTGTAAAATAGAGAACAAATACAATAATCTTGCTTTGTCATTTTAAAAATGGCATGAAAGGAACAATAAAAGAAAGTTATTGAAGAGAACTAGATTGTTCCCAGCTGTTATCATAAAATACTACAGCTGTTTGTGTCATTGCAGCTAATGACCAGTTGCACTTTTTCAAAGATTGTAACACAGTATGACCATTGTAGTCTACATCAAACCGAAATTTGGCAAGCATCATGGAAAAAAAGACTAAAAAATTATTTAAATTGTTTGATTTTTTTTTTTTTAATTTCTGTTCATGGGTTGGTTTTTTGTATTTGGGGGTATAGGAAGGCATTTTCTATGAGTGACTCTGCATTCAAATTGTCAATTATATTAAACTGCTTTAAAAATGATGGTAAATAAAAGGTATTAAGTTACTAAAATTGTCCTTTCCCGTAACAAAAGCAGAATTCAGCCAAGAAATACCGAATTTGTTGTTGAAAAGAGGTGTGCTATGTAAAACTATCTCAAGTCCAAAGTGGATGATGAAACATCTTTCCTCTGGAGCTAACAACAGGGTGGGCTTCCCCATCTAGAAGCTTTTAATTGTTTTGTTAACTGCACTATATGTGAACCAAATCTGATTTTTCATAAGGATTCAAATACACAAATGAAAAGAAAAGGCTAAAGCAGGAAAAAACCCCACACAGATAGATGCAGAAAGAATTTTCAGATACAACTCTTTATTGGAGCATTACTCCTCGACAGATGGAGAAAAAGCTAGCGTGTATTCCCACAGAAAATCTCCATAGAACCTGGAACATACTATTTCAAGTCATTTCATGTCATTTCTAGAGAAAATACAAGAGTATATGTTCCTCTCTAGCCATGTGCCTTCCCCTCCAAAATCACCCATATAGAACTAAAAGACCAGAAAGAAGTCACAAGCTACTGCACTGCTTTCCCCCCCCCCCCTCCAGTAACCAAAGAAATCACTAATTTATCAAGAAAACTACCATTTATTTTACCAGGTTCTCCATTTCAGGACAGGAAGACTTTTCCAGGGGAATTCCAAACACTTCAGAAAGACTACCACCTAATCATATGCAGCATACACCCATCTTCACAGGACCCAATCTGGGACTTGATAACAAGTAACAAATACAGCTACAGCAAAAGAATGATAAAAAAGAAGCATCCCTATCCAAAGAAAGATAGAAATAATTGTTAAAGACGTACTTATAACCAAATACAGCAATGGAAAACATGTTAGAAGCTGAGCCTCTTTTTCTCGCTTTGGACCATTTATCCAGACCACAAAGGATTTCTTTCCAAATGACGGTTACTTCAAAACATGAATAACTCAGGAACTTTGCTTTATCCGGCCACACAATTACCAAGCTGTCACCATCAGTAAGTGAAAAAAAAAAAAAAAATTAAAAATCATACAACTTACTTCAAAGACACTCACAAAAGCTTAAATTAAAAAATACAATCTAATCACACACTAAATTAGGTCAAAAACCTGTAGTTTGAATTCTATTAATTAAGCCTATTGAACAATGCCCAGAGTGAGTGTTAGACTGTCTGCATCATCACATCTGTGTAACCCATTACTAACACATGTTATTTTCACCATTCCAATCAGAAGTTCAAAGTGCACTTCCTTTCTTGTGGCAACACTGTGCAGGCTTGATATTTTTGTAGAATTAGCAAGTATCAGAGCCAACATTATAGCAGAATTTGCTCCATAGCAAGTTAGTTATACTTTTTTGCTCCACTCCACCAGTTCTACATTGTGCAACAGTCAGGACGACTCAAGGAAAGGATTTTGGCCAACACAAATCTGATGCAATAAAATGTCTAAAACGCACGCCTCCGAAAGATGGGATGGAGAAAAAGAATATGGTGTAGAATACTGGCACTGTTATATCAATACCTGTCTCCATCAGTATATGTTTAATCCCATTACAGCACTTCTCAATTTTGAAAGCCTTGTAATGCATGTTTGATCAGTTAGTTTATTAAGCCATATACACCTATCTGAAAGATGGAAAAATAGCCATTCCTATTTTTAAGATATAATGCAACCATATTTGAGCCTAGTTTTTCCTTCTTTCTTTACCACAGAGATTTTGTATAATCTCTATGCAGACAAGGTTCTGCACCCTTTATGCTTAGAGTTTAAGGCGGGGGTTTTAAAGTGCACTCATCTGTGATGAACTTCAGGGGTTTTTTTCAAGCAAATATTACCAGTTTCACCAAATCTTCCCTTCCGTTGCTAATTAACTTCTGTGTCTGGTTGCAAAGACACCACAGCATGAGAAGAGAGGTGGTACAAGCACTCAAGTGAACCAAAACACACCACCATCCACGCTAGCCCTCTGAGCTTTTTGCAAACTACGTGAGTTCAAACTAACAGTCAGGCTGTGAGTTTTCAACATCACTGCTAAGCAACCTGCAAGCAGCAGCTGAACTGCAAAATAGAGACATCCTTCTGTGACAAGTTGGGGAGAGCTTCAGCAGCGCACTGAGAGTGAAGCTATTCACTGAAAAGAAAGCTACAGTGTCAGCAGCTGGCTGCAGAATTAGAGCAGAAGTCTGAGGAAGAGGCAGAACATACTTCCCCTATTCTTCACGTGCTTCCCCAGGCACCTACAGATGCACCAAAGGAAAGCCACCGTGTTCAGTGAACGTCTTGTGTTAGGTAAATGCACCCAAATCACAACTACCAGGCAGCACTTAGGCTGCTCGACATACTTAGCAGTGAGCATGAGAGCAATAAGCAGAGAAAAGCTTGCAGAAAGGTAGGAAAGGCATAGACGGGAAAAGAAAGGGTATATTGAAACACAAGAGCAAGAAAGTATTAAAAAAACCAACTCGCTGAAAACAAAAGGAAGCTGCAACAGAAGTTCAGTCCAGCACAGCTTTATTTCTAAGTAGAAAGAGGTTTAAGTGGTAGACAATCCTCAAGTTAAATATTTCCAAAAATTTCGTGAAATACACCCAAAAAGGAAAGAATACCATCTGCATCTTCAGCGTGTGCAACCCCCAGACACCCAGGAATTAACTTCTAACTAAAATAACTAATTTTGACCTCTGGTGCCTTCCCACTCTGCTCCTTCCCCTCTCCAGCTCCAAACATAAATGGTATTAGTTGGAAATTAGTTGGAGATAGCGTTGGCATCATAATTCAATCTTAAATAAGACAGTCATGTTCTCCTCATACAGCAGTGTTGCCATATCAACGTTAACATGCCTAACCTTGCTTATAAAAATAGATATCATAGTCAGTTGAAAATGCACGTAAATGACTGTCAAGGAGGTACTACTCCGGAGGTGTTATTTCAACAGTAGCGGCTTTCTAGTGGAGGAGTAAGTAGGGTAGGAATAACTAGTTCAGATTTTTATCTTTAGAAGAAAAATTTACCATCATAGCACTTATTGTCTCCCTGTTTCTCCACATATGATCTTCTATCTCTTCCTTCATTCAATAATTAAAGGAAAACAAGAATTTACCCGGGGTACAACCTCCAGAAATAACACATCTGAATCTGCAGTGGCAGATTACCCAATAAGCCCTGCACTTACGTGAACTAGGCTGCACATACGCTATAATATTTTTTAGAACCGGGATGATACTTTCCACCATTATCGATTGAGTAGCCATAAAATTATCTTTTATGGGGGAAGTCAAGGTAAATGACTGATTATCAGAACAGGAAATTATTTAAGTGTTCAGCTGAAGAACCATTATGCAATTGTAACTTGCATTTGACTCGTGAAACCACATACAAAAGAATATAAGAAAGCACCTTTTCATGAATACGATTTGAAGTGGCTTTTACTTCAGAAACTTGTGGCTTCTTTTATGGCACGCTTGAGAAAACTGTTTGCTTAACTTTGTATCTTAAAATACTCTTATGGAAGTACTTTTCTCCACGTTCTTTAAAGCTACAAAGAAGGAACTATCCCCCACTACATGCTGCTTCAACATTACTGGGAAGCCTTGGATGAATTAATATTCATATTTAAATGGAGTACCAAATTTAAGTTATAATCCTGCTTTTGTTCTTTAAGTAGGAGCCACTCAGCAAAATAGNACATTACCCAAAATTACTTCGGACAGAAAAATCCCTTTAGGAATACCAGAGAGGAAGGAATGTTACAAATTCTGGAAGTCATGGAACTACAAAAAAATAATCTAAAATATCAAGTTAAGTAATCAAAGGTAAATATATTTTGCATTTGATCTTCCTGCCACAACCTGCACAGAAAATCAAGCATAACCATGCAACATCTATCCTCTCTAAGTGGCACGCATGCGATGGGAGTAGATACCATTCAATTTGGGAATGGATAGCAGAGAGGAAACAACTGTTCTCTACAACATCCCCCTATGGAAAATGACCTCAACTGGCTCATATTTTCCAATTAAGTTAAATGCTGATAACATCCAGCATGAACTCCTCTTTCAAGTCTCTCACCACCAACAACGCTATCAAAAGCGCCAGCTCTCTTGCTAGGCACCACCAAAAAGAGCGGGTAACAGAAGACAGCTTTAGCCAAGGTGGAATTCAGAAGTACACAAAAGGCTTTTAACACACAAACAAGGTAAGTTTGTCCCTCACATAGACTCAGCACACTCAGCAAGCCACTTTCAAAACACAGAGCCTGAGAAAAGCCTCCCACCCATTCAACACAGCAATAACTACATAAGAAAGGCACCCTTCAGTGGGAGCACGATTTTTCCCCTATGCCTATACAGCAAAGGACTTGCTTTACTAAAGGGCTTATTTACAAAGTGATCTTAATGACTAAGAGGCTCAGTGAGTTCACAAATCAAAATAAATCACCAGCTTTATTACACAAGCATAACTGTCAAGCACTGTACTTTGGTTTTGTTTCAGTTTCTCATTACTACAGTCACAATCCTTTACAAGTGTTATATACCCATCACACATATATACAGGTTTATGCAATGTAAAACACGTAAAGACCACAATACCCAAGCAGCATCCAGCTGACAGAATCCACTGGTCTTACAAGTATTAACTTAGTTTTGACCATCAGATAAGAAGAGAGAGGTTACATACAAGAAAACAACAATCCAACCTCATTTTCTTTCCTAAGCAACCGTAAAGCCTGTGCAAGCACAGTCAGTTGTTTTTCTGCCCTCAGCTGCATCTCATATGGCTTGCTTCAGGAAGGTACCAGGGAATCTGTGATTACAGAGTTACCAAAGCTGCGGTGGAGGAACACCCATCCCTTCAAATGAAGGTGAAAGTGCGCGGAGGAGAGCTGATAATCCCCAGCCGTACCATTGCCACCTTTCCGACATAGCTGAAGGTGGATTCTCTAGTTAATAACACTCCTTAAACCCAGACACAGGCTTCCCCAGAGCAAGCAAGTACATTCCTAAGTAGTACAAGGATAAATTAATTAAAAGAAAAATAGAGTCAGCTTTCCTATGCCAATAGGAACAGCACAAAGCACCTCCTTCCTTTCCTCTATGAGGATGAGGCAGATACTGAATCTCCAGTGCCCTCAGAGGAGGGGCACATAACCATTTAATCTACTGTCTTGAGACAGCTATAACTATCCAAGCAACGCTGGTCCTTGTCATACATTTACTAACACTCAAACTTACACCAAAATATATACCAAATTCAGCAACGCTACCGACATTCGGGGTCATCTCACAATTACTCAAAAACCACAGAAGGGCAGCCCAGCACTCACAGGATACATCTATGCCGGAAAAATTGTATTTGATTCACAGAGAGACAGAGGCAGGCTTCTGCACCACACCAATGCTGGATTCCAGCCTGGAGCAAGAGCCTTTGGCGAGTACACACAAGTCTCCCTGGACTAATGGAAACTCTAAACTTAATTGGTAATTCCCATTATTGACAGCAATTTTACCTTTCACAAATCTGAAATTAATACTGATGGCTAACATATTGATCATGGCCATTCATTGTATATTACAAACAAGCGCCGGCAGGAACATTACAAGACCATTAACAGTGACATGGTTTGAAATTCAGGGACAGCAGAGAACAGTGTCTAATTTTTTGGAGGTGTCATCAATTGTTGACATAACGTAATGCACAAGAGGAAACAAGATTGCCAACATCAAGGTTCACGAGCCCTGGCAGCAACCCATCTAAACAGCTGAGATGGAAGGATTTCATTAAAACTCCCTTTTCCTTTAAAGCAAAAAAAAAAAAAAAAAAGGGAAAAATAAATCACAAAAAAAACCACAAACAAACCACTCAAAAGTACATAACCATCTGACCTGCCCTGAAGAATCAAAACAATCATTGTACCTAGCTAAGAGCAAGATTTCCAAGAAATACTGCCTTTACTTCTTTGTATGACTACTCCAGTTCACTTTCGAAGTTTTTATTTAGGATTACTCTGCTTTAGAGCAGTATTTCTAGAAGGCAGTAATGCAACACTGAATATTTTGAGGAGGTCAAGTAACATGATACACAGCTTCTCCCTCCAGGTCAGTGGGGTTCAAATCTTGCTAATGTCAGTAGTGCCCAAAAGCTGTTGACATCAGGCAGCTGTTACGTGACCTGTGAAGAATGAGCTACTATGCTCAGTCCAGTTTTTCCTGGACAGGTATTCCTACCTTCACAAGAACAGCCAAGCCCACGCTCTAGCTGGCAAGTCTCAGGAGTTAAAAGCAGCGTGGATAAGAAGTAGCTTTCTCAGTCCTGAAGGAGAACAAGAACTTAGAGACAGTTCTGTCCAGGTGAAGGCTGCCTTCTACCTCTAACAAAAAAAAAAAAAAAAAAAGAATTTCAATTCGTAAACACATCAAGTCAGCATTTGCTGCAACAGTATGTTGTCCTGAGCCTTGATCCCGCAAACCTGCGAACGTACAGGTTCTCTCATTTGCAGTCAACAGACCATTCAATATGGTAAATAAGACCCCTACATGATCACAAAATCCAGAGAGTAAAGGTGACTTGTCTAATTTGCATCATAACATACGGACCATATTAAGGAGACCACAAGAGTAAATCAGAGAAGTACTTCTCAAACGGTAACTGCATCCTCTGGATTCACACACAGTATCTTCTTTCCCTTTAACTCAACAGAACACAATTTTGTCAACTTTACCAGGTGTTAATTTGCTTCCAAAAACTTAACATTACACACAGACTTGAATTTCTTCTTCACATTGCTCATTGCATGACAGCATCAGATCCAAAAATTTCACTCCAACCATCAAATGTAATAGCTGCGTAAGAGGTGGGAGAAGACGAGGACCTTATAAACATTAGGGGCTCCTGGGCCTTTTTCCCCTTCTCCTAAAAGGATATTTTATTTTTGATTCAAATCTGTTTAAGCACAGTTCAGACAATCCGATAAGCAAAGCAAAATGAGTGAGAGATTAAGTCCTCACATATGGAAATACCCCCATTTCTCAGTATGTTTGAGTTTTTGAAGCATGAGAAGACAAAAAGAAAAGCCCACAGCAACCCCCCCGAAGAGGCAGCTCTCAGCCACAAGCGATCTGCACGAAGCTGCTGGAACTGTAACCTCCCCAAACCCACCCTGCTGTTACGCAACGGTGCCGAGCCAGGATTTTCACCAGCCAGCCCAGGATTGTTGTTAGAAGGAGACATCTCCTGTCATGCACCAGCAAATCGAAAGGGTTTTAAAAAAAGAAAAAAAAACCCAAACACACAAACAAAACACCACACCAACCAAACACAATAAAAACAAGCAAAAAAAACCCACACACGCAAACCAAAGAGAGAGTTTAATCCAGAACCTGCATACATATGCTAAAAACATTTCCTTTTCAAGTTAAGGTTTTATATGATACTCTAACTTAAAAAAAAAAAAAAAGTAGTTTCCACAAGTTATATCTCACCAACATCAGAATATCTGGTTTTACTCTTAAAATACCAAGGCTCTCCAACTACTTGCATAGGTGCTTACAAGGTCCCTTTTTTTAATTATTATTTCTTATACATTTAACATTGCAAGCCTATTTCTATTTCAGTTTCTTATCTCAAAAAGGTACAAATCATGTCCTATGGGAAAGAAGCAACAAAGTAATCTTTTCCTATCTCTATTATTATTATTATCACCAATTGTTTTCTTACTCGATTTCCTTACGGTCTATATGAAGGCAGTGTGAAGTGCCTGTGATAGAGCAAAGAATAATCCTATTAAGAATCAGTTTACTGTGTACTACCCTTTTCATACACATACTCTTAAGAGCTTAAAAGGATTTCAATATTTATTAAAGGATTGAACCAGTTAAACAAATCTTCACGTCTCCAGTGAAACACTGACATTATGAGACAACAGTTACCAGGTGAGACGGACACCTAAGCAGCATGTATGTTTGGGTCTTTTTGTTCAATACTTTAACTCAGTTTAACAAAGTTGATTTCTGATTTAGTTGCATTATAAAAATATCTAACTACACATACTGCTAAGTTTTCTTAGAAATGCTGCTTTCAGATGTTTGAGATGTTTACATGTGTGAAAGATGTGAAGAGCAATTACTAACAAAACATTAAAATATGCTGAAGCCATTGAGGATTTTGTAAATATACAGATAATCCCTATTAATGATGAACATTGACTTAAGCCAAAGGAAGTTCTGACAGCAAAGATCAGGTCATTTAGTCATGTGTTTGAAAAAAAAAAAAGAAAAAGTTAGGCATTCCATAATCATGAAGAAGTCTCCCTAATAGGATGGTCATTCGTTGTTTCTACAGAAGATAAGCATCAGCTAAACATAGCTGTTTCAGGCTTCTAAATCCTACTCTTAGTGTGATATAACAGACTGACTACTTAAACAAGCAGTAAATATTCCAGATATTAGAAGGCAAAGGTGAATTCCCAAGTAATTTTAAAAAAAATTCTTATCATGCTTGTAATTACACATCTTACAATATCTGAAGATTTACAATTTCATTTGGGGGAGGGGGAGAAATTAGGGATGAAAAGGCATAAGAAGGTAGATATAAATATAAACACAAAAATATAAATAATATGCCTTTCCGAATAATATTTACATTGAGTGTTTAGTTTCGGTGTACAGTCATGTAAATACAGGAGTGTATCTATTCCAAGGCCATTTCAATTTCCAGCCTCCTAGCTTCTGGAAGGATGCACACCGCATCTAGGATTTGTGCTTTCCACCATAACACTCTCTATTGGTAGCGGGACTATAACCTAACCGGGTGAAATACACTGTATCCAAGTGTTTCCAGCTATGCGGCCAGTGTAGAAGGAAGGGGTAGAAGGAAAACAAAAAAAAAAGGTGGGGAAAAAAAAACCCACCACAAAACAACAAACCGCTAAATAGACACGCACTTCCCACGTCCCGAGAAATGCCCCCGTGCAATTTACACCAGGCACGACCCCGGGACACGAGAGCCGGGTCTGCACCGCAGGGCACAACGGGGCTCTTAACCCAAACTCCTATTTTTGTTTCCACGGCCGAGGCTCGCGGCACGCGCAAACCTTCGAAACCCAGCACAAAAAAATAAAAAAAATAAAAAAAAATCATGGAGCCGATACGTGTTTGCGCCGAGCACCCCCACCCACCCCCCGCCACGCACACGCGAGTGCACGGCCACGCCGCGCCTGCTGGATAACTTCACATCCACGCAGGCCGGGCCGTCAGCAAGAGACGGCGATGGAGGAGGAGGAGGAGGAAGCAACAGCCGCCTTCGCCACCTCCCACAGCGCCCGCGGCCCCCCCTGCGCCCACGGCCACGGCTCCCACCCCCCCCCTCCTCCCTTCCCCACCCGGCATCCCCGCCGCGGGTGTCGCGGGGGCGGCCCTGCAGGGAGCTGGGAAGGGGGGGAAAGGAGGGTGGGGGTAGCCGGGCAGCGCAGCCGGTTCCCCCCGCAGCGGGGTTTGGTTTTGGGG